>BMAU01001068.1:0-243490 GCA_019973935.1 Trichonephila clavipes
GGCGTCGCAAAGCACATTTTTAATGCAAGTCTTTGTAGTCGAAATTTTAAATAATATAAAAAAAAAGATAAAAGTACACAAATTTAGGTTTTCATTAAAAAAAATTTTTTTTAAAGTTTAATCAGTTAGGTTAGGTATAAAATAAAAATGAGTCACTCGAATCAGTGCAGGTTTATCCAGTGGGCGCCCAGAAGGGCCCAGATAAGCTGGACTTAACCAGATTTTTGTTATAAATTTCGATCCTCCACAGTGGCGGAGCGGAAATTTGCCGAATCTCTGTTTTACTTATTAGTCAAGAAAATAAGTGAAAGTAAAAGAATAAGCAATTTAAATTTTTTTTTATTGATAAAAAATGCACTTTTCGTGCTATTTCAAAGCAAAATCTTTTATATAATTGTCTATCAATATGTATGTCTTGTTAAATTGCCAGAATAATTAAATTTGTTAGCCTTAACGTGTACATAGTCGATCTGAGATAATTTTTGATTAATTTTAGCTTATAGAAAAGCTTCTATCACAACTGGCATTACTGATGGTACATATTAAAAAAATTCTCAACATTATGACAATGTTGGTAAGACATCTTCAAATTTGGACTCAATAATATATTTTAATAAACCCAGAGATCCGGACCTAATGAGTTCTTTTTTACAGCCTGGGTCTGTTGCAGCTACGAAAGCTTGTAGACGTACGCGCTCAAGTTGGAATTCATTAGTAATGTCTTGAGGAGCTCTTGATTTAAGTTAAGTTCGTCCATGTTCAATATCACTTCAGGCCTTAAAAAAAGATATTTCTGCGCTAGATTCTGCAACTGTTGAAATCTTTCTCGAATTTCAGCAGTTACGCTGCCTATTGAAGAAAACATTGTTTCTTGAAAACATCAAGTCATCTTCGTACGATAACGGATCATCTTCATTTCCGTCGCCTAATATATGCTTCCTTCCTCCTGATTCGTCTTGGGGGTTCAAAGGAAATTTCAAGCTCTTCACATAAAAATTTAGCATATATCAGTGCTTCTCAAGCTTTCAGTACTGGTGACCCAATTTTCAATCATAATTTTTATCGCCTCCCCTTATAAAGGGTGTTTTTTTGAGAGGTATAGAACTTTAAATTGCAATAAAACAACGATGTATTATTCGATTGACATTTTTTTTATTCGAAAGATAATCTTGTGGAATTACATTTTAAATATGATTTCTGGCATAGGACTGCCACGGCTGGCTCGGATGTAGTCCAATCTGCACGTCCAATTTTCGATGACTTTTTCCAACATTTGTGGCCGTATATCGGCAATAACACGGCGAATGTTGTCTTCCAAATGGTCAAGCGTTTGTGGCTTAACCGCATAGACCAATGACTTTACAAAGCCCCACAAAAAATAGTCTAGCGGTGTTAAATCACAAGATCTTGGAGGCCAATTCACAGGTCCAAAACGTGAAATTAAGCGGTCACCAAACGTGGCTTTCAATAAATCGATTGTGGCACGAGCTGTGTGACATGTTGCGCCGTCTTGTTGGAACCACAGCTCCTGGACATCATGATTGTTCAATTCAGGAATGAAAAAGTTAGTAATCATGGCTCTATACCGATCACCATTGACTGTAACATTGTGGCTTTCATCGTTTTTGAAGAAGGATTCCACCAGCCCATAAAGCGCACCAAACAGTCAGTTTTTCTGGATGTAACGGTGTTTCGACGTACACTTGTGGATTAGCTTCACTCCAAATGCGGCAGATTTGTTTGTTGACGTAGCCATTCAACCAGAAGTGCGCTTCATCGCTAAACAAAATTCGCTTATGAAAATCGCGCGCGCGCGACCATTATTTTCGAAATAAAATTGCACAATTTGAAAGCGTTGTTCAGGCGTGAGTCTATTCATGATGAATTGCCAAACCAAACTGAGGATAAATCACTTGACAGCTGTTAAATCGGTCGCCATCTTGGAAAGTAATGCCAACTTAAACTTCTATACCTGAAAAAAAAAACACTTTGTACAATAATAATGTATTGAATGCTATGCTAATGCACTTAAACTCTAAAACTACAATACGATCTTGATTATAAACCGCACATCTTCACAAGATAAGAGTTAAATTTTGTACTTACTTTTAACAAATATATATTTTAAGTAAATTACTTTTAAGTAATAGGATAATTATTATGCTATTTTTTTTTCTCTAATTTTTAAATTAGAACAGATTGCAAAATGATATTTAATTAAAGATTTATTCCCTTCATCATCCATCTCTAAAGGTACAAATATTATTGAAAAATATTTTAGTTTATGTTGCTCTATCATATTCATCACATCTGGCAAAAATTCTGGCGAACGTTTGCGTGAGTTTGGGCAAACTATCGGAGGTCTGCGCAAAACATGTAAAAAAAAGCTGTACTTGGTACAATTCCATTCAGTTTTGGTCGAGTCGATACTTCTTTAACGTGCATCGCTGCCCTACACGGCGGGTCTTTAGTGGTACTAGGCTCGAATTCGTGACAAGGCAAGGCACGATCCGATACCTATATCACTCGGCTACCGCGGCCACCTATAGCTAAGGAATTTGTCTTGAATGTACATTTTATGATTTACGTGTTAGTTGTAAATCCCGGTATTAAGTATTTACGGCAGTAGATTAAAACAAAATCATAGATATATATTTTTAAGTCGTAAAGAACATTCGATGATAATAAAGTATCAACAAGTGCACAGAAGAGCATCATTTTGAAAATGAAATCAAGGATATATTCTAAAGAATACTTAAATTTTGGATTTACTGTTACTATTACTGAAAAACCCTGGGTAATACTTACATGTGTACTTACTATGTGTTAAAACTTACAAATCTGAAGAACAACATGCGGAAGTTGTTTTTAAAACCATAGAAAATCATATAGTCATGTTGCATGGAATTTTAAAAAGTATTTCTTGCTGAGGACAACTTGATAGTAAGTTACGAGTGGGTTAGGGATTCATTTCACAATACTTCAGAAGGGCTCTCAACTGCCGAAGAAGATATAGATTTCACATCCAGTGGCATAGTTAAAAGACAATTTTGAAATAAATAGCCCTTTGAGTATTGAGTAGAGGTGGATGATGAATTTTCTGCACTGAAAATAAAAGCATTTCGTACACTATTACCATTTTCAACATCCTACTTTTGTGAAACCGGATTTTCTGCTGTGGCTGTTTTGAAGACAAAATATAGATCTCAGCTAAATTTAGAGAAAGAACTCAGAGTGTCAATTTCTAATATTAAACCTTCCTTTGAAAAACTTTGCTCTGCAAGACTAGCCCATGGAAGTCACTAATAATTATTAAACTTGTTCTTATACTGGCTGAAATACCCACTCTTCAAACGAGTTTATTTTCTTAAAAAAAATAATACATTATTCTGGATATAATAGCTTAATTGTAAGGAGAGTAAAACCAAGTGCATGACAATGTATACAAAAATGTAAAATAATTTTTTGAAATGAATGTTTATATTATAAATAATTTTGAACGAACTGTATTTTTAAGCGTCACAGAATTAGCATATAGAATTTATGTTAAATAATGAAAAAGAATGTAAAATTTCCCAATAAAGAATAATTGTGTTAGTTTTTAATATTTAAAATGAGAAAACTTCAAAATGTTTTAGCCCGGGATCAAGTGCACTCGATACTAACGTTAATGTTCCAGCGGAGTGACTCACCCCAATCCTTTTTTTATATAATTTCTTTTACTATATACAATAAAAATCACAATTTCAGTGAATAATTTAACTAAGAGAAAATATACTTACCTATTTCAAGGACTTTTCAAACTGTCTCCGAAAATTTGAGAAGAAATCCAATAATACAATTAAACTGTTTCATATGTTCTTGACTTTTTTTTAATAAAGGATTAAAATCACAGACACTTTTCGCTAACATTCAATTCAGTGTATTCAATATAAAAATATGGATATTTGTTCTAAAAAAGAATTGTGTTCAACGTTTTTCATTATGCATTATATGTTTCAGAATACTCATAAAAATAAATCTTGGCCAAATAATTCTTCAAAGTGCTCAATACGTTTATCCATATATCATAAAACTCTTTCACATGGAAAAAGGCAAAACAGAAAGCTTACAGCTTCCCTAAAAAAGGACGTAGATAACCGTACCAGTAAGATCGAAGGACAGCTAAAGTAATATTTTAGTTTAAAAGAAACGTAATAAAAAATATCTCTCTTCGTGGGATGACAGCAAAGCAAACAAAATATTTTTTTTAATTTGGTTATAGGATCAAAGATAGCTAATGAGTGTTTGAAGTAGAATCTTTCATTTTTGATGACGTAATTTTGCCAGATGATATATATAAATCATATTAGTATAAATCTGCATTTTTTTATTATGTCAGAAAGTATTTTGTTCTGCTTAATTACAGTAAATTAATTTTTTTAACCATTTATTTTCGATATGCTAGCGCCCCCCTCATCGGGCTATCGCGCCCTCCTAGGGGGCACGCCCCACAGTTTGAGAAACACTGGCCTATACTGAAGCGTTATCCACGAATTCCTCTCATTTTGCTTCTAATGCGGTCTGTAAAGCACGTATTTCTTTAGCACATTGATGGATATTTAGTCCCTCTGTTTGCTAATAATTTTGAGGATCACATAGTACCGGTTGCCAGAAGCCTAAGTAACATAAAAACGAATGCGATTGCGTAATAAACTTCCTGCATCTGTGCGTGAATTAAAGCTTTCACTCGTTTCCGTCAGTTTGTCGCGTGGGGGCAATTTGTAGTTGGAAAGATTTTTCTTTTTAATTTAAGTATCGCGTTGCTTGCAGCCGCCCCTTTTCTTATACCACCCGGGGCTGTAGCGCACACAAAAATTTTTCAAGAGGGGGGGAGGGAGTCCAGGGTTTAAGTCCACCATTTTGGTATCATGCTCCAATACGCCATCCAACATATTCATTTGACTTTGGGGAACAAAAACAATACAAAATTAATTATTGAATAAATAATTAGCATTAAATAATAAATTAATTATTAATAGCAAATACATAATTAAATTTTACGTAATATGTACATAGAATTATAACCAATCGGAAAAAAATTCAAGGGCTATGGGGGGTATCCGGACCCCTAAGAGACCCCCTTGCGTGCACCACTGACCCGGGGCCATGGCCCCCACGCATTGGCACTGATCCTTCAGTGCCAAGGGGGCCTGTAGATATGTACCGAGGGCCCGAAATGAGCTTAAATCAGCATTTAATTCAGAATAATTTTTAAATGCTCAGTATTTACTTAATATGGCTTTTGAATTACTACTTTTTTAAGCAAATCATCCATTTTAGGATTAGCTCTTACAGATGCCTCAAAATTAGTTTATTATACGTGCACATCAACCAGTTTTGAGTGATATTTATTTTATTATGCTTATTGCAGAAAACTTTTATTCACAAACATATTTTGACCCACATTTCGAGAGTTTTTTTCATCTAAAACAACCCCACTTCAATAAAATTTTAAAAAAATGGTTATTTATTATCTTTTCAATTTTTTTAAAAAAAAGTTCAGTAAGTCTTTGCGTGCTACTATTACAACTCCACCGTGCTGCGGGTTGGTCATCCCTGATCTAAACGATATACGACCCTAATCAAAGTAAATTTTTCTTAATTGATAAATTCTCTGTAGAAATAAGAATATATGAGAGTTTTGACGATTAATATATTTTTATTATTTGTTTATTTAGTTTTTGAAGTTCGTTTTACCCATCCTTCATAGTTTTTGTCCGAAATGACGGTATACAAATGACAATATACACAATGTAATATATTTTATTATAAAATATTTCATAAGCAGAAGGGAAGGGGATAACAAAACAAAATTACATATTGGTTCGCCATATACTCCAGAAGTAAACACATTAGCGCCAATACTACAATTTATCTGCTTGACAGTTATTACAGCTCATTCTCCACAAATTGGGCTCTGAAATCTCTCACAATTTGCGAAAGTTTTATTTTGTCCCTTACAACAATGAAAGTTAATTTTTTTTAAATTTTAGATCCTGTACTTGATTAATTTGTTGGAGAAGGGCAGATGTTGCGCAAAGCAACAATTCATAGCTTTTCCATAATCGAAAGAATAAATTTTGGACTTGAAATTGAGGTGTCGGATGATATTTCTTGAAAATTATACGAGAAATCCGTGTAGAAATGTCAAGGTCGCTGTAAAAAACATTAACAAGCTATTTCAATTACCCAAATTGTAATTCAACTAACCACTTTTCATCCTTACCCAAATTATAACAATAATTTTTATCAGTAGCCAGCCAAAACTTAATTTTGAATTTGTCAAGTTTATTTGTCATGTATTGGATGAATCTGCATGTTCATTTATATGGCAACAATATGTTCATCAATGATTATTTCTTGTTCAGAAACCACAAATGATAAATTTTCAATAAACTTGTACCAGGTTTCCGAAGCTAGAGAAAGTTTGTTCGTGGCCAGATGATCCACTCTGCTACTTCACACATCAAATACGAGATGTCGAATACTTTCAAAGAAAAGATGGTGTGTCATTGTCTCTTTGGACACTGTCCTTATTTTCGTAACACAAATTTTCTGTATAAAATTTTGAATGATCTAGTACTTCACAGTCATGTTATACTGTGAAAGAGATTATTGATTGTTTGATTGAATATTAACGTCGCACTGCTCAGCTACTCGAAGGCTTTTGGCGATGGACCACGTAATTTTGAACCATGGTCAAGTGACAGGATTTAACGTGCATCGTTGCCCTACAAGGCGGGTCTTTAGTGGTATCGGGCTCGAACTCGTGACAAGGTAAGCCACGATCCGATACCTATACCACTCGGCTACCGCGGCCGTGAAAAAGGTTAACACCAGTTGCTGCCAACTCCCAAATGAAGTCGTGCTTCAGATAAAGTACATGTTTGAAGGTCTTTTGCTCCATTCATTATCAAACACTAGACCGAAATAGGATTTGTCACAATAATATGAAGAGAAAACGGCAGTCCACTTTCAACTGGATGAGTGTGTGGATAAAGTGTACTTATTATTAGTCGAAAGATTTAACAATTTTGCCTTATCCTTGTTTACGTTCTCCTTCACGTTAACATCCTGATTTACAAATTACATGGGAAATCACATTGCCAGAAAATTTCGCAACAACACTGTCAATCTTTTCAGAAGCTTAAGCATTCTATTTCTCATAAAAACGAACATCTTCATCTTGTTGAATTTTTGACTGTGGCTCTAGCAGGACTAATTCCTTCAACAAATTCTGGCCACAGAATTTGTGCACATTTCAGAGAAGAATGACAGTGACACTACGAATAGGTGTGCGCAATGGCTGGAAAAAAAGTCTCATCGAAACAAAGCCACACTAGAGTGTGCCTTTCTCCTTTTTGTTACTTCTTTTCCCATACACACAAAAAAAACAAGAATGAGATACTGGGAAAAAGAAAACAGATTTTTACTTCAAAAGGGGTCATTTTCTGGTCATCAAAAGGGGTCTCCTCTTGGTCATCAAAATAGTTGTTACTTCTTCTCCCATACACAGAAAAAAAACAAGAACGAGATACTGGAAAAAAAACAGATTTTTACTTCAAAAGGGGTCTCTCCTCTTGGTCATCAAAATAGTTATTTCTTTTCCCATACACACAAAAAAAAAAAACAAGAATGAGATAATGGGGAAAAGAAAACAGATTTTTACTTCAAAAGGGGTCATTTTCTGGTCATCAAAATAGTTGTTATTTCATTTCCCATACACACACAAAAAAAAAAGAATGAGATAATGGGAAAAAGAAAATGGATTTTTATTTCAAAAGGGGTCTCCTCTTGGTCATCAAAATAGTTATTTCTTTTCTCATACAAAAAAAACAAAAAACAAGAATGAGATAATGGGAAAAAGAAAATGGATTTTTATTTCAAAAGGGGTCTCCTCTTGGTCATCAAAATAGTTATTTCTTTTCCCATACACACAAAAACAAACAAGAATGAGATAATTGGAAAAAGAAAACCGATTTTTACTTCAAAAGGGGTCATTTTCTGGTCATCAAAATAGTTGTTATTTCTTTTCCCATACACACACACAAAAAAAGAATGAGATAATGGGAAAAAGAAAATGGATTTTTATTTCAAAAGGGGTTTCCTCTTGGTCATCAAAATAGTTGTTACTTCTTTTCTCATACAAAAAAAAAACAAGAATGATATAATGGGAAAAGAAAATGGATTTTTATTTCAAAAAAGGTCTCCTCTTGGTCATCAAAATAGTTGTTATTTCTTTTCCCATACAAAAAAAAAACAAGAATGAGATACTGGGAAAAAGAAAACGGATTTTTACTTCAAAAGAGGTCATTTTTTGGTCATCAAAAGGGGTCTCCTCTTGGTCATCAAAATAGTTATTTCTTTTCCCATACTCACAAAAAAACAAGAATGAGATAATGGGAAAAAGAAAACAGATTTTTACTTCAAAAGGGTCATTTGCTGGTCATCAAAAGGGGTCTCCTCTTGGTCATCAAAATAGTTGTTACTTCTATTTCCATACATAAAAAAACAAGAATGAGATACTGGGGAAAAGAAAACGAATTTTTACTTCAAAAGGGGTGATTTTTCTTACAGAGATCAAAATGACCCCAATTAGGCATTTCCACTGTTGTTCATTTCAATAATTAATTTGACAATTTGTCACAGTACGTATGGAAGCATTTTAGAAAAAGTCTAAAAATACGAGCGGTGGTGATCGCTTGTATGCTGAAATAAAACGTGGAAAATTGAAAAAAGGACCCCCCCACACAACAGCACTTCTAGAGTTAACATGTCTTGCACTTATTCACATGCAGCCTGAGCCTTTTGCGAAAAATTCTTTCCACACTATTTGCGATTTTTGAAGTTCATGTGATGCTTCACAAGTTGATTTAGCGGGACTGTTGAAACGATCACTCCCACAAGGCATGCCACTTCTAGTAAGTTCCTTAACACTGCCTGTTTCGTTAAACATTTCTTACTATTGTAATGAATGGTAATAGAGCGCCCTCTCCTGGCCGTATGGACAAGTAACCAGTCTGACTGCCACCACGGCGGTGTAGAAAGGATATGCCAATGTCCGCCCGCGCAAACCGCTTATTATTTGTATAAAGATTAACTGGTTTTTTTATGTATTTGTAACTGAGCTCAATTAGAATGTACAACCAATTAAAATTATTTGAGCTAGCTGCCGGTGTTATTTTTGAGTACAAGTAATATTATCGTTTTATTGATTTTGGATCAGGGAGTTAGCTTTCATAACAATGTCGAGTGAGTGAATGTTGGGTTTTATGGCACAAGGGCCAAATCTGGCTAAACTGCGCCAAACATTAAAAGTATAAAATCACTAAAACGTTTGATTAAATTTCAGTTTAAAAATGTAAAGTCTTAAATTATATATAAAAGCCATTTTCAATGAATTACAAAACAAACAAGGATTGGTGGGGATAATTCTCCACCAAATTCGAAAAGACAAAATCAAAAAATATGTGTAATTATTTTTAAAATCAATTTAAATAGCAGATTGGTGTGGGGAGTCCCCACCAAGTTCGATAAGTATTATTGAGAAAAATTTACTTTCTATTTCTGGTCGGAGTAAAGAGCCCTTGTAATACGTTTTTCCATGTTTTTTGGAATAATCTGGATTCGAGTCTTCATCTTCCACGTCATTGACGATCATGTTTTCCTCACATCCGTTGTATATTCAACCACAATTCATAACAATGTCAAAATTTACGCTGAGCAATAAAAGCGATTTCATTCCTTGAAACTAAAAGACACGTTGTGCTATCGCATGAATCGACGCCATTTCAGCGGGGCCGATCCTAGCAGGTGTGCAGCTCGTGCACCGCTCGCGGGCGTCCAAAACAATAGGTGGCCACAGGGTGCTAATAATTCTATCTATCAAGCACAGTAGCGCACACCGGAATTTTTCAAGGGGGGGTCTAGGGTCGAAAATCCACTATTCTCGTTTCATGCTCCAACACGTCGCCCAACATATTTTTTTGTTATTGTCGATATTCGGGAACAAAAAAAGGTTAAATTAATTATTGAATGAATAATTAGCATTTATTAATAAAATTAATTATTAATTACAAATAATTGATTTTTACATACTATACATACTTTTTGGTACGCATGTTCCTTTCATAGAGTACAGGTAATCTACAAAAAAGATTTTTCGAAAATTTACCTTTAAGAGGCGTTCCGGGGCATTAGAGATAAATGCACTGGTTTTTGAACTGTTAGATGGTGGACTAAAATTTGGAGGACATGTTCCTTTCAAAGATTAGGAGTCCGCTACAAAACGGGGTTGGGCGAAAGATCCTAAGCGGATAAATATTCCCGTTTTTGGTCTAGCAAACTTGAAATTTGGTTGGCCTGTTCCGTTTATAAAGTTGAGATTCACTATACAAAGGGGTTTTACAAAAGTTTAACCCCAAGGGGCGGGCCACGAGAGTTTAAGGACCGTTACATATAAATATTCCCGTTTTTAAACTATTAGACCTACATGCTGGGAAATTGGTATAGGTCCGTTCCTTTCGAGGAGTAGAGATCGAAAAGTATTTTGAGACTCGACCTGACAGGTCGTTTCGAGAGCTTAAGGGGCGTTACACATAAATATTACCTTTTTTGAACTTTTAGACGCACAGACTTGAAATTTGGTTAGCATGCTTTTATTTTTTGTTGAATAGGAGTGAATATTAACGTCGTACTGTTAAGCTGCAAGGAAGCTTTTGGTGACGGACCTCATCATTTTGAACCATGATCAAGTGACGAGGACGACACCTGAACTGGCACCCCCCTCTCCTAACTACCACACCACATCACACCAAAGGGAGGACGTTTGAGCTTTCGACAAATTTAACGTGCATCGCTGCCCTACACGGTGGGTCTTTAGTGGTATTGGGCTCGAACTCATGGCAAGCCGGTATGATTTCGTTCCTTTGACCTCAAGGCTACCACGGCCACTATACGCTTTTGGAAAAAACAAGCTTCCGAATGTAGTCACTCAAAATCAATTTTAAAACAACTTGAAACCAGTCTTCTGTCGTGTGGTCTTTAAAAAGTTTTTAAATCTTCAGTAAGCCTTCACGTGCCACACTATGGCACGCGGGTTATCCATCCCTGCGATAGAGGGACCGCACAAATGGGCTTCACAATAGGTTGTTCTAAATGTATAATATTTTTTTAAAAGCTTTGAATAATATTCCTCGAATAAAGGACTTCAAAACACAAGTATTGCACACGTACTTTTCAGATTTCCTTCGTAAAAAGGGGGCAAAAAGGCGTAAAAAGCAGCTTGGACGCAAAGATGCGCGTTATACGTCGGATTTTAAAAAAAAAAACTCTGCTCAAACATATATCTACACGAGATGTTTCTTTTTTTCAATTTTGGCAGCCGTTACTGTTCGGTAAAGTAGGTCGCAATGAATTCTTCCCTCTGCCCGCTCTTATCGCTCCCTTTCAGCAGCAGAATCTATTATTATTTATTCGACATGAAAAATGTTTTTAGAAATTCCGGTTCCAGGATGCAAAGCGAAACCCGCCCATTGACTTTCATACGATTTTATACTCTTAATGAAATCCCACATACATTTTTCCAATTTAGTCTATTGGAATTTTTTAAATTGTATAGGATAAGGGTTTTTAATCACATTGAAGTGCGGCAACAGCCCATGACGGGCCTAGGCCGACTGCGTCTAACTCTGTTTTCGTGACGAGCTCTGAGGTGCATGAGTAGATGTTCCTTTCAGGGGATCAGTTTGACGCGAAACCCCCAGTTTTTAGTTACCAAGAAAGCTTGATAATCATTTATCGACCCACTGATGAAAAGAAAGGCTGAGTCGACTTTGCCTAGCCTGGGGTTTGAACCCCGAGCCCTTGACGTGGAAGCGCGAAACGCAGCCACACTGGGCCTCTCTTGCATTTATGTGCTAATAAAGTTGACCACATACAACTCAAGACCGATTATATCATATTTCATTCGTGAACAAAAGACCGCGTTCACTAATGATGGATTCATATGTTCTTTCGGATTATATTAATACATGAATTAACGGTCTTTTTTTAAAAAAATTGCATACTAAAACATTATAAATACTTTTTAGGGCGATCAATATTAATACTTAACGTGCAATATTTAAACTATCTAAATGTTACTAAAAGTGAAATTTAAGCGATTTTTTAAGAATTCTTCAAAGCAGAGGAAACGGCATTAAACTAATATCAACATGAAAGTATTATTAAAAGGAGCTGCATACATTCACCGTCAAATCCGGTGTATAGCACGCACCCTTACTTTCAAGCTGCAATGTTTAGGTGTATTCAATGCATAACGCGCGCCCCCATTTTAACAGAAGAACGAGAAATGTACGTGCACAATGCTGGTATGTTTTTAATTCAAGGTATTACCTCAGCATATTTTGAAGAAATAGTACACGTTTATTATCAGAGTCCCTTAATTTCAAATAAATAGTCTTTCTATCTATCTAGAAGTCTTCTTTTTCTTATGCTTATCGCTTTTTTCCTTTTGGAAACTGTGATTTTTTTTATACCGGCGCACAGAGCACACGCATCTCATTCTTTGGGGTTAAAAGTGCGCGTTCTACGCCGCATTTTACGGTACATAGGAAGTGTTAACAGAAAATTTTGATGTTTTCTTAAAATACTATAAAATTTTTAGAGCTGATCAAATAAATGTAAGAAATGCCACATATTAATGAGGCTGTTAATGAAATAACTAGTGAAAATTCAAAAAAGTTTCGTGAAGTAATAATTATTTTTGTACATTCCTTCTCGAAAATAATATAAATATCAGGTTCAAAAGATTTCAAGAAAAATGTTTCATAGTATTTTGAATGACCAGACTCAACACGATAGATTTGGAACCATTTCATTGCCCACTTCTGGTAGATTTAAGATCCTCTTCCGATTTTTCTAATTTGGGGCATTTTACTATAACTCGGCATCTACAGAACGTAGAAACAAAGTACAGCAATCTATTGTAAAGACAATAGATTTCTGTATTCGATAATATAAAAATATGTGTTTTAATTGAAAAAGGTCATT
Source organism: Trichonephila clavipes (assembly GCA_019973935.1). Lineage (NCBI taxonomy): Eukaryota > Metazoa > Arthropoda > Arachnida > Araneae > Nephilidae > Trichonephila > Trichonephila clavipes. The sequence continues at coordinate 13,096 of BMAU01001068.1, forward strand.
TTTCAACGTGTTTGGGTATCTAAATTTACGATATTCATGGTTGTAATCATAGTGCGGAATATCACAAAAATTAGCTTTAATACATTAATATAGCTAGCTTATTTCAGTCAATGAATCAAATGCTTAGCTTATTTTAGCCAGATTTTGAATGTTTAACATTGTTCAAAAACGTACTTGCGTAAGGAGGCTCTTATTTTGAGTCCCCGAGCACAGATAGGCTGCGAAGCTCTTGTGATGGAAGGAAAAATAAATTCCGTTTATAAAAAAAAATAACGGCGCCTGTAAAGAAAGTTTGAATGGATAACAACTAACATTTGTTTACCCTGCGTAGGGACACTACATTGTGAAAAAGTTTGGCGCATTGGAAACAAAGTTTATTTCGGAAAACAAATTAGGAACGTGTATAGTTTTAAATCCCATTGAAATTCAGCCAAATTTTGCGGCAATAGCATATACTTTTTTCTCATTACTGCTTATTGGATTGTTTGGGGAAAAATCTTCTAGTTGTTAAGAGAGATTACAACTTACTCAAGTTGTGTGTGAGGTGTATATTCAAATAAGGAACATTTGCTGCGCTGTAATTTATGTTCTAAATATATTTATATTCCTTTTCTCTCTCTCAGCTCATGTGGCCACGGCAGCCTAGAGGTCAAGGTAACGGATTCGTGGTCGGAGTTCGATCTTTGTGTTTCACTGAAGACCCGCCGTGCAGAAGGGGCCAATGCAAGTTAAATATGTAGAGACTCAAACTTCCTCTCGTCGGTGTGGTGTGGAAGTTAGGAAAGTTGGGTGCCAACACAAGTGTCGTCCTCGTCAGGCTCAAAATTATGAGGTCCTTCACCAAAAGACCTCGTGTAGCTCAATAAAGCTATGTTAATATTCACTCACTGCAATACTTTTCTCCCCCCCTCCAAAAATACTGTTCTAAAAAATATGTTTTGCTCACAAGTGATGCTTGTTCGAGTTCTGATTGTTTCTAAATCAAAAAAGACAGTACACAAGAACTTTTAAATTCCATAGTCTCTTTTGATCTGAGGACTGCAGTGATTGAAGTTCATGATTTGTTAGGACAGAGTCAATCTGTCTTCGATAAAAGTGAAAATTTTATTCGACCTAATTTTCGAAAAAAGCATAGCTTTATTGAACATAACGAAGGGTTAGGTGACTGCATTGGATGAATTGAAGACTGTAGTCCAGTTTCCCTCCACTGAAGATGCTGAATTGGTGCTGTTGACCCAAGACGGGAAAGTGTTCAGATCGAATAAGGATGCCCCCAGAGTGTTGACCATGACCAACTGAACGAAGCAGCAAAGAATGTTCATGATGATGCCAGGCTTCACCTGGAAAGAAAACCAAAGGGGATGACAAAAATATTTTAAAATCAAATGTTTGTTATATAAACAAGAATCTAGCGCCGAGATATATGTTGGATAAACTAAAATTCTGACCCTCAATGTAAGTATTTATTGTGATCAAACGAATTTTATTAGATGCATGCTTGTTTGGAAATATTGTAAGTATTATTTATGAATTCTTTATAAGACAATTTACCTCAGTAAATTTCAACGAGGGCACCCTTGGAAACTTGTAGAATGTTTAAGCTTTATTCCAGTTCCTGCCAAGAGTTCTTTAACAAGTCTTGCTTGCTTGTTTGATTGATTGAATATTAACGTCACACTGTTCAGCTACACGAGAACTTTTAGTGACGGACCATGGTCATGGCCATTTTGAACCATGGTTAAGTGACCTGGCAAGGCAAGCCACTATCTGATACCTATACCACTCGGCTACCACGGCCACTTAACAAGTCTTGCACTCGTGTTCTTTATACGCATGCAACCTAAGTCTTTTCATAAAGAATTCTTGCCAAGTGATTTGCGAGATTTTAAGTTTACGTGAGGCTTCACAAGTTGATTTAACAGGACTCCGTTGAAACGATTGTCGAAAGTGTTCAACAGTTGCTTCATTTGCAGTAGGCCTGACATTTCTAGAAAGATTCTTAACTCTGCCTGTTTCATTAAACATTTCTCACCATCGCTTGATCGATTTTTAATCAGGAAGTCTGCTTCCATAACAATATCGAAATTGACGCCGCGTGATTTCATTTCGTGAATCAAAATCACACATCATGCTTTCTCTTGAATCGACGCCATTTCGGCAAAAAATGTCTTCCTTCCAAAAGTTCGATCTAGTCACTCTTGAGGGGGCTTCGCGCCATCTGCTGAACAAAGAACAGTACTAAAGCTGACCTATAACAATTTCATTATTATATTAAACGGTTATTTTGAGATGAATTTTTTTTTATAATCAGGGCAATACTTTTGGTTCACTCTATACTTTAAATGGCATTTTTTTATTGAAAAATATGCTGCAATAAGAATAATTTTCACCTACAAGTCTCTTTATGAAATGTATTTTAAAAAACAAGTAGTATAAAAAAAATTAAGTCAAATTCTCTTTAGGTCGACTAAGAAAACGTTTATTTCAGGTACTTTATATTAAAGAATTACAATTAATATAAATATGAATATACATATGACAGATTGACGTGGCCGCGGTAGCCCAGTGGTCAAGATATCGGATCGTGGCTGGCTTGTCACGAGTTCGAGCCCAATACTACTAAAGACACACCGTGTAGGGGAGCGATGCACGTTACATCTGTCGACAGCTAAAACGTCTTCCCGTTGGTGTTCTGTGGTAGTTAAGAGAGGAGGGTGCCAGCTCAGGTGTCGTCCTCATCACTTGACCGTGGTTCAAAATTACGAGGTCCGTCGCAAAAAAAACATCGTGTAGGTGAACAGTGTGCGACGTTAATATTCACTCACTCACGACAGAATGACAATATTAAGGGGGCAAAACACCTCTTAAATTATTATTAAAACCTTTTCAACCACATTAAATTTGTAATTACATTTTTAATAAAAGTTTAATGTAATTTTATATATATATAATTTTTATATATATATATATATATATATATATATATATATATATATATATATATATATAATATTTATATATATATATATATTATATATATATATATATAATATTTAATATATATATATATATTATATATATATAATATTTATATATATATATATATATATATATATATATATATATAATATTTATATATATATATATATTATATATATATATATATATAATATTTAATATATATATATATATTATATATATATAATATTTAATATATATATATATATATTATATATATAATATTTATATATATATATATATATTATATATATATATATATATATATATATATATATATATATATATATATATATATAATATTATATATATATATATATAATATTTATATATATATATATAATATTTATATATATATATAATATTTATATAGATATATAATATATATATATAAATAATATTTATATATATATATATATATATATATATATTTATATATATATATATGTGGGGAGACAACAAGGGGTCCAAGACGTTGGTCTTTCTTCTATTTTATTTTAACATTAAACAAAAATTAATTAAAAAGGTAGAAAAGTTTTTACAGATAAGATTGACGATTGTATTCAGAAGGTAACGCCTGCTCGCGCACCTCTCGCGTTCTCCTTTCTCTCTCTAATCAAAGTTTTTTCTCAAGAGTCTCTCTTTTTAGAGTTTCAGTTCTGCTTTTACTTTGATGCGCCTGCGCGCGAAGACTGCTTGGCTTTGGCTGCATGCCAGAACGGCCATTCTGACCGTACGCTGTCCGCAGCGGTATTTCCATGGAGACCAGAGGAGAATCTGAAACATACAAAAAAAAACGGAACAGACAAGGACTATACGACAAATATATAGAGATTAAACATCTCATAATTCTGCTAAACTAGACAGTTCCTCCATCATGTGAAGGCACCTCTTCGACATCCGGAAGGTTCCACAGGAAAACATTGTGTTTCACCGGCATAAGAACATCTTTTTCAACAAGTTGATCTTTGGTTGAACGCATCGATATTTTCCTCTGTAGAGTTCTGGACGTCTGTTCAAAACGATTTCTCTTTTTCCTTCGTTTCCACTGCCAGGGCTGAAAGATTCGTCGGAGCATTGCAAACCGTCTATATTTACGTTCCATAGGTGAAGGGGTAGGTGAGCGGGAGATGAATTCCACGGAACTCGTTTTCATGGCACAATTGGCTTTCTTACACAATACTATATCAGAACAATAATCAAAAACACTCTCTTTTATAATACCTTGTCGTAACCAATCATCAATTTGATTGTTTACCTGTAATTTCTCAGAACAAGATAAACGTCTGGCTCTCTGACACACAGGAATATCATTTTTCAATTTAATATTCATTTTTAACTTAGTACTCTTAATTTTATTACATTTATAATCCTTAATTAGAGAACTCGAATCATTTCTAGTATTAGAGTTCTTAACATATGGCAAATCATAACTGCAGTTTTTTTATCACATTTGAAACAGAAACATTTGGAAAAAAACACTTGAATAAGCATAAGCATTAGCACCTAAAAGAGGATTCATTTTCACTCAATAAAACATCGCTCTTTGCGTGGCCTAGTTTCTCTATTTCAGAATATACACTGGGATGTATAATAAATTCTTCGGTCAAGGTCGGTGATATTGCCGTTCTCACATAAGCTAGTAGAGTGTTGATTAAGAGAAATATTTATGGGTTTAACTTCTACCATTCGCTTTTCGCCAAAACATGAGCTTAATGTTATGATTTCTTCGGAAGGTGTTTGCACTCTAATTAGTGAGGAATTTAAAACTGGGATCTGGCAACCTGAATCAATCAATGCTGTTACGGGCTGATTTTCCACAAAAATGTTTACGTATTGAAGATTTGCGCATTCTTCGCTATTTTGTTTTTCGCTCTCGATTTTCAAAGTATTCACGTTTGTTTTATTATGAATGTGATCATTAGATTCTTTAGGTTTAAAACGCTTCTCACAGTCTCTTGCGCAATGAGATGAATCACCGCATATATAGCAATTTTTATTTTCTCTTTCATGATATTGGGGATAGTTCTCTTTAATCTTTGTTTAAAGTTTTGTGATTTATTTTTAAAGGGGTCTTGGGTATATCCATAAGTAATAGGAATTTCTTTATGTGATCCGCTTCTAGATGAAATATAAATATCACACTCTTTAGCTAAATCAATAGGCCTAAACCAATCTTCTGCTTCTCGAATGCCAATATGAGTTGCAGTTTCCTTATTTAAAGTTTCATATAATTTATCAGAAATTATAAGATCACATAGAATTCAAAGGAATTAACTTTTCTTAACGAACAATAATATTGGAAGTTTGCCGTCAATCTTGCAGCAAATTGGATGTATGTCTCGCCTGATGATTTTACAGCATTTTTAAATGAGTTTAAACACTCATGAGGGAGTTAAGTGGAATTCTCTGAGTACTATAGATTTTAGTTTTCATAGTCATTTAATTCCTCTTCTTTAATATACAGTAAGACGTTATGAGCTCTTTCTTTCTTGAAGATTTATTAAAATTTCAGATTTATATTCGTCATTTATTTTCTTGGTTAAAAATGCGCGTTCTAATGATTGGAAGAACAGATTAAAATTTTCAGATCTGGTGGGAACAGGAAGAGATAAAGTTTTTTATACTTTTATCATATTTTCTATGTTAGTTTCGAACTGTTTTTCTTCGACTTTAGCTGCAGGATTTAAACTTAATGCTTTATTTTTGCCAATTGTAGTTCGATTTCTTTTTCTAATTTTGCTAACTGAAGTTTCGCGAGCTCAATTTTTTGTTCTGAAGTTACCTCTCTTTCGTTTTGCGATACTCTCTCATCTATACAGTTTTGAATTAAAGTTTTAACGAAATCTGGATCACTTTCAAATGTACTACTGTTCTCAATTTTAGTCTTTAGTTTAACTATAGTGTCAGTACTTTCGACAATACCGTCTAGTTTCTCAACAACTCTTTTGAGATCCTCTTTAAGAGCGTTTTTATACATTTTAGAAATGGAAAGATCCTACCTTTTTTTTTTTTTTTCTGGCTCCCTTGTTGCTCGCACGTACGATGTATCCAATAAAAACGTTGAGAATCCACTGATTTCACCTCTTCGCAGGTTATATCGTTGAAATTGTAGTTCCGGCCTCTACACAGGCGGATTATTCACACTGAGTTAGTTCCAACCTCTACACAGGCGGGATTTTCGTCGATGGGTTTTCCAACCTCTACACAGGCGGAATATTTGTCGATGGTTCGTTGAAAATAAACCTCTACACAGGTTATTTTGTTATTTGTTCCGACCTCTACACAGGCGGAATGAAGTTGAAAAACTCAACCTCTACACAGGTTGAACGAAGTTTCCGTAAAATGGCGGAGCGTCTCCTTCACGGACGCTGTTGTTCATTGTCCAGACTTTGGTTCAAAATCGAAATTTTGTCGATCCCGGCTGAGCCCCCATAATTTGTGGGAGACAACAAGGGGGTCCCAAGACGTTGGTCTTTCTTCTATTTTATTTTAACATTAAACAAAAATTAATTAAAAGGTAGAAAAGTTTTTACAGATAAGATTGACGATTGTATTCAGAAGGTAACGCCTGCTCACGCACCTCTCGCGTTCTCCTTTCTCTCTCTAATCAAAGTTTTTCTCAAGAGTCTCTCTTTTTAGAGTTTCAGTTCTGCTTTTACTTTGATGCGCCTGCGCGCGAAGACTGTTTGGCTTTGGCTGCATGCCACATATATATTTATATATATATATAATATATATATAATATTTTATATATATATATATAATATTTATATATATATATATAATATTTATATATATATATATAATATTTATATATATATATATATAATATTATATATATATATATATATATATATATATATATATATATATATATATATATATATATAATATTTATATATATATATATAATAATATTTATATATATATATATATATATATATATATATATATATATATATAATATTTATATATATATATATATATAATATTTATATATATATATATATATATATAATATTTATATATATATATATATATAATATTTATATATATATATATATATATATAATATTTATATATATATATATATATATATATAATATTTATATTATATATATATATATATATAATATATATATATATATATATATATATATATATATATATATATATATATATATATATATATATATATATAAATAAAAGACTAATAAATCCTAAAATATCTTAAGAAAAGCCGAAAGAACCAAGAACATGGAACCAATACAAACCAAAAAAGAGAAATATAGCTAGAAAGGAAAAAACTATTATAATTTTCCTGAGCTGTCACTGGCTTAGGACAGTGAAACAGGGTTAAACAGTGTTTTGCGAGATCTGAACCTTCACCTTCAGCAGAAACTTTCGACATAAGAGCATAGGAGATAAGCCAAGGCAAAGGCCCAAAAACCCACGTGTGTGAATACAACATCAATAGAATAGAATTGGAAAATCAAATTACTATAGGTTTTGTTCCTTTTTTTTTTAATGAAAAAAATTACTATAGGAATCCGGACGAAATAGACAAATATAAATATGCATAAACAAAACTATTTGCTATAGGGGTTAATAATGATTATGACCATAAGTAATAATAATGAAAATGTGCGAAAAAACTAAAATCTTACCCGATTTATTCCGATTCAAAGAGTATACTAACACCAAGCACAAAAATCAGCATAACTAAAAATAATGGCGCCAACTATACATATTTTTAATAACTAAATTTATTATAAGAAAATTAAGAATAATATACTATAAACTAAATAGAACTGAATATATTAAGTAATAATGATTAAAAAGCTATAATCTTGAAGACATATATCTATATCTATATATAAGACGCATTTGTTGTCTGTTTGTCTGTTCCCTTATAACTAAAGATCCAGACAACCAAATAACGAGAAATTCGTTGAACGTATTCAAAATTACATGGGGAAGGTTCTTAAACAGGTTTCGCGTTCGTAATCCTTTCTAAATTTTTTAAAATTTAATTTTTAAGTGATTTTCCAGTGTTATGACGTCATATGATGTCACGTTTCTCACTAAGTGGAAAATTTATGCTTTACACGCAGTTTTCAAAGATTATTACAGATTTTTACTATAGCTATATTTATCAGTTGGAATATTTATTCAATTTTTCAATTCTATGATATTTAATGAGGGTAATTTTTCGAATAAATCATTTTTTTAAGAATTATTCTTTTAACAACTAAAATTTTGTTTTGTTATTGTGGCAACATTTAGGTATTATCGCGGGATGTTTATGTGTGTGATTTTGCTTACAAATTACAACTTATTTATTTATTTCTTTAGAATGCGAAGATTATAATTTTGACAAACTAAAACTTCTCATTGATAAAGGTTATATTTCAGCTCGGTTCAAGTGTAGTATAGGGGGACCACTTTGGATTTGGCGATTTTTCTCCGGATTTTTCGATTTTTATCTAAATGTCATGGTGAGATATCGAATTTATTCTAAAATAAATAATACCGAAAAAAGTACCTTGGCGACCACTTTTAGTCTCCAAAATAAAGGACTGCGCCAAGTAGCCCCCCCCCTATACTACACTTGATCCAATAATATGGTTCTTTGCAATTTCATGTGTCTTTATTTTGACCTTTAGGGGTATACTATTGGCTTCAGTGCATAAAATTGCCATGCAGAAAATCAAACCTGGGTAATCATACTGCCCAAGCAAAAGCAGTGTTGGTAGTAATTACATATCAAACTGGAATAGGCATCAGAGAATGATCAAAACAGACAAATGGCTTAAATACCTGTTGAGGAAGCAGGTAGTCGTAAGATAATTTATTTTTGGAACTTATGTACTATCCTAACAATCGCCAACGTTCAAAATAACTTTCCAAGTTGGCAACCCCGATTTCGCATGTCATATATATGCTGAATTGTGAGTCATGTGCTTCGTTTCATATATCGCCAATAGGTTGCGGTTATATGAAAGAACCTTATTTTTTTCAAATTATGCTTTTGCATTGATAAAGTTAGTTCAGTTCTTTTTATGTCATTTAATGTTAGTATTGTACTTCATTTTTCAATTTATTTTTATGCTCGGGATATATATACTTTGGATAATTTTTTTAGTACTTGCGTATTATTGCACAATCGCCAACGTTCAAGAAAACTCGCCACTTTGGCAATCCCAACTTTGTATGCGTTGAATTGACAATCATGTGCTTCATTTTGTATAATGTCACCAACAGGTTGCAATAATACGTAAGTACCTTTAATTCTGTACATTACTATAACATTAGACTGGCCGCTGCATACCAATTTGGCATTATTTCAGAATTATGCCAAAAATGAGTATGTTGAGGAAGCAGGTAGTCATAAGATAAATTATTTTTGGCACGTATGTACTATCCTAAGAATCGCCAACATTCAAAATAACTTGCCAAGTTGGCAACCCCGATTATGCTGAATTGTGAGTCATGTGCTTCGTTTCATATAATGTCGCCAATAGGTTGTGGTTATATGTAAGTACCTTATCTTTTCAAATAATGCTTTTGCATTGATAAAGTTAGTTCAGTTCTTTTATGTCAGTTAATGTTAGTATTGTACTTCATTTTTCAATTTATTTTTATGCTCGAGATATATATATTTGGATAATTTTTTTAGTACTTGCGTATTATTGCACAATCGCCAACGTTCAATACAACTCGCCACTTTGGCAATCCCAACTTTGTATGCGTTGAATTGGCAATCATGTGCTTCATTTTGTATAATGTCACCAATAGGTTGCAATAATACGTAAGTACCTTTAATTCTGTACATTACTATAACATTAGACTGGCAGCTGCATACCAATTTGGCATGATTTCAAAATCATGCTAAAAATGAGTAGCCAACTAATAAGAAATTAATATTATGAGTACTATCTTAGCCTGTTTTATCTTTCCCTCCATTAATCTTTAATTAATTCAATGTATAATTTTTGTTTTTCTTTATATTTTAGTACTTACATTTTTTTTGGTTATTATGTACTGCAAATATTTTTTTGCTCATTGTGATGTCTTTGGAAAATTAATCAGTGGTATTTTTCTTAAATATGTTTTTTTTATCTGTTTTTGACTATTTTTAAAATTTTGTTTGATGTCTGTCTGAAATGCAAATAGCAAAATAAATATTTTACAATATATATATTGCGTTTGTACGAAAATGTTTATACTGATTTATTCAAAATATTGAGCCGTCTTTTATTTTTGATATCTTTTTAAGATTTAATTTTATAACTAGCTATACACCCAGCTAAATGTTGCTGTGGCTCAGTCAGCTTTAAAAGACTGGTACACCCTAAAGTATATCATGAGGCTTACAAAAGTAATAATACACAAAAATTCAAACAAATCTATATACATATAAGACGCATTTGTTGTCTGTCTGAATAAACTTTCTCTTTCACACTACATCATTTGGACAAAAAAAATTATAACTACTTACTGTATTCTTTGGAGTGAGTGAATATTAACGTCACACTGTTCAGCTACACGAGGGCTTTTTGGCGACGGACCACGTAATTTTGAACCATGGTCAAGTGACGTGGACGACACCTCAGCTGGCACCCCGTTCTCCTAACTACCACGCCACACCAATTTAGCAGGAATATATTCTACCAATAATTAGCTGGAATATTCTTTGAAATCCACTCTTCCAAGATATATGACAGCACGGGTTCTATGATGAGTATTTTAGCGGGGAAGGTGAATAGTTTTGTAGCAGATATTGCATTTTCAGCGGATTGCAAAGATTATAATTTTTTCCTAAAAAAATAGTTAATGTCAAAATTTAAGTGTCTTATGTTTTTGTATGTTTATGGAGACCTTAGAAAACGATTTGACTATTTATTTTAAGTGAACGGTATATATAATTAATTTTACACAGTGGAATATCTTTAATTAATTTATTAGCTCTAACCGATTAAATTTCCCTAAGTCGAGTATTTTGTTTATGTATGTCCCTTAATTTTCAATGTAGTGACCTAAAAAAATATTGTATGAAAAAAATTGCAGTAAATCATAATGCGGTAGATAAAGCATTAACGTGCATCGCGCCCGTACACGGCGGGTCTTACAAAGCTCTAATAAAGTTTGAGCTATGAAAGTAGCTAGACATTTGCCAACTTGACTCTATCGTTAACATTTTGCTATGTTTTTCATTGAATTGCCATTGTTATTTAGGAAACGGCCTTGCTTGCGAGTATTACAATTTTAACATAAAATAAATTCAACAGAAAGTAATATTAATGTATGACACTTTCAGATATAAATTATTTACAATATTTTAAGCGTCACAAAACTTTTAACAATGTGTTACTTTTGCTGAACAGAGATCAGCTTAGGGAGTATTTTCAAAAATCGACCCTCAAGAGTGTTACTGGGAGTTATAAATATAAAAAAAACCCTTTTATCAGCTATTAGATCTACAGAGACTTAAAATTTAACAAGGGTACTTTTTTCTTTCTTTCTTTTATTCGGCTGAGATATGCATGAAGCTTTTTTTGTTTAATTTGCAATTCACGTAAAATTAACTCATTAAAAACTTCTTTATCCTTCAATCTGTGTTGGTTAATTTTTCAGTTCACCCGTGCGAAGAACGGGTATACCAGCTAGTTTATATATAAAATTAGCTGGATAATTATAGTCTAGGCAACTTTGAAAGAATTTTTTATAATTATTAATTTTTAAAGCTTCTTCAGATACTAAATCTTTATTTCTTTTTATATAATTTAGAATAATATTTCTATAAATTGAAATGTGAAGGGAACTATTCCAATATGGCATTTTTATAACATCAAAATCAAAAGAGTCTCTTTAATCAAAAATATTACTTTTTAGCATATTATTTTCAAATATATATATATATAGGCAAGAATTTTTATCTTAAAACCACACACACAGTGTAAAAGGAATGCTAACGTCTAACTAGCATATGATTATTCAGGTTTAGTTAAATCTTCTTCACAAATTTAACAAAAGCTGTTTTATCCAATTGTGCTGCTATACAGAGGAATAATATTGACTGAAATATATATATATATATATATATATATATATATATATATATATATATATATATATATATATATATATATATATATATATATATATATATATTAAACTATAATTAATCAAATAAATTTATTTAATGAATTAATATTTGAAAAAAACTGTATTAACATCAAATGTCCTCCACTACAAATTTTAAAAAATGTATTTAAACTTGAGAGGATGAATAAAAAGTATTTTATTAACGATTGAAAATTTGAACAAGATATATATATATACACTCAGGAACATTGAAAATAGCGACCCAAGAAGGAAGCTAAGTACAATCGCGAAACTTTGCAAATAAGTACAGCGTAATGTGATATGCAAATGATCCAAGTTTTGTGCCAATACGCATGCAGAGGTGGCGCTACAAACTGGAAGAGGGTGCTATATAAGCCAGCGCAAATTCGAAGATTCATAAACGTGACGATTACCCGCCGATTGTAGGAAGACTTTGGTAAGCGAAACATGGCAAGTAAACGTGCTAGAAGACATTTCTCACAGTTAAGTGAGTTTGAGACAGGCCTGATCATCGGGATGAAAACTGCAGGCTGGTCGACGCGCCGTGTTGCTGTCCAGGTGGATCGTTCGGAGTGTGCCGTTAGAAATTGTTCGGAGCAGTGGACACGAGAAGGTACCCACGCGCGGAAAACCGGGTCTGGAGCGATCAGGAAGACCACGAAGAGAGAGGATCGAAAGATCATGCGGCAAGCAATTGTGGACCCCACAGTGGCTCGTTCAACGATGCGAGCAGACGTAGGCGTAGCAATTGTTCCACAAAAGATTTCCAGACACCTTACAGAAGCAAATAATAAATCCAAGCGCCCTTTTTGTGCACTTCCTTTAACACCGGAACATCGGCAACTGCGTCTACAGTGGTGCCAAGCCAGATCAATGTGGAATGTCACAGATTGGCAAAAGGTTGTGTTTAGGGATGAATCCCAGTTTGTTTTGGGGACAGATGATAACCGTGTACGGGTGGGAAGGCGCCCTGGTTAGTGGTATAATTCCCCCCACACTTTTCTACGTCACACTGCCCGCACAGCTGGTGTAATGGTCTGGAGGCCATAGCCTATGATAGCCGGTCCACTTTAATTGTGAAGCGTGGAACCTTAACGGGCCAACGTTACGTTGATGATATTCTTCGACCCCATGTAAGACCTTTCCTAAATGGTCTCCCAGGGGCAATTTTCCAGCAAGATAATGCTCGTCCGCATACAGCAAGAGTTGCTTCCTACTTCATTTTCAGACTCTTTCATGGCCGGCCAGCTCCCCCGATTTGTCCCCTGTAGAGCACGTGGGGATCATCTAAAACGGCAGATGCCATCGTGTCACTCTGTACATGATTTAGAGCTGGCTGTTCAAGACTTAGGGGCCCATCTGTCTCAGGACAACATAAGGTGTCTAATCAACTCAATGCCGGACCGTGTGGCGGCATGTATTGGAGCTGGAGGTGGTCCAACGCGCTATTGAAGTTGCTCAGTATTTGTGACGTTGCACATCCTGTTTTCGTTTAATTGTCTTGTTTTTGAGATGAAGTGAATCTCTCATCTGTGTCATTATGTGTATTAAATTTCATTTCAATCCGATGATTTCTGTTTGGGTCGCTATTTTCAATGTTCCTCAGTGTATATAGGAAGAATGTGAACTAATAGTAGGACTTGAACAAGTAAAATTTAAAATTAGAGCATTGTTATTTATCCAACTACTTGCATCTCATTCTTAAAAATCAAGAATTTTGTTCCCACCCTTTTCTTCTAGCATTGCTTCATCTTAGTATCTTTATGCGTCACTTGACCGTGGTTCAAAATTACGCGGTCCGTCGCTAAAAGCCCTCGAGTAGCTGAATAGTGCGACGTTAATATTCACTCACTCAGTGTCTTTTTGACTTACCAGTGAACACATTAGATGAGTGGTCAGGGAAGATAACTCGTGGACGGCATTGTTCTGTCGAGTCGTAGATTCAAGTCCTGGTTCTAGTTAAGTCTCGCCGTATAGAGATGTTCCATCTGTCTAGACTCCAATTCCTCACGTTGGTGTGTAGTAGAAGTTTTGGAGAGTGGAATACAAGCTTGGGTTTCGACTTCTGTAATTAAATGTGAATCAAGATAGCGATATCTTTTGGCAGCGGATTTTGAATTCCTTCTGAATGTGACATTCATTTTAAAATGACAATCCATTGCTTGATATATCTGAAATATAAAGTCTGTATTATATTATAGACTGATTGACTGTTTTATCTACGTCGCATTTCGATGCTACTTGAAGGTTTTTAGCGACGAGCCTCACATTTATGAATAGTGAGTGAGTGAATATTAACGTCGCACTGTTCAGCTACACGAGGGCTTTTGGCGACGGACCATGTAATTTTGAACCATGGTCAAGGGACGTGGATGACACCTGAGCTGGCACCACTTCTCCTAACTACCACACCACACCTCGGGAGGACGTTTGAGCTTTTTCGACAGATTTAACGTGGATTGTCCCCTACACGGCGGGTATTTAGTAGTACTGTGGGCTTGAACTCATAACAATCCAGCCACGAACCGATAACATATGAGTTGGCCACTCTACAAATTTCCACATCATTGATTTAAAGCCTCGAACCTTGCATGAACCCTTCTTTAAAAGATGGAGCTTTTTAAAAAATTTTATTCTTTTTATCTTTTAGTATTAAAGTATATGTTTCTTTTTTTCTACTACATTGTTTGGTTTCAGCAAAAAAAGAAAGAAAAAATCTAAATAATATAATATTATTAGTTCTTTTCTCTTAGAGAAAATTTAACCTGCCTTACTCTGAAAGCATATCTTTTTTATATATAATTATTAATGAGATTTTTAAATATATATATTATTATTGGTGGATGATGATGATGATATATTATTATTATTTGAATGATTTCTTCAGAGACATGGTGATACAATAAGAAAAAAACTTATGAAAATTTTGATTAAATAAATCCTATTTTCATACGAGAATTTTATTCTGAGGTTTACGACTAAAAAGATTCAAACATCAATGGTTTTTTTTAACATGTATCTTAAATCATTAATAAATCTATATTGACGAAAACTGTATCATTTATTTTTATGTCTTAGTTTAATCTTAGACATTTACATTTTTTTTTGCGCATTTAGGAGAAAACTCCTCTTCATTTTACTTTATATTTGTTACAAAAAAAATTATTTTCAATGAAAACATTTTCCTGTTTTAATATCTACTCAAAAATTTGCAATTGTAGGATTCTGAAATATTTTTCAAGTTGCTTCTGTCTCATTTTCCTTTAAATCCCGCTATAAAATTCTTTATCGAATTATTAAATGTGTCGTCAATGACATTTCACAATTGTTTGGAATTGAATATTGAAAAGAAAAAAAAATAGATTACACAATTTTTGTAACTAAATAAAAAAAAAATCTCATTTTTTCTAATGATGCATTTTTTTCTTTTTTTAAAAAATTGCGTTCAATTGCATCCTTTCCTCATTGTAGTGTCCCCCTCCCATATTTTACGCTTCCACTTGGTGTCATTTTGATTTTGCAATATTTTTCAGACTTGCGAGCACGAGAGTCATTTTGTCAAATGCATTGTATATATTTTTGCATTATTTTCAATCTAAATAGAAATCTAACTCATATCTTACCATTTCTATGGTCTTCATCCGTCCGCTATCGAAGGCTATGGCGTTGGGACCTGTTGCCACGGGCAACATGAACGCGTAGGATGAGACCACAGTCACGGGCAGCATCAGGTACAAAGGATGGACATGGAATGCGATGGCCTGAAATTTAAAAGGAATTAAACCTGGGCATACGATGAAAGTTAGTCCCTGTTAAAGAGAAAAAAAAAATAACATTTAAAATTACACACAAAAGCATGTCACTCATTAACTGGTATCTAGACCGTTTCTTGAACGCCAGGATTGATAACTGCAACCAAAAACGCTGCTTAAATTTGAACCACGAATCTTAGTCACCGCATCTAGCCAATGTTGAGAATTTTAGCTCCTCAAAATTTAACGTGTATCAGTTCTTCTAAACGAAGGATTCTTCATGGAATTTACGATAATGCAGTACTTCTCAAAGTTTCAATATTCACGACCCACTATTCAATCATAATTTTCATTGCGCCCCCTTCATACAATAACAATGTATCGAATTCAATAATACTATACTTTGATGCTAAAACTACGATACGACTTTAACCTCTTATATGCCACCTGCGTATATAAACGACTCGTTCAACCAAAGCGTTAATTTCCCCGGACGTATATATACGTCTTTCCGGAATACTATCTTTTCTGTGCACTGCTATCCATAAAATTATTCTATAGGCTTTGGAATCCAATAAAAGGACCTTGACAATGTTTTCGAAAGATTTACTTGTTTCAGATTATTTGCTTCTTTATTCCTCCCCCATTACAGCGGCCGCAGTAGCCGAGTGGTATAGGTATCGGATCGTGGCTTGCCTTGTCACGAGTTCGAGCCCAGTACCACTCAAGACCCGCCGTGTAGGGCAGCGATGCACGTTAAATCTGTCGAGAGCTGAAACGTCCTCCCGTTGGTGTGGTGTGGTAGTTAGGAGAATGGGGTGCCAGCTCAGGTGTCGTCCACGTCACTTGACCATGGTTCAAAATTACGTGGTCCGTCGCCAAAAGCTCTCGTGTATCTAAACAGTGCGACCTTAATAATCAATCAATCAACCTCCCCCAATACATCACATACGTGCGCCTACGTGGAAAACTCTTTGGCAAAATGATCATTACCCCAGGACTTGTTCAAAAATTTAATTTAACGGACATTGCAATGTGTAGTTCTTGTAATCGTTTAAATGACTTGGAGCATATTCTATTAAGATGCGATGGATACATTCATCCTCGAAATCACCTGAAAGTTTTTCTCAAAATGGATCCCAGTTGCAGTAGCACCTTTAAAGAGTTACTGGAGAAAGCGATATCAGGTTTTTTATTCAGAAGGTGAAATATTTTGACATTAACTAACATATTGATGGTTTTGTATGGGATAATAGCCTTTGTGGCTCTAAATCCCTAATAAAGATATTAACTGTAACCGTACGTGGAAAACGGTCGGCATTGGGAAGCGTCATCGGCAGTTAAGGGATTCATTAGAAACCGTGCAAATTATCGAGATAAGTGCTAGTTTCTGTATTTAATTTTATATATGACAATCCCATGGGGGGTAATTATTCAACTTGTTCTTAACTTCGTATTGTTATAAAACACATTGTGCAGTACTCAAACATTACATCAGAGTAATTGTGTATTTTGTTTTTCATTATGGACAGAATGCATCTTGTTTGTTTACTTTCAGTAAATTAATAACTTTTAAAAATAATCTTTTGTTTTCGACTTTTCAGTAGGCTCGCGCCCCCTTTTAGAGTTATCATGCCCTCCCCCAGTTTGAAAAACGCTGCGATGACGGGAAAAAAGGGAATTTCGGATTGAATTTCCAAACTTTTTTTACTAAAGGTAGACTAAACAGAGATGTAATGTAAAAATTAATACTATTTTCATTTTTACAAATTTTCTACCGTGAATTTTTTTTCCCTTATCAGATATAAAAATTATATAAGTCAGAAATATTAGATTAAAATTAAAATAAATTAGAGCTATATACTTAATTTTTGAATATATTTCCTAAGTGTAAATAGTATTTTGTTTCTAATTGTTAAAAGTATATTTGTTAATTTTGTAAGTCTGGAAACAGTTTCTTTTACAACATTTTGCTTTAATAGAGGCTAACTTGCAACGTTTTTGACTGAAGTGGCAGTCAGGCTTATTAAATAAAAGTGATTTGACGGTTTTTGTGCAGTTTTACCATTCTTTAACCATAAAGGCCCTACAGTTCTCACCATCTCATTGACTACTGGCAGTAATATGGTGGCCACCGTCGAGTTGCTCATGATTTCAGTCAAGGTAGCCGTGCACACACATAGAATGATTTGCACTACGAAAGGTGACAAGATTGACAGTTCTACCATCTGGGCACCCAGCCACTTGGAGAGACCAGATTTCTGTGAGAAGAAAAGAAAATTATTCAAAAATTGTTGTTGATTCAATTTTATTTTATTAAAATTTCAATTATGAATCGTTGGAAACACGATTTAAATTGAGGTAAATAAGTGATTTCTTTATGCTATGTGTTATGAACGGAAATTTATATAAAACAATACTGTTGTATATATAAAAATAGAATAAATATTCTTCCATCTGCCCTCTAATTTTTTTTTTGTTAGTAAAATTATAACGTCTAAACATTGGATATATTTTTGATAGTCATTTGTGGTTATCAAAACGATATCTAGTTTCGTTTGAATATAAGATACTTTAGACCTACTTCAGGGGCAGCTCTAGGGCCGGACAAACCGGACCCCTGTCCGGGGCGGCAAATTCTTAGGGCGGCATTTGGATCGAATTTGATTCATATATATATATATATATATATATATATATATATATATATATATATATATATATATATATATATATATATATATATATATATATGGTTACAAAAGAATTTATATATTTTTTTAAATATTATTGGGTGTGAATTTAATATATAATTTTATGTGTCTTACTTCCTTATTTTGTATTCTATTTGTTTACTGTCGGTTTTCTTTTATGTTGAATTTTAAGAGTTCAAGTCAGGAGTATATGATCAATCATGAAATTTGATAAGTTTACACATCTTTCACTATTAACTTTCTCTCCATCTGGGAGTATGGTCCCAATGGATATTCCTTTCACCCATACGATGTCCGGAGTCAGCTATCCAAAAGGAGACGGGGAAAATAAGAGTTTTATACAGAGAGTCAGAGCAGATCATTTTTTTAGTCTTGAGTATCGTCACTAGAAGTTAAAGGGATCCACACCAGCAATAGAAGAAACTGGCTTCTTTTAAATTTTACTCGTTTGAAATAATAGCAGGTAATTATGTCCTTAATTTCGAAATTTTTTGTATTTGACTTAAAGTAATATATATGTATGTATATATATATATATATATATATATATATATATATATATATATATATATATATATAATGCTGTGATTTGTAAGTATTTATATTATAATATTCTTTATGAACACTTTCTTAATAATGGTTCTTTTAAAAAATTAGATTTGTCACATAATGAAATTAGTAATCGTATTATTGCTATTTATAAAAAATTAGGTTATTGTATTCCTAAAATTAAGTATCCATATATTTTTTTAACTCCAAAATTCCATAAAAGTCCGGTTAAATTTAGAACTGTGACAAATGGTTTTAGAACATATATTACTACTGCAGGCAAATTACTTCATAATATTATACAAAACTTTATTAATCAGCAATGTAATATAGCTATAATTAAAAATAGTAAAGAGATTATAGATTTTTTTAATAATAGAAATATTTATTCAGTTCATACTTATGACTTTGAAGATCTTTTCAATTCCATTGATTTATATGATATTATTAAAGTAATTTTAGAAAACCACAGCATGTATAAACTTAATATTAATTTTAACAAATTTAAAACTCTCATAGATTTTGTCTTAAAAGAAAATTACATCAATTTTTTAATGGTTCTTTATATAAACAAGAGAAAGGACTCCCACAAGGGGGCCCAGCTAGTAATAGTTTGGCTAATCTTTATTTACATTTTTATGAATATAATTATGTTATTAATAATGACTACTACATTTTTAGATATATTGATGATTTAATTATTTTTGGTAAAAATGATAGTTTAAATCCCATTATTAATTTTTATCCGTCCTACTTAAACTTAGTTAAAATTAATAATAATCCAATCAAAACAAATTACCTAGATGTATCACTGTATATTAAGGATTTGAAACTACATAGTAATATTTATGATAAAAGAGATGCCTTTAATTTTAATATCATCAAAGTGCCTTACTGGAATTCTAATTTATCAATATCTATATATAGAAATATTATTTTTAACTATATTTATCGCAATAATGTATTAGTTAGCGATAAAGCTAATATTTTTTTAAATCTTAAAAAATTTTTTATCACTGTATTGAACATGGATACCCTGCTAACTTTCCTTGTAATTATATTTATAATGGTTTTTTATGATACAATTTGTATTACTGTAGTTATTTACTGTTATTATGTTTTGTAATGTTTTTTTTAAATTTAGACAATATCTAATTTATTCTACAATTATTAAATAGATGGCGCCACATGCTTATTAAAAACATTTTTAATATATATTTTTTGAGTTTCTTTTATATTTTACGCTAATTTTATATGATTATTATTTTTATGATTTTTTTAAAGTATATATATATATATATATATATATAATTTCTTATTATCGTATCGCAATTAATTTTATGCGGTTCTGCTCTCACCCCTATTTGGCCGGAACACGTTACTGCACTCTTGGCCATTGTTTTAACTCCGAATTAGTAGGTTATGTTTATGTTCCTATGTTTTTTAGTTTAATGATTTTTTAATATTTAAATTCTACATATATAATTCTTTCCTTTCCTCTTGGTACATAGCATGACAAATTACATGTGAAGGTTGGCGCCGCAAAACTTGTTTAAACCGGCAATCCTGGTTCCTAAGGCCAGGAATTTGTCTTTATACTATGTGCCTTCTTCTTATTTTTAGTTATCTTAGGTATATAACTATATGGTTATTTATATATTTTTGTTTATATATTTGTGTATATGTATATATATGTATAAATTTATATATATGTGTATGTATATGTATATGATTATATATTGAAATTTTTTATATTGGATTATATATATATATATATATATATATATATATATCATGTTTTGGAGAAACTTGGAATAGCAGGAGAAATGCAACGGCAGCCGTTCGTCCTATTATATTTTATTTCAATATTCAGTAAAAAAGTCTGCACTCCAAGCCATGACAAAAACGAGAGCTCTTTCAGCGTTGATCAGCAGCGAGTGAGTCCTTAGTACACGTGTCTTCTTTAAGTCCGGCGAAAGTAGAAGTCAAAGTTCCTATGCGGGAGGTGGGTTGAGTTGTCCTGGTAGGAAGTTTATCCCAACTGACATTTGAGGGACTGGGGATTCATCATATATATATATATATTTAATATAAAATATATATATATATAATATATATATAATATATATATATATATATATATATATATATATATATATATATATATATATATATATATATATTGTCTAATTCTCTACAAACAAGAGATAAACATTCACATCAATCACATTCGAAAAAAACACAGAGACAGTAAAGAGAACATATAATGAAGGACACTAGAAGAATCTGTACAATGTCCTGCATTCAATCCTTTGTCACTATCTACTGTGTTCAACATTTCTGTAGTATATTCTGTTAATCAACTAACCTAACAGATTATAAAATACTATCATATATTAGTATATGAATTGCTAAAAATATAAACTGACTAATTAGCCTACCAACATAGCAAAATAAAATGTTTTAATGGTTGCTTACTATATATATCGATGCTACATATAACATTATAGTGTACCACCCAGCAAAGACAGAGTATATACACTTTGCTTTGGAGAGAGGGGGCGGTATTTTACATTTTTGTCCGGGGCGGCAAAACTGCTGTAGCTGGTCCTGCCTACTTTCCGTTTTTACGATTGAACTACACCGAGTAGAATCAACAAAAAGTTGACAAATCTCTTACATAAATTTCTGAATAAAAAGCGAATGACGGACGAAAGTAGAGAATTGTATGAAGGAGCAATCTTAAATGTGTAACTCTCAGCTTACAGCTTATAGAAGCAAAGATAAGTAGACCTAAGGCAAATTCGTCCAAGCAGTTCTGTAAAGATCGATGATTATTCTCTACAACCAAGCAGGGACGGCTCTAGGGCCGGACGAACCGGACTCCTGCCCGGGGAGGCAAATTTTAAGGGCGGCATTTAGATCGAATGTGAAAAATATTTTTTTGTCACAAAAAAATTTGCATATGTTCCGAAATATTATTGGGTGTGAAAATTTGGTATTTCATTTAACGCGTATCTTATTTCCTTATTTTGTATGTTTAATGTAAGTTTTCTTTTATGTTGAAACTTGAAGGGGGTTCGAGGCGGGAGTATGTGTTAAATAATCAAATTTAATATGTTTACACATCTTTCACTAGTAACTTTCTCCCCTTCCTGGATTGAGGTCGCAACAGACTTTCCTTTCACCCTTACGATGCCCGGTGTCAGCTATCCAAAAGGAGACAGGGGTAATGAGAGGTTTTGGAAGATAGAGAATCACAGCAGATGTTTTCTTTTAGTCTCGAGGGCAGTTACTTTTCGTTACAACAAACGCTTGTAATCTCAACCATCAGTAGACTATTTTTTAAAGAAATTGGTCCGCTGAAATGGCTGATTCCTTCTCTTATTTTTTATTCGTTTGAAATAATAACAAGTAATTATGTCCCTAATTTCGAATTATTTTGAATTTTTAAGACTTAAAATAATGATAATTATTATTATATATACATATATATTGTTATTCTGCCTTTTTGTTCGCTGGAATTAATCAAGTCTTATGTTTGCGTATTTACGTGAAGAATTTATCTTTTTTAATCATAACTTTTTACTTGAGAGAGAAGAGGGGCGGCATTTTCCCTTTTTTGTCCGGGGAGACAAAACTTCTGGAACCAGCCCTGAACCAAGCATTTAAGGAGTAAATCTCACCTCTCTTGTTGTTTTTTTATGTAGCTGCTAGAGGCCGAAATGGTATTTATGTGTTATCGCAACGGCGACATTACATGAAACGAAGCATGCAAATTCAGCGCGCACGACACGTGCAAAATCGGGCTTACCAACTTGTTGAATATTGGCATTGTTGCGATAGTATGTAAGTAGCGCCAAAATTTAAGAACTACTATTCTCTGACAGAAATTTGTATGAAGACGCTTATTTACACCTTGCTTCACAAATGTTAACATGTGCACGAGAGATTGTGCATCAAGCCTTAAAGCTCATTAGCTACCTATTTTTGGCCATTTCGCAAGCGAAAATATCGCCGAATAGACTTTATTGGCGACAAAACACAGCATTCATATAACAGATTGTTAATAAATGTTAGTTCTAATTTATTTATTTTTTTACTTTGGAGGCATAAACATTTTAATATTGTATTCATTTTTTTAAATGGTCTTTCGTTTGAAATGGAGTGGTAAACGGTTACCAGTGGGAATATTCCATTTGGCGTCGGCTGCATTATTTTTGGCGACTTCACTGTCAGCGAAATGCAAAAGTATCTTTAATGTCCGAGAACAATACCTATGTTTTATGGTCTGGACATAGGATTCCATATCTCCTTTTTACTCCCGAAAAGTGAATGACCGCTGTCAACAATAGGGTCAGATCATGGAGCCCTATGTTCGTTTTTATTTTAAATGGGACAAATGTATGTTATTGACGTTATTTATAAGCCCTCTGGGTAGTGGAGATTAGGTAAAATCCAAAAGAACATCCTATAAATATGTACAAGGCACAAATTATATTCGAAAACTTAATATTGAGACCTGAATAGGCTCCATTTCTACCTAGTGATTTTTGAACACTGTTCGATGACGAGGACATCAACTGAGAAGGTAATCAATTTTCCAAACTTTCACACAAACTAACGCGAGATTTCGAGCCTCACTATCTAGAAATTCTGTTGCACCTAAAATCTTTCGCGGTCACGTTGGCGTGGAGGGTCAGAGTGCCTCGTTGCTTGACCGTGGTTCAAAATTACGAGATACGTCACCAATAGCCTTAAAATTCATTCTGTGAATTATTATTTTGGAAAATTGAAAGATAAGGTTAATTCTAAATGTCTTTCTATTCTATCTAATCAATGTATTCTGTTCATTGGGCATGCTGAAGAGGAGGTGCTCTTAGGAGGTCAGCTCACTTTTCCCTGGGCAGAAAAAGTATCCTTTGTGTAACTTCAGAGTGCAACGTTAGTAAAAATCAAATCAATTGATCCTCAACATGTATCAGCTCATCTTTTCGATGGATCTCTATTGAAATCAAGGCTCTGTATCACTGAACATTGCTGGCCAACGTCATGATCACACAGTTATTACGGCCATTGAAGTATAATAAAGGAAGCATCCATTCAGAGCTGATTTAGTCAACAAATATTGGGGGATTTTCGAATTGTGTCGGACATCCAAACCTTCAGATACAAACTGTACACTTTCTCCAGGGCCTGCAAAGAATGGTACTACTGAAATCTGAAGAAACTTATCTAGTTCCTAGTTGGCTAGTGAGAAGATCTATGAGAATAATTGTATTAATAATAATAAACAGCGTTACTGTGTCGATGACCTAAGTTTATAGATATGAGAGTCTCAATTTTTGTATTGTAAGAATTCTATAATTAAAGAGACTTTGCCCTTGTTAACTTATTTTTGTTTGGCACCATAAGCTCTACCTTACATCATCCGACTTTGATGAACCTTATGCATGATCCTAGGATATAGAAATCATATTACAACGCTTTCTACTTGAAGCTATATATTAATATACATTTAACCCCTTAACGTTTGTGATCGAGTTCATTCGATCTCACTAAACAGGCCAAACTGTGCTCAATCGAAATAATGCGAGTGTATTTTATGTTGTTAGAATTTTCACACTCTTATTTAGGTGTTCGCAATCTGCACTCTTGAGACTGACTAAGATCCGTCGTCGTGATTTCATAGATTTAGATACAGTTAATAGTAAATTTAGATAAATATTATAAAGTTATTTTCTTTGCTTAACATCAGCATTTGGATCAGATGTTTTGTATAAAAAAGAAGTAAAAAAAGATGTAAATTTCAGATGCAAATTAGTAGAAAAACTTATACAAAATAGTTATACCAATACGAGTATAAAAAAAATCGGGTGAAATTTTACGACGAACAGAACGTCATGTCTCCCCAGTTTGGATGCAACATAAGAAAAGGAGCTCTCAAAGACACTGCGCTGTGTGTCGTGCTGAAAGGAAAAGAGTGTCGCATGCGTGATGAATGCGATGTTGTGCTGCATCTTACTTCCTAATATAGCAGACAAAAAAACATTTTGAATGATGTTTTTAAATAAAAACTGCTGCTATTATTTTTGTATAAAATGTATAAATACATATTTTTACTGACAAAAATATTTTTTCAAACGACTATTCGAATAGGAAATTGAAAGTCGATGCCCGTGCAAGATTACAATATTCGGTTCTAATCTGTAACGGGGATCAAAATCCAAAATTTAAACAGAAATTTTAATTGATTTTGTATTTTTTATTTTTGGCTAAAATAAGCTTTCTTAAATAAAAGAAATTAACTTTTTTTGCCGAGTTTTTTCAACTAAGTGCGCGTTAAGGGGTCAAAGTTTTTGCGTCTCTTAAAATAGAAATATATTTGACTATGTAATTTATTCGCACAAGGTCAATTACTTTACCAGTGTGCCAGCAGCTAAAGCAAATCCACCTCCCAAGAGGATGACCAACCCCCAAGGGAGCTTTTTCTGGACAGCTGACCACTTGAGCAGAGGATCGCTGTCTCGCATTCTCCAGGGTTCGGCGGGGAACAGGAAGAGCAGGAAGAGGACTCCGATGACCGGAACTGCGTCACCTATTCGACTGACATGTGGGAGGAAAATACGACTATAGCACCATCACTCAATCTGTTTAATTTTATAATAGGATCTATGGGACATCACACACACACAGTTACAAAGCGGTGACAAAATATGGAATTAATGGAAAAGCCATGCTAGATAGATGCTTAAGATCCTTGTGAAAATGTAGTAAATAATATTAAAATCTTGTTTTAGCAATACACCGGATATCCAAAAAACATGATTGCTTTTTCAAATATTAATTAAAAAAGTGCAAGCAAATATGTTCACTTATGGTTTATTTATGTTCCATAAATAAAATACCATTTTTTCCCCTGTGTGCAATGTTTTATTGCACAATTTCAATGTGGGGAAAACATCGACTTTGTACGAGATTTTTGGTCGCATTCTGTGAAGTATCGCATGATCAGCCTTGTAAATGAATAATGTCGTCATCCGAATTTTCAATCCCCCAGTGCTACGAATTGGAGACTGGTAATTAATGTTTTTCACGTATCCCTACAAGAAGGTGTTAAGTCTAGAGATCTAGGTGCTCACGCGGTATACTCTAGACCAGTGTTCCTCAACCTTTTTAATCGCCGTGGACTGGTCAACATTTGTTAATTTTACCACGGCCCGCTGAGGGGGAGGACGTTGATTGTTTATATTTTAAACTTTTGATTTAATAATTTTAATTTAATTGTATTTAATCATGATTTCAGAATAAAATATAGCTGCACCAAAAAAATGAATATAAAGTGATTTTTATAAAAAAAAAAAAAAGCAAAATCCTAGCAAAAATATACCACAGCAAATAAAAGGGTAATAATTCAATGTTTCTTGTGCGGACCGGTAGTATTTGATCTACGGACCGGGAGTTGGAGACCACTGCTCTAGACTTCCTCTTTCCATCCGTCGACCGGGGAACTTTTTCTTACTTCTAAATTCCAGAGTAGTGGTGGTACAGCATTTCCGCTGTTGCAGATAGAAATTTGATAAACCCGTCAGTAGCTATTGGTGTTAAGCCATTTTGAAAAGAGAAGGCTGCGAAACGTAGGCTTTACGCCATCTTGTTTTCATTTCATTAAACAAAAACATTAATCTGTTCTCTGCAGAATGTAAAAAACCGTAGGTGAAAATGTTTTTTGTTGTTGTTAATTCATATTTGAAAGTGTAGCCATACTTTTTGGGCACCCATTATGAGTAAGAGTTGATACATAAAGTTGTGTTGAACACCGCAATCATTTCTTTCTTTTTTTTCCATCTACAGAATTTTTCCTTTTGGTTTCACCGACAAACAAAAGTATATTTCTACGTCATTTCACTATAATTCTGTAATAGGGTTTGGTAAAATTAAGGCTTTCACTGGTTTTTTGTTGCATCTAGAAAAGGGATTAAAGAAAATCGTTAAATTATTATTCTAGATCTTTGTTTATTTATTTGTAGAAAATCGAACAAGTCGATTCTACTGAAGCGTGCGAAGGTCCAGAAACAAGTGAAATATTCGCTCACGTGTCTGCTGAGATGAGCTCGGCCCAACCCCGAATGAACTTGGGTTCTCTGAAAATCCACAGCAGCACCAGAATCACGAAAAGGCAGAGGACGGCGGATTCATGGAACCTGAAAAACAATCGATTATTGCAGTTTCTTTCAATCAATTATACAACGTTACAGATGCCAATGACACTCCGCGGAAAGATTACACCACCGATTCGTGAGAATTCGGGCATATCCTATTTACAACTAATCCAAAACTGATAGCTCGGCTGTTAAGTACGGCTTGGATGAATGAAATCCTTATGACGTTCTATAGATATTTATTTAGTTACACATTTACTGGTTATTTTCTTTGGCCTTGCACTTTTCTTGGATCTTAGGAACACTGTTTTTATCCGAAGGATGTTTATACTTCTAGAATAAATACTTTGCTAAAGAATAGTTAATAGTCTTTAAGCATTTTGAGCTATTTAAAAATATTTTTATAATATTTGAGTTCAAATACTTGTTCCTTGTTTAAACTAATTTGAGTAGCAATAACATTTTTTGATATTTCGACTTTTTTCCGAGAAAATGACTTAAAATTAACAAAATAAGAAGGAGAATCATCTGAAATTTTATAAATGTCGGCGAATTAAAAAAAGAAATGTATGGTATTTCTAAAATGTTGAGGGCGCGCGTCCAATACAGGTGTTGTTTGTTTTTGAAAAATTATTTCCTTCTTTGATATCTGTATTAATCGAATTTTCCTTCAACTCCCAAAAATGGCAATCGAGGAATATCATTAAACCTTTTTCCCCTTGAAATTCATTTTATTATTTATATGACTTCTGTAGTACAAATATTTCTAAAAAATTATCTTTATGAACCTTTTTTGTCAAAGACTTTCAGTTGCTCTCCTAATGACAGTTGTTTCTCTCATCATTACAATCGAAGACAGAGCTATCGAAAATTAATTTCATTAATTGCTCAATTATAAAAACAATAGTGCAAAATACCGTTTCTTTATAAATGACGTGACATCGAAGAATTTACGCAGGCTATGTATGACGTAGATATCCTTGGTAAAACAATACTTTTTTGACACTATGCGTACAGAGAGAGTTATTATCTTTTCTTCAAAAATTTGATTTGTTGTCTTCAGTGTCAATGCCAAGGTCATGTGAAAGACTTAACTATTGCGGTTTTAGGAGCTAATTATTCACACTGACATGTTTTGGTGATTGTATTCAAACATTTTAACAGATTGCAAAACATTTCTCCTAACAAATGGAAGGTTTTGATTAGTCTTAGTCATCTTGTGTTTCCTTTTACGTTATTTAAGAATTTCCTTTTATTTGTTTGAGCAAGAGAAAAATTAAATTGGCAGCATTACCTGGAGGTAACTTCCGTTTGTTGAGTGTGAATTGCATAATTATATTGCGCAATTTTAAACAATTTAGTAAACGATTCGTTTATTTATTAAGGAGCTTCTTCATAAATATTTATATAATTGATTAGTTTAAGAGTATATATATAAATTTTTATAGAAAAGTGTTATTTTGGGAGTATAAGCATTCCATTGTAACTGGTAATTGCATAAGGATTGAGCAATATTTTTTAATTTAACTCTTTAATTAACTCTTTTTAATAATCTTTAAATAAGCTCTTAATTCTTAAGTTGAAAACTAATGCCCGAATCTTAATCGTAATAAACTAGTATTATTACCTCAGAAATCCGCTCTTTTTAACCAATCAGAGCTCTTGTTAAAAAATAGTCACGCGGTCTTCACTGCCGGGAATATAAAGCAAAAGTCTCTCGTAATCGCTCTCTATGTCTGCTTGTTTTCACCATGTAAATGTCGTCATTCGCTTTTTGTCACCAGCTCGTCGTCTTGAATATGTGTAAATAACTGCAGCTCTTTTATCCATTGCATTTTATGTGTTCGTAAGCTTATTGTGTTGTCGTAACACCTTTGTTGTTTCATGTGAAAATAAGGAAGAGTAAAATGTAATCAGAAGTTTTCCGCTTCTTCAGAAACACCGGCGAACGCTACTAAAATATGTATATTGAACCCATCTACGATTTTGTAATGGTATTAGTGACTCTTTTACTTTGGCATGTATTCATACATTAAATTAAGTTAGATTCGATTTGTAGTTTATAGCAATTTATTATATTACCCGTATGTCAGCCGAATTGAAATAAAAAGTCCTGTAGTTACCAAATAGCGCCGTAAGGGAGAAAATGTTGCCAACACATGACCGTAATATAAAACGCCAACGACGTTAGTTTTATTTCTGGTAATCATATCGGAAGCCAAGAAAAATTTTCCCATTCATTATTTATCTTTTATGCCGGCTGGTTTGCCCTTGGCCTCTTCTGCATCTATGGTGGCGGGTTCTATCCCGGCCCATGTGGCTGGATTTTCATGATGCAGAAAATCGACAGCGACTGTCGCATGATTATACGGCATGAAAAAAAAATCCCTTGAGTGACTTTTTGGATTGTGGGTGCTTTTGGCAAAATTAAAATCCTAGTACAGGTTCACATCGTCAGAACTCAAGTGCCTCTCTCTAGGGATGAAACTGGGCGTCAAAAATTACCTCCGGCTATTGGTATCCGCATCTATGGTGCCGCACTCAAAAGAGATACCAGCTTCCGGTGAATGTACGAGGTCTGCGATGGTAAAACACCAATCCGCAGCGCATTAGAAACAGTAATAACAATAATAGAGTTATCTTTTATACTCTGTACGCTAGTCATATTTTCTGCTTAATTTTTTTTTATTTGGAAAATGATTAGGAAGAAAAATTTGCGTTTATGGTGCATGATCGCCGAATTACCAGGTGTATGCATAAGTATTTTACGGTTTAACTAACAGATGACGCCAGCGAATATACTGCGTATTAATTTGACACATAATTCATTTTGTTCGTCTGACCCTAAACTACAAACACGCACAAGTTGAGACAGCCACAAACTAACGTCTTTGCTTTATCGTTCAGTGATCATGTCGAATTTTTTGCCTGAAAAAGAACATTTGCGGCACTCATTGCTTTTCTTCTTTAATAAAAAAGCAGTTGAAAGTCATTGTTTGCTGATAAAAACATATGGTGAACACGCTCCATCGATAAGAACATGTGAAACATGGTTTCGATGATTTAAAAGTGGCGATTTCAGTATGAAAGATAAAGAACTCATGTAAGCCACAAAAGTGAAAAAACGAGCAATTAAAGGGGTTATTGAATGATGGCCCAACTCAAACACAACAGCAATTGGCAAAAGCATTAAATGTGTCACAAGAAACAATCAGCAGACGCTTACGAGCAACGGGGAAGATCAATAAATTAGTTAAATGGGTCCCACACGATTTGAGTGAACGTCAAATGGAAAATAGCAAAGTCACTTGTGAAATTCCGCTTCATCGCCATGAAAGAAAATCATTTTTGTATCGAATTGTGACGGATGATGAAAAATGGATTTATTTTGAAAATTTAAGAGGAAAAAATTGTGGCTTTCACCTGGAGAAGCCGGTTCTTCAACATCAAGGTCAAATCTCTTCGGCAAGAAGACCATGCTTTGTGTCTGGTGGGACCAGAGCGGTATTGTGTGTTATGAACTCTTGAAGCCTGGCAAGATCACGCATTGATCGAAAGATGACCAGAATCATCCAGAAGAATGGTAAAGGGATTTTGTTACACGACAATGCACCGTCTCACACAGAAAAACCAATGAAAGATAGCTTGGAATCTCTTGGATGGGACTTCCTTTCGCACCCGCCGTACTCCCTAGACCTGGCGCCATCTGATGATCACCTTTTCGCATCAATAAGGCACGCGCTCACTGGGCAGTACTTGAGCAATTTCGAAGAAGTTAGAAAATGGCTTGACGAATGGTTTACAGGCAAAAGACAAGCATTTTTTATGGCATGTTATTCATAAATTACCTGAAAGATGGGCGAAATATGTGGAAGCCGATGACCATTATTTTTAACAAAAAAAAATAATTTCCCTTGAAAATTACGTGTTTTCTTTACCAAAAAAAAAAAAAATGGGGGGAAACTTATCTATACACCTGGTATTATGGCCCGGACGTAAAACTCGCTGCATGCTGATCTTATTTTATGAACTATTCGGATTCTGTCACCGAGTCAGAAGGATTTTCTCCCCTTTTACAGCAAACATCCAAAAAGTCGAAGGATTCAAATGGTTGGCGGAAAACCTTTTCTCCTTTTATTCGAGATTAGCAGATTAGTATAAGAGAGCCCCCAAGAAAGCTGATGGCGAATGATGTCAGGTACATCGTACTGCAGGAGAAAATAGACCTGCACCACATATCGGAACAACATTGCTCAGCAGCTGAGTGCGGCAAAGGGTTGACAGAGGTTTACTGAAACCAGGCGTTTGCATTAAGGTGACCCCATCGTTTTGAACAGCAGCCCATCAGTAATGGGCGACAAAGACTGGTCTCGGTCCCGTTCTGCATACTGAGGAGAGTCGTTTCAGTCTGAACAACTATTTTCAGCGTCAGATGCTATGAACGGCTTCATCCCACAAGCATCAGGGAAATAGACCGTTCGGGTGGTGTAGAGTTCCTCTACTAGAGGCTGCTGCGAAGGTAACGTCAAAAGTGGATTCGATGCACCTTCGCTCTATTAAGAATCGACTTCTATAAAAATGACCCTGGCTTCGATTCTTAGGGGATTCAATTTAACGACGCGTTCTTCACACACAAAAAACCCAAACGATCAATATTGTGAATCGTACAGGTGGCCTTGAAGTACTAGTGTAGGGATGCATTATATTGAATGGTCGGTCAGAGCTCCCTAATTTCGACGATGGTTCACTTACTGGAGATTGCTACTGAGATATTATCCCCCCACACGCGTGCGTCGGTTTCGAGGTGCCATGGCTCCAGATTTTACTTTTGTGAGCGACAACGCACTTCCACACAGAACCTCTGCTGCTATTGAAGAGCTTTTAGAAATTGAGGATATCTGCAGGAGGGATTGTCCTGGGAGTTTCCTAGATTAAAATCACATCAAGCATGTATGTATATGTATAATTATCGTAAAATTCCAAGTACTGTATATTTCGGCGTATAATACGTGGACGTATACTTTCAACCTGCATTTTAAAATTTTGTTTTGGTATATTCACCGTATAACGCCTATCCACCTTTTTACAAAGAAATCTAAAACATACGTGTGCAATGCTCTTATGTTTTGAAGTCATTTATTTGATATTACCCCATGCTCTTTTGAAAAAATAGTACCCTTCTAGAATTAGAACAGTTATGTTCATAAGGTATGTAATTTCTTTTAAATAAACACTGTTTCGATATATGTAGGAGTCTAATTTTTTTTTTTATTTTCAAAGCTATCATTTTTATACGTGGCGATTTTGATCTTATTTTTTGTGTTAAAAGTGCGTCTGGTTCAATTTGTTTCCATTTCAATTCTTTATGGAGTTTCCGATACCATATAAAACACAGTAATACATACATCACTTGTTAATTCTGGAGGGAATTTAATTTTAATAAAAGGTGAATTATGTGAGAGAAACAAATAACTTTTATGACATGTTTTTGAAAATTAAATTCATTATTGCGATAAATCCGCACACTTGATAAGTGGTCCGGTACAATACTTAAAACAAGAGTCCTCTGGGGGGAAAACTGTGCATTTAGTTTTTGCAAGAAATTTCTCATTAAAAAAATTCATCGAAAATGAAAGTAAGTGACATGCAACAGTGACTTACGTAATGGTGCCAAGTTCTTCGTATCTGGATGCGATAACTCGGCGAATTCTTTTCTTGCTCTCCTCGTTCTGCTTCCGCCTGAAGATGAAAATAGAAATCAGAGACATGTTTCGTACTTTACAAAAACAAAAAAAAATTTTATTGCCTTTCACGAGTCGTAAACATCGGAATTTCGTGAACTTTTTCGCACAAGATTATCTCACGTGAATCAATCGAATTTCTCAGGATATGAATCCTTCAGATCAGCATTTACAGCGACAGAAAATCAGCGCATGCCATCAGTCTAAATTATGCTGTTGTTTTGCAAACGAGCGTAGAAGGTATATTATGTAACTGCTGTTCTTGCAAGCAGCTTCCTACTTAGCCCTGAGACTGCAATCGTATTGAAATAAAACCAATAGGACTGACACACACGTAGGTTCTACATTCGCATATTTTACGTCTGAGAGGAACAGAAAAAGATCATCAAAAAGATTTAAATAAGTAATTCGGCCTATTAAACAACAAAAATTTCTAATAGAGTCAAATGTATTAACTCCCTCCCTTACACATACATTCGACACAAAGTTTGAGTGTGTGCGATTATTTTATGTTTGTGTTCTTCTCAGCTTTTAAACTTTTGTCTTTTTTTCTATTCAGTTACCCACCGCTGAGGTGCATACAAGTTTGGGATGGTTCTATAAGAATGATGTGCTTCCGTGATATGAACTAAGGGGTTCATGATAAGTATTGTTAATAATATAATAAAACAAATTATTATCATAGAAAAGTTCAGAAATTCGCAGCGAGAAGAATTCTCTGAAAATTTCTATAGTAACAGTCATAAATTCTATATTCATGGAATATTCTTAAAAGAGAAATCATTTTTTCAAATATACATAAACTAATTTATTTGTTGTAGTAAACACGACGCCAAACACATGGTAATAAGGGGAAATACCTCTATTTCGTGCATCGGCTGCTAAAAAGTTAATTATTGATTCAGCCTCATTGAATTGGACATTTTATTATTATGTTTGTAGTGAATGCATTGTATGGGATAATACCGCATATGAGTTTGTGCTGACGACAACTCAAAAAGTAATCACACACTATCACTTTTTCCTTTTGCCAATTAAAGCTTTTCTTTTCCTTTTTTACTTATATTTTAATTTATTTGACGTAAAATTTATTGAATATAACTTCGAGACATATTAAAAAGGCTCTGCATTACAAAGTAGAGCAATTCTTAGAGAAATGTTTCTATCTTTATAAAATTGTATGTAAAGATAAAGGCTGTGTGTGTGTGGTTATAAATCATGACTCAGACACCCAGATTATCTCAGAAATAAGACAAACCTTGAATTTTCTTTCTAAATGTAACAAAACAATCGTTTTTCGACGGATCTCTTCACACGGAGCATCGACGGTAAGGGAAAGACAGACAAGAGAAGCAAACACTTGAGCCACAAGACCACTTACTCGATTAAAAACACGTATTTTTGAGAAACTGGTAGACACTCCTAAATCTGACCAGGCAGAAAAATTAACAGGCGAATCCTCGGCTAACATTCAAGACTGTTGAAAAAAGTTTTGTCTAAAGTCCCTTAAAGAGGCTGTGGTAAACTTTTCAGACTGCAAACCGGTCATGATTGCATGGCACATGATCTTAATAATGTAGTACATGGCAAATCTAGTTCCATTTAGTACATGGCAAATTTGTAATTCGAGCGTGAGCTTTTTGTAAAGACTACATCTCGTGTTCCTTTTCTTGTTTAAATTTTTAACTTTTTACTTTTGTGCCCATGTGAATTTGTCCTGGTTCTTACTTTAAATATGTGTTATTTTTTTATTATTGTTATTATTCTTGCGTGATGATTGAGCTGTTTTATATGTTTGGATTGATATTTCCAATATAGCTATAAGTAACAACAAATACAGGAAAATAAAAGAGATTATTATAAAATGGCCACAATTTTGAGTAACCATGTTTTACCACTGTCTGAACATCTAGAATAATAAACAGACTACTTGTACTGACTGGCAATGTATTGTGCAAATTTGTGATGCGGCATTTAAAGAGTAAACCAATAATTAGGGAAAATACAAAAAGAAGAAATCCAGATTCTCTAGACACTATATAAAATAACACTGATACCATAAAATAATTGAATTAAAATGTTCTAAAACAAGGAACAGGAATATAATATATCCTTGAGAGAGAAGGAAATAAAAAGTCCATGGCCCTTTTTCAATCACTCTGGTCTTTTCACATGATTACGCCCAATAGATTTCAACAATAAATCGAGCAATCGGTTTCATGCAGCTTGTATTGACCATCCATTAAAACTACCGTATTCTGGGTGCTAACTAGGGCTGGCGATTCTTTCCTAAAAAGATCGATTTTTAAATCGATTCGAATCGTAACATGATGAATAGATTGACAAAAAAGTTGAGGCCTAAAAGATTGATTTTTAAAAAATCGATTTTCAAGTCATTTACAATGTAAACATAAATCCATTTTATGAAAAACAAAAAACACATCATAATAAACGATCTCTTATCAGTAAAATCAGGGAATTTTTTAAAGAGAGTTCAGGGAATTCGACAATGCAATTAATTTTATTACCAGATCAAAGTATAAGGTATAAAAGAAGACATTTATTTTTTCTAAATGTATTTGTTACATTAAAACGTTTAAAAAAATAGATAATATAGCTTATAATTCCCAATGCTTAATATCTAAGATTTTTAAAAACAACTGTCTGTGAAGTCTTCAGGGATCTAAGCGATTCCGCTCATGACTTGCGATGTTGCCGGAGTAACATCGTAAGTAGCTACCAAACAACAAATTGTCACAGCCTAATTTGGAAATATAAGGTTTGTTCATTTGCTCAACAAATTCTAATTGAAGCAATAAATTACAGTTTATACGCCAAGACGGTACAGTCACACACACACAGTCTACACTGGTGTGCAAAAATTAAGGACGAAGTCGAAAAATTAGCATATCAGCTGAACGAAGAGGCAGAGTGGACAGAAAGACCAATCAGGAGATTAAGTAAGGTGATGTACGGTAGCACATGCGCAGATATGCAGGTAGACGTAATGGGGGAGTGTCTGAGTAGTATAAAGCATGTTGTCGGTGTAAGATCAGTATTTCAGGCAAAGAGATTGCACGCCGTATAGCAGTTAAAATCACATCGAGTTGCTGCCTCAGAGAGAAATGGCGAATAATCAATCTGTTAGACGACATCTGGATGCTTTTACCCGAGGTCGAATCATTGGGAAGTTGGAGGATAGCCGCAGTGTGACTTCAGAGTTCGGAATTGCTCACAGCATCGTTTCACGACTTTGGAGACAATTTCAAACTACAAGAACAGCTATCCGGGGGTTCAGTAGTGGTCGTCCACGAGGAACCACACCCGCAAATGACCGGTACATTGTCTTACAGGCCAGAAGAAACAGGCGGCAGACAGCGGGAGAAATCGCTAGACACACGACACAGGCGACTGGATGACTGATATCGCGTTTTACCGTGGCCAGAAAACTGCACGGTGGTGGTCTGTTTGCACGACGCCCTGTACGGTGTGTACCTTTAACGCCTGCCCATCGGAGAAGGCGTTCTCTGTGGT
The DNA here is from genome assembly GCA_019973935.1 of Trichonephila clavipes. Classification (NCBI taxonomy): domain Eukaryota; kingdom Metazoa; phylum Arthropoda; class Arachnida; order Araneae; family Nephilidae; genus Trichonephila; species Trichonephila clavipes. The sequence continues at coordinate 49,698 of BMAU01001068.1, forward strand.
GCCGGGAACACCGGAATTGGAGAGACAATGAATGGGGACGAGTACTCTTTACAGATGAGAGCAGATTCAGTTTGAGTAGCGATTCTCATCGCATACTCATCTGGAGAGAGCGGGGAAGCCGCAATCATCCCTCGAACATCATTGAAAGGGACAGGTATGGAGGTCGCGGTGTTCTCGTTTGGGGAGGCATCATGCTTGGTAGTCGTACAGACCTTCACATCTTCGACGCAGGTTCAGTCAACGGGACCCGTTATTGTAACGAGATTCTTCTTCCATATGTGCGTCTTTTTACAGGCGCTATGGGTCTGCAGTTCTTTTTCATGGACGACAATGCACCATGTCATCGCACAGTAGCTGCCGAACAGCTCTTAGAGAGTGAGGATATTGAACGTATGGATTCGCCGGCACGATCTCTGGATCTCAATCCCATCGAGCATGTATGGGATTTTCTAGGCAGACGCTTGGCAGTTCGTACCTTACCACCAGTAACGATTCGGGAGCTTCGATTGGCCCTGCAAGACGAATGGGCAGCAATGCCTCAACAACTCATTGACACCCTCCTTCTCAGCATGGGCAGACACTGTGAAACCTGCCTAGCAGTCAGGGGAGATCATATCCCCTACTAAAGACCGGATGTTTCTTGCTGGACACCCATCACAGGGATGTTTCGGCCTTCAGTCGCATTGCGCTCCATGCTACTTTTTCAATCAAGCTTCTTTTTATCCCTCTGATTTCTCTTTTAGTAAGTGTTGCTTACATTACACATGTCCTTACGTATTGGGGATCTTACGGTATTAAATGTGTTGATTTGTAAAGCTTTTGTACAAAGTTATATTGAAAAAACCATCTCGTCCTTAACTTTTGCACACCAGTGTATATTACTCCAATTCTCCAACGCCCCCGGCGTTCATCGTCTTCCCTTCATTTTCACTCCAATATCGGCACTCCTTCCTTTAGGGCTCTCCTCCCGTTCTCTCCATCCAGGGCTCTCCTCTCCCATCTCCCCAAACCCCCCTTTTTAAACACCAGGGGTGGGTCCACAACATGCCCCTCGTCCCTTCTCATTGGCAGGCCAGAAAAGTCTCTCTCGGCCTTACTAGTCCTATTTGTGCGTAACACACAAATACACTCCCGGGCCGTCTGGACCAAGGTGCCATAATTTCTTGTGCAACATCTGGACACACTTGTCCATCACTCCACCTGTGTTCAATTATCCCATTCTCTCGACACCGGCCGAGGCGACAGGATTCTTTCAAGACAGGCTTCGCCTATTGTCAATGGGGTGCCGGCTCTCCTTTACCATTATGGCTGCCAGTCTGGGTGTTGGTGCTTCCCCGAGGTCAAACAATAAACAATGGTCCCATGGCCACGTTCACTTGTCACATAACATCTGGTTGAAACCGTAAAACTTAGTGTGAATCGAGGGGTGTGGATTCAAACCAATCGAAGACGTCCCACCGGCAATCGAAAAAAGGCGCTCACCAGGAACAGATGATCCCATGATACTCATATATATCATGGCTATTGAGTGAACGTGATGATAGAGTTCTACTGTCCTTGCAGTAAAGTACAGGATCATACTTCAGGTACACAACTGCTTGCGATAAATAGTATTTAAATGCTTCATTTAAGCTTGACATTCCGATGTATTCAAGTAATTGTAAATAACTTTTTGGTTTGCATCGAAACAGAAGAAATCGAAGGCCAATTTTCTAGGATGAAATATTGATTCAGTGCTACATATTGATTTTAAAAAATCGATTTTTTTGGGCTTGAGAAATCGATTTTTCGATTAAAAGATTTCGGATCACCATCCCTAGAGATAACTAAAAACTGGCAAACTCGTCTAAGTCAATGGTACCCAATGGTGTGGAAATTCTTCATTAATTCTGCATACCGTTTTTAATGGATTAGAGAGGCAGGTGGCAAAGATATCGTTATTACTTGCCTGTCATTGATGCTTCCAGCGGATTTCTTATCATGCGGTATTAATATGGCTTGAAAGTGTTTTCCTAAAGAGCATGAAACATCATTCACTTGGAAAAGATTCCATTCCATGGAAAACTCCTCCGCCGAGAGGGACTTGTACACGCGTTCAACGCTTTTTTACTACTAACAACTGTGTGATGGCTTTCTGTAAACACTCAAAGATACAAGAGCACTCATTGAAGGTATTGGCGTAGTGTCGTCTTGCCTGAAATGCGTATTAGACATATGGATGTTCCACCAAAAAAAATCCAGTATTCTACGTTTACATGATGTGTATTACTCTGTCATAGTAATAAAATTCACAGTCTCGATTTTTATTTCGCTTAACACTCACTTGACATTACATGAGTCAGACCGATCCTAGGTATATATATATGCTACTTTACAATTTATTATACTTATTTGCTGTAATTCAACATCGCGTTTTTTTACGGTAGAACTAAGTCAACATCGTTCCTGTTGTTAGACATAGACTCATAGACAACGTAGTTGTAGCTTGAATTCATCTTTGTATTTATGTATATTTCATGAACAGTCTGGAATTATTTTAAAGAAGTCACAAGGTTCTATAAAACAATACACATTCAATGTTTCGCAAATAGCACATGTGGATTTTTCAGATATTTTTATTATTTCATCCTTGCATTAACGTATGATCCATTTAGTAGCCCAAAACGACGTCCTCTTCATCGGGTAACATACTTACGTATTTTAATTCTTGCTTCGAGTAATTCAGCAATTTTTATTTTAAGTTTCGAAAGGAGAGTAATGTGTGACCTACCCCATAATAAGAAATACAATTGGAATTTTAAGAGTGGTTCATCTTTGTTGAGAAAACACCAGCTGGTTAGAATGATGTTATTTTACTCTTAAACACACATATATATATATGCATCAGTACATTACTGTCTTCAAACAGTAACTGCTTTGAAGAATATCATAGTCTTTGGATTCACTTTCTCATATTATTCTCTTGATTTTCGTTATCTGATATGCTTGATTTTTGTGTCGATAACAAGTTTTAATTTTATTCCGAAACTTGCATATATATACTCTATTGTATTTTTATACTTTTAAAATCATAATAATTGTAATCACTTTAAAAACTTCTAAAGGGGAAATAAAGAAACACTTCATTATAAAGAAATATTTCTTCATGTTTTAAACTAGGATCGTGCGCAGCTTCTTAACGAAATCCGGCTTGATCCAGTTTTGAAGTGTGCCGCAGTAGACAAATAAGGAATGTATTATACTCGAATATATATATAACTCCTGAGATAAAAAGCCAACGAGCTGATTCGCTGAAAATGACATTTTTCTGTTTGATTATGCAAAGTATTTATAAACGTTTTAAATACTTTTCAGAATGTTGGCGGATGGAGCGCGCTACAAGTGCATTTGGAATGAAAAGAGAAGCATTTTTATAAGGTGGCGAGTGAGACATCCTTGAGATAAGCGCGATAATTTTTTGAAAAACAAACAAAGGAATCGCGTGCTGATATCGTACAGAACAAGCAAATTGCATTTTACATCTTCTGAGATGGCCAAGTAAAAGATTGAATGCTTTTATGTGTTTAAAGTCGTACAGATTTGGACTTATTTAGCTTGAAAATTGAAATAGCAAAAGATTTGTTGGCGTTATCCAGAGGGAGCGAAAAGTCTTGCCCTGATGATAAATATTTTATTGTGCTCAAACTCTTATAATTATACAGATACAGTCTTTCTTATATATTATAAAAATATGAATTTTTTAATAAAGTTATACTTATATACTAAGGTTATACTTTTATATATAATTTAATGAATTCCAACGTATGCGTCTATTCGGAGAATGTCTACGCGATACTCCAGTTCCATGTTATCCCGACCCTCATGTCGATAAATGAGTACCAAGCATGCTTGGGGACTTAACACTGGGGGTTTCGCGTCAGACTGACCACCTGACTGGAACATCTGCTCATGCACTTCAGGGCCAAAGATTACGTATACTGAGTTGGGCACAGTAAGCCTTGACCCTCATAGGCTGTTGCGGCACTGAGTTAAGTTCAGTTAGCACAACGTCTGGCAAACCTAAATAGTTTTCTAATGGAAAATGCACATTTTTTACATTCCTGGAAAGCAGCGCCTATAATGAAGGAACGAGATCAACATGATGATAAAATCTAAATTTAAGCAACAACTTCTAATGTTTAGGTTGCAAATGTATGCAAACTACACGGATTTCTCGCATATTTTCTCACACACTCTTTTTATAAACATTTTAATGCCATTCAGAACATTATGTTCAAGTGAAATATATTTCTCAACGTAAGTGGCTACAAAAACAAAGTATAAAAGTAAATTAAACTCAGAATATGTCATGTGATTTCTCTTTCAATATAGACCTAGACTTGAACAATTCGTGAAAAGAAGCCAGCCATCTCAATATAATGCATTGATAGGTGATACTTGAATCACAAACTAATATTATTAATGTGTAAATTAGATTAGAATTTTTAAATGAAAAATGCAATACACTTTTTTATTGCTTTTACATGAAGTGCCTTCAATAGGTTTTGATCTGTTTTAAACATTCTTTTTTCTTTAAATTGCGTGTATGGAATGGGGTTCCACGACTATTTCTAGTTCTGAGAGTTCCGTGAGTTGCTCTGTTGCACATATCCCCTTTCAATGCATCACTTTTTTGTCGGTTTACGAAAAATGTATCAGACTGGCATAAATTGTAGTTTCATTTTTTCTGTTCCTGTGCATTTTTTATGGCATTTCTGAAAAAATTTATTATAGTTTCGTGATATTTTATTAATTAAACTTCTCTGCTGATATATATATTTATCAAGTCATCATCATTCCAACATGGTTCAAGAACTTTTTTTAAATTTTGACATCAAATTCATGTTATTTTGTTTTAAAAATTGTAAACGTCAACACTTAGTATGGAATTAAATCTCATTTGGCATTCATCGATTAATTATATCTACATCATTAGCGCACCATGTATCTTCGTGACTCCAAATGTTCTACCGAAATTCAATAGGTCCTTTTTGCCATAGGTGATTTCCCGCTGTCGGCTCTTATAATTCCCACACAATTTTTATAGCTCTTTAACTATACTTCTCTCAGAGTTAAGGATATCAATAAGTATATATAATCCTGTCCTTGCTTTTGAAAAGTATGAATATATACATAAGACGCATTAATAATTTTTCTTTATTTTTCAGAAAATCGTCGACTTTTATGAAAGTTTCTCTAGCTGTTTGATACGATGTTTCAAGCTCATTTCTTTCCAAATTATAAATTCACTAGAGAAAAATATTTTTTTTTATCCATTGTTGGTGTGTTAAGCGAAAAAATGAATGCCAGAAAAGAATCCTTTTTTCCTCCAATGGGGCTGCGGATCGGTATTTTTACCTTTGCAGACCTAGTACATTCTCCAGGAACTGGTGTCACTTTTTAGAGCGGCACCCTATAGGCGATGCCAATTGCCACGATTAATTTTGACACCCAGTTTCCTCCTCAGAGAGAGACATCTGAGCTCTGACGACGCGAAACTGTACTTAGGAATTTAATTTTGCCGAGAGCACCTAAGCCAAACGGGTACTCAGGTGATTTTTTACATTCCGCATAATCATACGACATGCACGCTGTCGATTTTCTTCATCATGAAAATCCACCCACATGGCCCGGGATAGAACCCGCAAACATAGATACAGAAGAGGCCAAGGGCCAACCAACTACGCCCCACAGCTAGCAGAAAAGAATCATGTTCTTTGCTTATGGATAAGAAGGCTCATGTGAGCTTTTTGCTTCGTCTTGAAAACTTGAGTAAATAGTTCCATGACTGCCATACAGTACTTGTATATGAAAGTTCATTCCTTGCAGAGTACCCCATGAAACTGTGGTACTCGTTAGCAACACAGAGTGAACATTTTTTACAGGAAACTTTATGCATTCATTCAGAAAACATAGCTCTCGTGTTAAATCGTAATTGGCTTCTTGGTGAAAAATGTCATAATGTAAGATGATTGAGACCTTGCTGTAAGGTCTCAGAATTGCAGATATTTTCTTCAAAAGTTAGTAAAAGATGGCAGAAATCCTCTCCTTTAACATTTTCAAATAACATATTTTCTCTTTTAGTATAACTTCTAGTTTTTCTATATTTTGCTGTAATAAGATCCTTACTTATTAGTTTCATCAACCATTAAAATAGGAAAATATCTTTCCTTCTGAAAAGAATTATTTGTTTTAGTAAAATCAATAAAAAGTTTGAATGAACTCTAGACAAAAAAGATCAGAGAAGTCGGAACGAATTTTAAACAAATAAAACTGATTTCAGTTTGGAATTTATTTAAAACTCTTTGCTACCCTTCTGCACTCGATAAAGAAATATTTGAAATAGAAATAAATATAAGTGAGGCTTTTTCAAAAGAAAAATCAAGTTATCAAAGTACTTGGTAGCTTTGTTGACAGGTTAGTAGAATGTTAAGATCTTGATCACGGATGAAAGTAAATTGAAACTACCCCGTAATTCGATAAAAATTACATAAAATGCATTTTACTTGTGAGTGTATTTGATAGAAAGTGTGACGGATCTATACCCGTTTTCCCAACTAATCCTCTTGGGAAATCTTAGGGCTATCAATTCGCGTTATTCACAACCAACCATTCGGAAGAAGAGAGTGGTGATATTTAAATTAACTTACTGTAAATAGGCGAGGATTTCTAGCTTGAGGGAGAGAAGATATATACTCGAGCCAGTTGAGATTGTGCTACTGAAGGTATAATATTAGAATTATAGCGGTTTGATTCCTATTAGAATGAACTTTAAAGGGACGATTGTTCACTAGGATTGATTTTATATTAGATTAAATCGGATGATAGGTTTGATCCTTTATTAACCCTTTATCTACCGATGGTACTTATAAGTACCACTCACTTTAAAATCCCATAGAATAACCATTTTTACGAATACTCTGAGGATACTTAGCAGGAATGTTCTTTGAAATGCCCTCTTCCAAGATATATGACAGCCCGGGTTCTATGATGAGTATTTTAGCGGGAAAGGCGAATAGTTTTACAGCAGGAATTGCACTTTCAGCTGATGGCGTTTTCGGCAGAGATTGCGGAGATCGCAATTTTTATTCCGAAAAAATAGTTAATGTCAAAATATAAGTGTCTTATTTTTTGTATGTTAAGGAAGACCTTAGAAAACAATTTGACTATTTATTTTAAGTGAACAGAGTGTATAATTAATTTTACAGTTGAATATTTTTAATTAATTAATTAGTTCTAACTAATTAAATTTCTCAAAGTTGAGTATTCTGTTTATGTATATTCCTTAATTTTCAATGTAATAATCCAAAAAAAAATGTTGCATGAAAAACACTGTAGTAAATCATAATGCGTTAGATAAAGGGTTAAGATAAGGATCGAGTTTGATAGTCTCCTAATCTTAGCGTTTTACTGTCATTGTTCCACTTTCACGGTTAGCATTGAGACACATTCTCTTATTACTATTAGTTAAAAGTGTGGAAATAAATAGATTGACCGAATCTCATGCCGATTGTTTCTTCTCTCCCTTCCCTCCTAGGTACCCGCGAGAGAGTCACGAGCCTCTTACAAAAGGTTAATACAGTATTAAAATAAGTGTCAATTTGATCAGAGTTTTAATATTTTAATAAATTTTCCACATTTTAGATGTCCTTAGTCTTATAACGTCCCTCCTCACCCTCCCCCATTAATTCTGATGTTGCGGCCGGCGTGAAAGGGAGGGAGAAAAGACTGAGTACTCGTGAGAAACCAAAGCACACACTGAACTTTCTCTTGAATCGACAAAAAATGACGTATTCCTGACAAATGTTCCCCTGAGTCACTCTTGGAGCAGCATTCGGGCCATATACATTTACAAAAAAAATTACCTTTCCAGCGATACAAAAATTACATTTTTATACTTACTGGGGTTATTTTGTGTAATGAATTTTTAAAATCAGGGCAAGAATTTGTCCTGATTATACCATGCAATCCAATACCAAGGAAAATGGAAATAAATTCTACCAAATGTTTTATTTTTTTTTTATGTTTCTCTTGTCTCGAGACGATATCCATCGAGAGTCTCGTTTACATTAACGTGGAGTTGTGCGACAACATTTTCTTTGTACGTGTGAGCATGCTCAGGTGAATGTTGTAGTAAATATAAAAGTTATGGAAAGGAAGAAGTGGCCCCCACACACACATGAGAAGTCTATTTAAACTGATTGACTATAAATACAAAAGATATAATTTCTAAGAATTGAACTTCAAGGCTATTGAAATTATATTTTTTCTTTTTCTAACTTCCATTTTACATATTTTACTTTTCTTTTGAAACAAATTTATTGAACGAAACTGATATGAACTCGCATTCGCCATTACAATGTTCTAAGCTTTCGGTGGAGTGCCATGAAGCCTTAATATTAGATTAAATTGACAACTTTATGTAAAAAAAAGAAAGATAATGTTTTTAAATGCAAGTTTTAACAAGTTGGCTCTAATTTATTAGATTCAAACATTCGATTAGGTCAAAGAAACACTTTCACAAGCTCATTTGAATCCATTAAATTATGAAATTCAATCTATATGAAAGGACAATATAAGTGGAACGGGTTCATTTCGTGATTCTAACTAATCATCTAACGAATATTCTTTCGATGACGTCATGGAATTATAAAACCTCTTTTCTGCACAGGACTTATGTTAATGAAGATTACTATTTAAAATAAAGTGAAGTTAGGAGGCGGAGACTGTGTGTTGCCATTCTAGGACTCATGTAATTGCAAAGGGTCTGCTATTCACAATAAGTGTACAGGATTTATATTCTAGACGTTTAAGTTAATATTTAACCTCCCATAACTGAGGAAGAATTTAGGCAGTGATTAGAGATAATCATAGTAAAGCGCATATTTAAAAAAAAATGTCTCGTCCTTTGTTAAATGTCTGAGGGTGAGACATGGGTAGTAAGTGGGTGTTTTAACATAGACAAATATTAAGAACTCACCAACAGGGTACATAAAGAACTTGCAAAGTGATCCAACCGACGCATACACAAATAAGCATGCCTGGGACGTTGTAGGCCATCCAACTTGCGAAAGTAAGTTCCGAACTCTCAGGATAATGTCTGCAAAGAGAGCACAATGTTGAAATCAATGACCAAAGTATGTTTTTCTCAGGTAACTGCAGTGGCATTTTGAAAAATAATTCGATTTTCTTTTTGTTTGAACTGAAATAGAGCGAAAGGAATAAGAAATTGATAAAACATTCTCTAAAGATTTAATTTGGATAAGATAGTATATTATTTTATAGGCACAATCAGCGTTCTACATCCCCAAATTTAAAATTTATTTCTTGCCGTCAATAAGCTCCAGAACGCTCATCAAACAATTCCCCACGAAATGACCGTTATTTTATTTTCGTGTTCAAAGTAGGCCAGAAATGGCGGCTCTTATAGTGAATAAAGAGTGAGTTGATGGAAGGAGGAAATGCGGCAACAGAAGGAAAAAGAGAAATGTAATTAGTTTAACGGAAATGATAACGTACTAAATGGAATAAGTTTTTTAAAGTAAAGCGTTTGATTTGTGTGAAAAGAATTTTTTTTTAGAAATTCCATATAGGAAAATGACTTATGAAAAATAATTTTCAAAATGATTGAAAACCCCTAAATCATTTTCGTCTTTATACTTACATTTTCATCCTTGACTTGTTTTGTAATTGAAAAAATGCAAACTTTTTTTATTTATCCGTACCTTGAATAAACTGCAATCAAGTTTTCAAAAACAGATCAATATTGATTTACTTAATTGTTATTGCGGTAATGAATGTTTAGATAGAGTCTCATATTAAAGTGTTCATGTGTGAGAGTGAAAAATATATCAATGTCGCACAGTAAAATAACACGAGGGCTGTTAGAGATGGAGGTGAGCCGCACATCTCAAAATAAAGCAACAAATTATTCAAAATATTTTATTACGTTACCATTAATGTGACACTTGTTTTTTACTTCAGATATTTTTAATAGCAACGGATTACTTAGTCGACGCGCAGCGTAGTGGATTGATCCTGTTTCATCGAGCAACCTGCTACGATACTTTGTTTTTACCTGGTTTAATTTGGAAAAAAAATCACTCGCAGCTAGAAGTATTTCCAAATGCTGATATAATGTACATAGCCAATCGTTTTAAATTTGGAAATTTATTTTCGAGGATATATTTTGATGATATTCAATCTTATTCCCTTTGCACGAGCTTTTTAGCTCGATGCTTGATTGTAATTCTATTAACTCCCTTTTTAAGTTTGGAGGCGCTGATTCCATCTCTACATTAAATGGAGCTGAAAATATTGTAAACATTTACTCAAACATTTGTATGTAGCCGAATCTGGTGTTGAATTCTTTACTTAATTTTCCAATTCCCGTAAAATATTTGAAGAAGTTTTTATTGTCACTTTTATAGTGATTTTACAGTGGAAATAATCAAATTGTTTGACCGCAATTTATTTTCATGAAGCTGAAGTTTTGCTACAAAGGCTTTTATATTTTGATAACAATCGGTAGTCAACTTTTTTTCACCTTGTAACTTCTGGTTTAGATCATTCAGTTTCAATGTTGCATCTGTTAGAAAACATAAACTTAGAAGCCATTGATCATCCGAAAGTTTGCTTATATTATAACTATTATTATTCATGAAAGTTTCAATTTCTTCCCTTAATTTCTAAAATTGCAAAAAGCAGTTTCTGCGACTTAACCACTGAATTTTGGTATAACAAATGAGATCACCGTTTTCAGATTCCACAGTTCCCTAAGATATTCTTGAAACTGGCGATACTTCAATGGATTGTGTTTTTATTTGAATTTATTACCTTGACAACAACTTTCATCACATGAGACATATTTAACACTTGTGTGCAAAGATTCTGGAAGTGCAAAAAAACAAAGACAAATGAACAGTTCAAAACCATTTGAACTGTTTCCTGAAACTTTTATGTGATTGAAAATTAATGTAAAAGCACCAACAATTTTTCCGACCACTGAAGGGGTTCCATCTGTTGCAATGCCTACAAGATTTTTCAAATCTATCTGACGACTTTGTACGAAATTTATGACAGTATCCTTATTATCTTCCTCCGGAGTTAGTACATTTCAAACTGACACGTTCGAGTAGTTCTTCAGTTATATTCATTTGACTATCGACGCCTCTAATAAAATTAGCCAGTTGATCCAAAGCCAATGAGAAATATACGAAGCTTGTTGTTATTGTGTTTACCGATACACAAATCGCAATCGAAATGTTTTGTATTCTTCTTTCTACAGTTTGACGCGATAGACTGATTTGAGTAAAGAGATTCAGTTTTTCTGTGGACAAATTTCTTTAACTGTGGCAATTAGACAGTCTTTGATATAGTTACCGTCGGTAAAAGGCTTCATATTTTTAGCAATAATGTGGGCTACTCGAAAGCTAGCACTGACAATACCATTTGATTGGGCAGTTTCTTCATGAAATATGTATTTTTCCGAAGTCAAATTATTCTTCAAAGATTGTAACTTAGCTTTCCTTTAGCCAACAGTAAGTTTATCAATTTCCCCCATGTTTTCGTTCATAGTGTCTTTTTAGGTTGTATGATTTTAAAATTCGAATTGAATGACTACAAATCAAACATAAAACATTGTCTTTTACATAACTAAAAAGTATAAATTTTCCCATCCGCTATGAAACTGACTATTTTCATCTTCAAATTTTCTTTTATTCTTTTCAATTTTTCTTTCAGCCCTGACGAATAAATATCTAAAAGAATTAAATCCAATAATTATTGATATGATAAAAAACCAAGTAAATTTACCTTTTACCTAGAAATCCCAGATTATAATCGCAACACAGTTGAAAGTCGACCAGATTGCACTTGTTGGTGGAAGAATATCTCCTAACCTACAAGGTTCTTAATTACAGTGGATTTGTGCTACCTTCTGATGTTATGTAGTATAACAACTGTCTGTGCAACATCTCCACATTTTATACTTGTGTTACAGAATGTCCGCATAAAATTGACTCAGATTTGGGGTTTCAAAATTTTTATTTCAAATGCAAATAGGCAATTAAGCAAAGAAGAACAGCAGTGTGATTAGCACACTGTTTCACAAAAAAAATTTCTGCCCGATGGCCAAATGTTTATTTTCTCATTACTTTAAAGTTAAATGAAGGCAAAAAAAAAATTATTTCCAAAAAAATTGCACGGGGAGAGGTGGGGGAATCAAAATACGACTTTTTTTAATCCACCATCAATAGTAAGGTGACCAACCGTCCTCATTTAGGGAGGACAGCCCTCCTTTTATAAGTCCCGTTCTTCCTCGAAAAGTGTCCTCCTTTTCAATATTTTAATACTGATCTGTTAATTTCTGTATTCAGAGACGAACCAAACATGTTTCCAATATGTTGAAGAATGGTCTGAAACAAATATCACAGGAAATAACAGTTTTTAAAGGTATTTTTTGACTTAAATCGCAAGTAAATTGGGCAGATATAGAAAATTGTGTTGAGCTTTTATCGAAAGAAATGCCCGATATTAAAATCGATGACAATGGTTCGTTTGAATAAGAAAGACGACTGAATGCATATTTAAATTCTAATAAATTAGAACAATTTGAAAATTATCTTACTAAAATTGATAAAAGATGGGTGAAAATACTTAAACCATTTAAAAAATGAACACATTCTATATGAAAATTTAGTTGTTCCTTTTGAATTAACGTTTTGCTGCTTTGGAACTAATACAGCGGTTCAAAGAGTTTTTTCAGTTGGTAATGATTTTTGGACGAATAAGAAATCAAGATTGAATGTTAACATATTAGCTAAAGTGCTTACCGTAAAATTCAGTAGGAAGGATATTTTTTGCCGCGAAATTTCCAATATATTAGAAAATGACATGTCGACAAAAAAAATCATTCAATGGAAAAATACTCTTTAAAGTAAATAATTAAAAGTGTAATTTTGTTTGAATTAATAAAATGTTTCATACATTTACGTTGTAATTTTTCCCTAAATTTTTCGTTCTCCTTTTCATTGTAAAACAACTGGTCACCTTATCAATAGTCTTAAATAATGTAAACAGCTAGAAACTTCAATTGGGCCGCGGGTTGGGCTTTAAAGGTTGCTTAAATATGACCCTACTAATGATGAAGGTCAGCACAAAAGAAAAGGACACAGAGAAAGCCTCGTCGTTTCTGTTGGAGCTCACCAGAAATTGCACTGTCTGGAAGTGTTTCTGGGAAAAATCGAAAGTGGATTACGGGAATCCAAGCGTGAAGAAATCAAAATCTATTCAAGCGGTACGAATTTTTGCCACAATGCAAATAAAAAAAATATTTTCCTTCTTCAGAAATCTAATTACAACGTTTCCTTAAATGATACCAGAAAAAAAAATTTCAAGCCCAATTTAAAAAAAAAGTGATGTGACTTTAAATGTTTGAGTTGATCGTTATGTGATAAAAGAAACATTTTATGCAGCGAGCTTCATGTCTGAATATGGCGAAAATATTTATTTAAACAGTTAAAACAAGCCTTTTTATATTTATCAATCTTTGACTTAAAGCTATTTTTTTACTTAGGGGAAGATATAAAAAGGAAGTTTGAAAAAATTCATCACACACACAAGACATGAAACAATGAATGGCATAACGTCCTATTGGATGCAGTTCTGCTTCATCTTCTTTTAATCTTACTGATTTGTTTTCCTTTCTTTAAATGCATAATAAGTAATATTTTTAAGTATTTTATCAAATCGCTTTTTTTATCGAGGCACTTGAGTTGAACTGAATAGTATTAACGCGTTATAGGTATCCGAACACGCGTTGAAAATGTCGAAATTCGGTCAAGACAGATATTTTTGTTTTTTATTTTATTGAATATCTTTTGGCTTTACAAAACATACTTTATTTTGTTTCTACACTGCCTAGATGCCAAGTTACAATGCATTTTATAAAGTTAGAAAAACCGGAAGTGGGTCTTTGATCTACCAAGTAGGCATTTAAATTGCTTAAAATCTATAATGGCAAGTCTGATAGCTCAAACTGAAACAAATGTATTTCTATAAAACTTTTTGAACCTGATATTTATGTTATTTTCTAGAGAATGTACTAAAATATTGCTTATTGTATGAATATTATTTTATTGTTATTTAAATAATGGTCTCATAAAGACTGTCACATTTCTTATCATGTTTACTCAATCAACTCTAAAATTTCAAATTTTAATAAAGCATTAAAATTTTAGTACATTCTCTAGATAAATGCATCTAGATTGTTTTGGTAATATTTTTACTAATATAAGTTTATTACTTTTTTCTTTAATTGCTTTGAAGTTTTACAAAAATGTTGCCAAAATTTCACTTATAATTGTGATTTCTGTGAAATTTAGGCAATTTATTTTAAATATTGTTAGTTAAATATTAGTATTTATTGGTATTGAGTCCTAAAAAGCCTTTATAATGTTTAAATATTTTATTTTGTTAAAAGTGCTCCAAACGTGTGTTCGGATACCTTAATCATTTGATCTTTGTACAACATGTTATCTGCCAAATTAATTTTATTTTAATTAAAAACTTTTTTCCCCACATATCTCTCATTTGCCGAATTTCCCTTTGGTTCGTTCTTCAAAAGTGCATAAAAATACATTCCTCGAATCCTATGAATTTATTTTTTTTGAGATTATTCCCATTTGCTTCATTAAGATTATTATAGGTTAATATAAATTTTTTTTTATCAGAAATGCAAACTTGAAAAATTAATGCCAATAATGAAATGTTACGAAGTTCCTTTCTTATTGAAAAACAGCATTCGCTTATTAGAGAAAAAAACTTGGATAATTATGTTTCAGAGCATATATTATGAAATACATAAAGAAACTGCACAAAAAGAGAACCATTTCGATGAACTGTGAAAAAAATGGTAAACACTAAGATAAACTTTGAAACAACACGCAGTATTTTGCCCTTCATTTTAGATATCGACGTTGGGGGAAAAAATGGATGAACGTAAACATTTACGTCATCTCTATACACTGATTTTGAGGCATTAATTTTTCTTAACTGAAATCCTGCCTCGCCAATCCATTCAAACAGTTTTAGTTGTGGAAAAACACGCACTGATAGCGAAAACAAACTTTTAAAGTGCAGAATTAAAAAAAAATCTTATTCTTGAAAATTATATGGGGAATAAATGAAATTAAGGCTGTTTTCGCCCTATGTAAGAGAGCGTGAACAGCACATTCTCGGACAGAAAAAATGCCTCAATTTTTACAGAAATTTGTGACCTTGTAACTCATGCATTTGTTTGTAATACAGTGTTTTTAAAATTTCAAAATATTGCATAAATAATTAGTTTTTCCTTTTAACATGTGGAGGGAGAGTTCATTTAGCATGACGGTAGGGGAAAAGAAAAATGTAAAACACATTTTACAAAAGAAGAAATGTGTCAACTCGGATAAAAATGAGTAGTATGATAAAATAAGTGATTCTCTACAGGATAGTATAGCCAGAATATAATATTTATGTTTGAGGACTTTTATATCTGAAAAAATATTCCGCGAATTTGCTCCTATTCTTTAACATTAGCCGAAGATAGCCTTAAGCTGAGGAAGTAAATGTTAACAGAGTTGTGCCGTGTGTGTTATAATAATTATTTACAATCTGTGCATTAAAAAAAATGTTGAATTTATTAGGAAAAAGCTTTTGAAGATGCATTTAACGCTAATTCACACTGCATCAAACTATTTCAGCAATGGTAAAAATGTAATGATTTGTTATATAATGTGCTGTTTTTTTAAATTTCTCAAATGAGAGTGTTACATTAACGTGTCGTACTCTAAATCTGCACGAGGGCTATTGGCGGTGGATCTCTTCATTCTTAACCACAGTTAAGTGACGAGGATGGTATCTGAGTTGACAATCTCCTCTTCTAACTTTCACACCACACCAACGGGCGGACACTTGAATCTTGACAGATCTAACGTGCCATTACGCGATGGGTCTTCAGCGGCCCTCGGCTCAAACTTATGACATGCCAGCCACGAGTCCGTGAGCTTGACCACTAGGTTACAGCGGCCACTTAAGTTTCTCAATGCGTATAACGATTACGTTACACAATTTAAAAAATGCCCAAACTGTATGTCGGACATGTCTAATAAGAATGGAAACCCAGATAATGTATGTACATTTCTTTAATAAACTTGCTAAATTTTCCCATGACTTAGTTGAAAGTAGCTCTAATTTTATACTTTATTATACTTAATACTTTATAATACTTTACACTTTATTATACTTACTACTTTATAATACTTTACACTTTATTATACTAAGTGCTTTATAATTTGTGCTTTATGTTTTGCCATTCTATGCATTTATATACACTTCTGGCCACCGTCAATGCAACACCAAGAAAGACAAGAGATAGCACAACAAAATTTATTTTGTAGATAACATGTTGACCAAGTATCAAATGATTAAAGTTACAGACTTCTGTGAAGTAGGGTTCCGGCCAGAATCAGTAGCCAGAGTAGCCGCCATTGTTGGAGATCACTGCTGCCACACGCCTCGGCATTGATTCAAAGAGACTTTGGATGTGTTCTTAGGGTACAGCAGACCAAGCAAATTCCACCCGTTGCCAAAGTTGATCTGATGTGGCATCTGGGGGTGTAATCTGGGTCAATCGTTGAACAAACATGAACCACATGATTTCTATCGGCGAAAGATCCGGAAAGTGAGCCAGCCAGGGAAACAATTCAATCTGTTGATTGACGAAGAATCTTTGGACAATGTGTGCTACGTGTGGTTGCGCATTATCCTGTTGAAATATGGCTGTGGCCAAGCCGTGAAGGAAAGGAAGAACAACTGGCTCCAACGCCTCGAAGATGTAGCACTGGCTGTTTAAAGTACCGGAAATGCGTACTAGAGAAGTGCGAGAGTGATATCCAATACTGCTTCATAACATAATACCCGGTGCAGGACCAGTGTGGCGGTGCATAACGCAGCTGTTCAGCATCCTCACTCTACGATGTATCAAGACTCGAATCGGACCATCGGGGTGTTACAGACAGATGTGTGACTCGTGTCAGTGAAGACAACTTCATTCCATTCTGCCACCCACATCCTTCTTTCATCGCACCATTGGCGGCGGAGACGTCTGTGGTTCTGCGTCAAGGGTAGACCAAGCAATGGACGTCTTGCGGACAGACCACTCTGCTCTAAACGGCGTCGAATGGTACGCGTAGACACTGAATGATGCGTTACAGACTCAGTGTGCGGTGCTACGGTTCGTGATGTGACTGTGACTAAGCGATCCGTCGCTGCTATGTGCACAATTTTCCTGTACTCACGTGAAGTGGTGCACTGAGGTGGATGCGATCGACCACGTCGGTCAATCGTACCCTCCTGCATCCAACGGTCACATATCCGCATTACAGTTGTTTGTTTTCATCCAACACGACTACCGATTTCCCTGAAAGATAATCCACAATCTCGGCAGGCCACTATCCTTCCTCTGTCGAACTCAGATACTTAATCAAAAGTTGATCGCTGCTTTCTACAAGACATAAATGATCATTTTTTGAAAAAACCACAAGAAAAATACAATTTCCGAACTTGAAATCGTCGAAATCTCTAAGCCTTAAATAGCGCTTCGAGGTGGCGTCACAGGGGCGCGTGATGTGTGTCTGTGCTGAAATTCTAATCATTTGCACATATCTCACCTCCACTAATTCATGTTGTAAATGTCATGTTATTTGCATGCTTCCTTCAGGGTGTTGCATTTACGGTGGCCAGCAGTGTACATAAGAAACATTAAAACTACATACACCATTTGCAACAAGTGTGTATATTTCAAATGTTTAATAAACCGTGTTATCATTTTTACAGCTGTTTCTACAGCTACTCATAAATTCAAAGGAAAGTAAAATAATTAATGAAATGAAATTTTTGTAGAAATACGAACGGTAGCAGCAATTATGAAAATTGTAAACCAACATAAAGTAGCTTTCGCTCAATTTTTACTTCTATAAACAGTTGTGAAAACACTCGGTTGTGTTTATTAATTGGCTGCAGTCAGTCTTGAGTTAACTGAACCTGTATAATTACCGGGGGCACCAATGATGCGAAGTTATGCAGCTCCAAACTGGCAACATATGTTTTTAATTAAAAGAGAATTTCATTTTGCTTGGCAACATTATTATAACTCGCATTCCTCGATCTTCAAACAGTTGACTCGCGTACTTTGTTTTGAAAAAGAATGTGGAAGATTTCGCGCCTGTTATTTTTCATTTTAGAAGAACGGGCAACAAGAATTTTTCCTGTTGTTTAAAATTTTCTTGATTTATAAAATCAAGACTCGTCGCATAGTTTTTAAAACGTAATTGGAATGTGAATATAGAGGCTACAGAAAGTAATTCTGTAGAAAATATTCGGTCCTTTAATTTTAAGACAATTGTTCGAGAAAATTTTAGAGATATTTAAAATTTATATTTAAATTGTTAAAGCTTTTTTAAGCGGTTAGAAAAAAATAAGAGACTTTAGAATCAAAAGAATACTATAACCATTGTTTTAATTTTTTTATAATCGTTCATATCTGTTTGAATAAATTAATAAGATTACCTTTTATATAGAAAAGTTATACGAACTGCAATTAACTTCCCTTCTAATCTCTTCAAACACTTTAAATAATATACTTGCAAAATCTGATGTTCTTATGCTATTTTTTTAAAAGTGTATAAATATTAAAAAGAACAAAAAAAAACCGCACTCAATAGCAACATTCATAAAAGAAACAAACTGATATGATAAAAGATTTATATTTTTTGTCAACAATTTATAAATCCCTCAGATTTGAGTTTAAAATTATACATACATATATATATTATCCATTTTTGTCCAAAGGACTCTTTCTGCGTTTACATTTTTAATTGCTCAATATTTCAGAGAATATTCTTTTGTATCACTTATTTTATTCATATACTATATATATATATGCATGCGTGTATATATGGAAGGATGTTCCTAAGGAAAATGAAAATATCTCTAGTATCTTTGAATGTTGCTCAATTATCCACACACACATAGGTTTTAATTATTCCTTAAAAAGGAATTTTATTTCAGAAATTCTTAATAATCTACATTATTCATAAGGATTTCAAAAATTATTGGAGTGAGAGAAGATTCTAGAAAAAAGTTTCGCACAAAAAGGAAAGAAAATTTTTCCATAACCGAGAAACATTCAAAAGTGACTTTTGCTTCTGGAAATTCATAATAAAGCCAATTTAGTAAGCAGCTATGAATTTCCAGTTAAGTGAATTATTAAGCGATTATTTTATTCTTTGTAAAATACTTGCAGAAAATTTTTTCATGAAAGTCATTAACAGTAAAATGACCATAGTAAAGTGTCCTCCTTTAGGGAGGATAGTCCTCCTTTTATAGATTCTGTCCTTCCTCGAAAATTGTCCTCCTTTTCATTATTTTAACACTGATCTGTTAAGCTTTGCATTCAGAGATGAACCAAACATGTTTCCAAAATGTCCAAGAATCGTCTAAAACAATTATCACAGGAAATAACAGTTTTCATTGGTATTTTTTGACTTTGTCGCAAGTAAATTGAGCAGATATAGAAAATGACGTTGATTTTTTTATCGAAAGAAATGACAGATATTAAAATCGATGGCAATTGTCTATTTGATGTAGAAAGAAGACACAATCTATATTTAAATTCTAATAAATTAGAACAATTGGAAATCAACAGGATGAGAAATTGGTAAAAGATGAGTGAAATTACTTAAAACTCTTTAAAAAATGAACACATTCCATTTGAAAATGTAATTCTTGTTGAATTTACATTGTGCTGACTTGTGGAACTAATGCAGCAGTTGAAAGAGGTTTTTTCAGTTAGTAATGATTTTTGTGAAGTGACTAGTGAGAAATCAAAATTGAATGTTAATATTTTAGCTACAGTGCTTACAGTGAAATTAAGTATGAAGGATATTTTTTGCCCGAACTTTCCGGTGTATTAAAAAATGAAATGTTGACAAAAAATTCATTCAATGAAAAAATACTAGTTTAAGATAATAATTAAAAAATGTACGCGTAATTACCATATTTTACTTGAATTAATAAAACGTTTCATATATTTGAGATGTAGTTTTTTCTTAAATTTTTCGTCCTCCTTTTCACTGTAAAAAAATTGTCATCTTATTAACAGTCAATCTGAAAGATTAATATTAATTTTATATATTGTTTCTTTCTCTTTTAACAAATCTATTGAAGCAATTATAGTTTTAATAGCTTATTGAATATTTTCTTACGAAAAATATATGTATTATGAATAAAATGGCATTCATAATATCAACTAATATGTTACATCGGATCCTATTAGCTTCCTTCCATTGTCCCGCCCTAATAGACTAATGATACGGTGATTCAAGGATGAACTAAAATTCATTTTCTCTTAACTTAAAGATACATACGGGTTCTTGAGGAAAGAAGACGCGCCCCCGGGACGGCGATGTTTACTTTCCCACAGCAGCGGGTTTTTCGGCGCAACCGCGCATCCTGGAGGTCTGAGGGTCGGAAGACTCACCATGTAGAGAGGGCCGATGGATGTAAAAATTGTCAAGGCTCAAATGGCCCGTCATCGGTGTCGTAGTCAGAAAAGAGAGACTCTTCGCTTGACCAAACCTCAAAATATGACAACAGCTCTTCTGTTGCATTTTGTTGCTCTTACGGCAGGGCTTCTCAAACTCTCGATTTTGGCGACCCACTTTTCAATCATAATTTTCATCGCCCCCCATACAATAACAATGCAAGCTACACGACCTTAATTATAAATCAGAAATAATTAAAGTGGGTATTCAATTTTGTATACATATATATATATATTACTTTTAATTAATAGATGTTTTAAGTAAGTTACTTTAAAGTAATACAATAAGCATTATGTTAATTTTAAAATTGTAACAGATTATACAATAAATATGTCACATATATATTTTTTTATAATGTCAGAGTGTATTTTGTTTTGCTTTCTTCCTGTAAATAAATAAATTTTTAAAATAATATTTTATTTTTGATTTTACGATATGCTTGTACTCCCCACTTAGGGTTATCCCTTCCCCATAGGAGGCACACCCTCCATTTTGAGAATAATCGCCTTACAGCAAAATCCCTGGTACACGTCCGTAACAATTATTTATACGAAAAGTTTCGTTGTTAGTAAATTAACGAGCGCTCGGTCCTACATGACATAGCACCAATGAAAAATAAAAGATACCTGTTAACTCACGAATGTCGGAAGAACTTTAAAAAAGAGTAAAAGTCCCAGAAGCTCTCATAGTCTGAAAATAGATTATCAGGAACAATACAAAGTGAAATCAAAGACATAGATTACTTTGCAGCTTTTGAATTCCTTCTTAGTTTTAATTCCTACTTACTCTTCCATAAATCCTTTAAGGATCATGTTGGGAGAAGTTCCAGTCACGGTCCCAGTTCCACCGCAGTTAGCGGAATAGGCGATGCTCAAAAGCAGTGTCGTGTGCAAAGCCTCCAAATTCAGCAAACGACCTACGAAGATTGGATCATGATGGTCTTTCATCAATACGAGAAGCTCTTTCGAGGCTGCTTTCGGTAACAGTGCGAGAGCTCTCACTAAACGCGAAGCACATGTTCAGACCCCAAAAAAGACCCAATTTCCATGCAAATTTGCAATACACTCAGGAACAATGAAAATAGCGACCCAAGAAGGAAGCTAAGTACAATCGCGAAACTTTGCAAATAAGTACAGCATAATGTGACATGAAATGATCCAAGTTTTTTGCCAATACGCATGCTCATACACGCCGAGGTGGCGCTACAATCAGGAAGAGGGTGCTATATAAGCCAGCGCAAATTCGAAGATCCATAAACGTGACGATTACCCACCGATTGTAGGAAGACTTTGGTAAGCGTAACATGCCAGGTAAGCGTGCTAGAAGACATTTCTCACAGTTAAGTGAGTTTGAGAGAGGCCTGATCATCAGGATGAAAACTGCAGGCTGGTCGACGCGCCGTGTTGCTGCTCAGGTGGATCGTTCGGAGTGTGCCGTTAGAAATTGTTCGGAGCAGTGGACACGAGAAGGTACCCACGCGTGGAAAACCGGGTCTGGAGCGACCAAGAAGACCACGAGGAGAGAGGATCGAAGGATCGTGCGGCAAGCACTTGTGGACCCCACAGTGACTCGTTCAACGATACGAGCAGACGTAGGCGTAGCAATTGTTCCACAAACAATTTCCAGACACCTTGCAGAAGCAAATCTTAAATCCAAGCGCCCTTTCCGTGCACTCCCTTTAACACCGGAACATCGGCAACTGGGTCGACAGTGGTGCCAAGACAGATCAATGTGGAATGTCACAGATTGGCAAAAGGTTGTGTTTAGTGATGAATCCCAGTTTGTTTTGGGGACCGATGATAACCGTGTACGGGTGTGGAGGCGCCCTGGTGAGAGGAACAATTCCCCCCACACTGTTCTACGTCACAATGCCCGCACAGCTGATGTAATGGTCTGGGGGGCCATAGCCTATGATAGTCGCCCACTTTAATTGTGAAGCGTGGAACCTTAACGGCCTACGTTACGTTGTGATGATATTCTTCGACCCCATGTAGAACCTTTCCTAAATAGTGTCCCAGGAGCAATTTTCCAGCAAGATAATGCTCGTCCGCTTACAGCAAGAGTTTCTCAAGACTTCCTACGTCATTTTCAGACTCTTCCATGGCTGGCCCACTCCCCCGATTTGTCCCCTGTAGAGCACGTGTGCGATCAGCTAAAACGGCAGATGCCATCGTGTTACTCTGTACATGATTTAGAGTTGGCTGTTCAAGATTTGTGGGCCCATCTGCCTCAGGACAACATAAGTTGTGTAATCAACTCAATGCCGGACCGTGTGGCGGCGTGTATTACAGCTGGAGGTGGTTCAACGCGGTATTGAAGTTGCCCAGTATTTGTGTCATTGCACACCCTGTATTCGTTTATTTGTCTTGTTTTTGAGATCAAGTGAATCTCTCATCTGTGTCATTATGTGTATTAAATTTCATTTCAATCCGATACTTTCTTCTTGGGTCGCTATTTTCAATGTTCCTGAGTGTATATAGCTCGTACCTCATTTAACAATATAGTCTTTTTAAAGATTTCAAATTATTCCGTGAATACTTTATTTTTTGTTTTACTACGTGAAGGCAAAGCCCATTTAACATTACGGTATAGGAGAAAAATGCGAAACACCTTTTATACCAGAAAAAAATGAATCAACTCGGTTAAAAATGGAAAGTATTTTTAAAAAATGCTGCTCTCTAAAGGATAGTGAAGCCAGAACATCATATTAATGCTTCATTTCTTTCATATCTGAAATTTTTTTCCAAATTCGGATCCTATTCTTTATTATTAACCGAAAACAGCCTCAAACGACAATAAAAATGGAATGATTTGAAACTGACCCGAATCGGAATGTAAGTTTTCCATCCCCGATCTGAGCTCCAGCATAACAGCTTCCACGATGGGTACCAGCATTGCAGTAGTAGCCGTGTTGCTGATCCACATTGACAGAAACATGGTGGTCAGCATGAATCCCAGTATCAACCTAATAAACACATTTTATTTGCGTTTAATTTTATAAATATATATTATATATACATATAAATTTTGTTATATAGATAATATTATTTTTGGTAAGCAAGACTAGTTTTTATTCTCAATAGCTTAATTTAATAAAGTAAACATAGTAAAGTTTTCATAGTAACAACTATGAAGCAAATTTTTTTGATATAAATATTAAATTAAAACATAATGTTTTATAATTATTAATATTCATGAGAAAAGAGAGAGGAATTTGTATTTAGTGTTATAAAAGTACCTCATCGGGAAAGTAATATACATGTTCTATATTCAGAAGTATTATTATTAATTACATACAAAGCAGTAAATTTATTGTTTCAAAAAAATCAGAAAAAATGTAAAAAAGAGCCATAAACATTTCATTAAATGTTGCTTAATTCAAAAATACCCAATTAATTTCATTAACTGTTATCTGTATAAAGAAATTCTAAATAGTAAGGATTAAAATTCCTTAGAATATTAGCAGTTCATTATTATAAATTTATCATTTTTCCTAGATAGATGTAGTTACCTCTGCAAGTTCAAATTTATAGATAACATACTTATTTTCTTATATTGTAACCATAGTAATATTCTTTTTAAATATTTAAATACATTTATAATCTTAGTGTCCCTCAAGTAACACGGTAGTATTTATACATACCATTTAATTTTTTTTTAATTCATCCCATACTCTTTTGCTAAGTGCTTTTTTTCAGCCAATTCCATGCTTGGTATTTGTATTTGGGTCGAGAATCTGGCAATAACTTGTTTATTGTACTCACATTTAGCTCGGCATTTTTGAATGCAATTTTTAGGTAAGTTGCCTTTTTCTTGTAATGGATTTAAATATTCTATCCATTATTTTCAATAGGATTTTGCTTTGTATTATTAACAGAAACCGGAAAGGCTTGATGGCCAAAAAACGTGTTCAACTCCATTTTGATATAAATTATTTTATACTAGATGCAAGTAACTGGCTTTGCTCGGGTCTAAAATAAGGTTTTCTGTAGAAGCGAAGAAAACTGTTTATTTTGCAATAAAAGGGTACATTTATCTTAAAGCAATGTGATAGACAACATTTTTGGCAGTTCCATTTCGAGTGTGTACAAAAAGATTTTTCTCTCTGCCCACTCTGGAGCAGGCCACATACAATTGCCCATGAGAAAAGCATGGTGTCTGCAAGTCTATACCAAAAATCCCAAGAGACTGGTTCTATGACTTGTTCGTTGTCATGGCAAAACACAGTTTCAAAGGAAGCTGTATTCTCGTGAACTGTATGGTGTTGTCCGAGGGAATGATAGGTATTCTTGGAATGAAGACATCCTCACCCTTAGCACACCCTGTGAGTACTGTGGCTCGAAAGACATGTTGCATCAGCTTTTTCACAATTAATCTTGTGCCATTGCATAACCTGGGTGCATCAGTATTTCGGATCAGCATTATTGGAGCACCAACTTTCAGAATCAAGTTGTGGGCTTGCAAATAGGGAGTCTGGATGGAATTCAAAAACTCAATGAGATATTGCACTGCTTCATCATCATTAAGGATACAGTCTATGGACTTGTAGGCATATCATTCTGTCAATGTCAAGAAGATTGTTGATTTCATAGTCATATCTTGGATTGTACATGAAACCATCATGCAGTTGGGCTTTCCATTTCAAAGTGATGACAACATTTCGCTGTTTTCTTAAGCCAAGAAGACTTGCCACATGCTGAATAGGTGTTTCAACTTCTCTGGCAACTCTGTGGCGTACCTGAACTTCCTGGAGACGTGATTGCCTTTTCTCAGGTGTTTCAGCTGCTCTGGATGCATTCTGGCAAACTTGTTGTGACTGGAGTCACGCTGGATATTGTTCTGGAGTTTCAGCTACT
This sequence comes from Trichonephila clavipes, assembly GCA_019973935.1. Taxonomy (NCBI): domain Eukaryota; kingdom Metazoa; phylum Arthropoda; class Arachnida; order Araneae; family Nephilidae; genus Trichonephila; species Trichonephila clavipes. The sequence goes on from BMAU01001068.1 coordinate 75,238, forward strand.
CTCGCAAGACTGTGGTGGACCTGATCTGCCTGGAGTCTTGCTCTTTTTTCGTTTGGAGCTTCTGCTGCATGTGTATGTTCTACTGCTTTTTTGACTTGACTGTTTTGCAGCCCAGACCCTCCCCCCCTTTTCCTCATAGGCATGACTGTAGCAAAAGATGACAATGCATTCCTATGAATGAAGGAATGGAATGTAATAATTTAGTAAGTAATGTGATATTTGTTGCTGTATTTGCCTGCAGTATAGTAAATATAACAGAGAAGTATTGCGTTTAATTACCGCTTTTGTTTAGTAGTTTTCTCTATAATGTACCCACAACTCAGAACAGGCACATGGAGCACCACTTTTGGCTGGAGGAGGCCAGAGTGAGGTTGGGATGGAACGAAACCTGTTTAAGAACCTTCTCCATGTAATTTTGTGCACGTGTACCAAATTTCACGTTATTTCGTTGTCTGGATCTTGAGTTATAAGGGAACAGAAACAAACAGACAGACAACAAATGCGTCTTATATGTATATAGATATAGATATAAGAGCTGTTCTAAGTCAACAATGTTTATAATACTGCAGCATCCATATATAAATATATATATATATATATATATATATATATATATATATATATATATATATATATATATATTACACTCAGGAACATTGAAAATAGCGACCCAAGAAGGAAGCTAAGTACGATCGCGAAACTTTGCAAATAAGTACAGCATAATGTGACATGAAATGATCCAAGTTTTTTGCCAATACGCATGCTCATACACGCCGAGGTGGCGCTACAATCCGGAAGAGGGTGCTATATAAGCCAGCGCAAATTCGAAGATCCATAAACGTGACGATTACCCACCGATTGTAGGAAGACTTTCGTAAGCAAAACAAGAAAGGTAAACGTGCTAGAAGACATTTCTCACAGTTACTCGAGTTTGAGTTACACAGTTACCTGATCATCGGGGGAAAACTGCAGGTTAGTCGACACGTCGTGTTGCTGACCAGATGGATCGTTCCGAGTGTGCCGTTTGAAATTGTTCGGAGTGTGCCGTTTGAAATTGTTCGGAGCAGTGGGCACGAGAAGCTACCCACGCACGGGAAACCGGGTCTGGAGTGACCAGGAAGACCACGAGGAGAGAGGATCGAAGGATCGTGCGGCAAGCACTTGTGAACCCCACAGTGACTCGTTCAACGATACGAGCAGACGTAGGCGTAGCAATTGTTCCACAAACAATTTCCAGACACCTTGCAGAAGCAAATCTTAAATCCAAGCGCCCTTTCCGTGCACTCCCTTTAACACCGGAACATCGGCAACTGCGTCTACAGTGGTGCCAAGACAGATCAATGTGGAATGTCACAGATTGGCAAAAGGTTGTGTTTAGTGATGAGTCCCAGTTTGTTTTGGGGACCGATGATAACCGTGTACGGGTGTGGAGGCGCCCTGGTGAGCGGTACAATTCCCTCCACACTGTTCTACGTCACACTGCCCGCACAGCTGGTGTAATGGTCTGGGAGGGGCATAACCTATGATAGCTGGCCCACTCTAATTGTGATGCGTGGAACCTTAACGGGCCAACGTTACGTTGATGATATTCTTCGACCCCATGTAGGACCTTTCCTAAATGGTCTCCCAGGGGCAATTTTCCAGCAAGATAATGCTCGTCCGCATACAGCAAGAGTTTCTCAAGACTTCCTACGTCATTTTCAGACTCTTCCATGGCTGGCCCTCTCCCCCGATTTGTCCCCTGTAGAGCACGTGTGGGATCAGCTAAAACGGCAGATGCCATCGTGTTACTCTGTACATGATTTAGAGTTGGCTGTTTAAGATTTGTGGGCTCATCTGCCTCAGGACAACATAAGGTGTGTAATCATCTCAATGCCGGATCGTGTGGCGGCATGTATTGTAGCTGGAGGTTGTTAACGCGGTATTGAAGTTGCCCAGTATTTGTGTCATTGCACACCCTGTATTCGTTTATTTGTCTTGTGTTTGAGATCAAGTGAATCTCTCATCTGTGTCATTATGTGTATTAAATTTCATTTCAATCCGATACTTTCTTCTTGGGTCGCTATTTTCAATGTTCCTGAGTATATATATATGGATGCTGCCATATAAGTGAGAAATGTATATAATGCTGCAGCATTGTGGAGACCCCCCTGGGTCTCACCTTGCACACCAATATTAATTTGAGACAAAGAACCACTAAGAGCCATTTTGTATAATAATAATTTTTATTTATTATTTTCAATTTCTCAAAGAAACTCTAATAACAAATAATACTTTTTATATTACGTCCACTAAAGGTATTTACCCTTATATTAAATTAAATTACGGATAATGCAATGAATTACTAATTAAGCTCAAGATCAAGTAAGGTCTACCGAAATAGGAGATCCGAGAAATACACGTAATCGAATTCTTAACTCTCATTAACTTTAACTAATTCGACTAAATTAACGCTTCCTTTAAGGGTAAGTAAATTATATTTACCTCTGGCTATATCAGCTTTCGGGTACTTCCTTAAAATCACAGCAATTATTCTGAAATATTCTAATATCTTGGAATCCTCTAATTTTGCGGTTAAAGTTGCTGGCTCAATAGCCTTCCATCATCTACATTGCTATCTCACAACTCTCGACTTAAATACCTTATCTAATTTGAATATCCCGTTCATCTTTTTGGAGTTGATTGGAAATAAACGCGAATTTATATTCCCCAAAAAGACGCCTAAGGAGATTAGTGGAAAGGTTCCATACAGATTCGTCACAGCATCCATTTTATAGTTTTTAATCTCGGCTGCTCATGTGTCCTTCATTGTATGATTTTCCTACACTATCTATGTGTTTTTTCGAATGTAATTGATGAATGTTTATCTCTTGTTTGTAGAGAATTAGACTATATATATGTGACATGCAACAAAGCACGCAGTCTTCGCGCGCAGGCGCAGCTAACTGAAACAAGAACTGAAACTTTGAGAAACGAAAACTTTTGAAAAAAGAGCAGAGAGAAAGACTGAGGTACGCGAGCAGGCGTTACCGTCGTCACATCATGGAAATCCAATTGTAGAAAAGCTACCTTTTTAATTAACTTTTGTTAAGTTTAAAATAAATCTGAAGAAAGACAAATGTCTTGGACCCCTTGTTGTCTCCCAAAAATTATGGGGGCTTGGCCGGGATCGATAAAATTTCGATTTTGATCAAAGTTTGGAACGTGAACTAAAAAAAAGTGTCCGTGGAGGAGACGCGCTGCCATTTTTTTTGGAAACTTCGTTCAACCTGTGTAGAGGTTGAATTTTTCGTTTGAACCCAGCGTGAATATTCCGCCTGTGTAGAGGCCGGAACTATTGCAAGAATTATTTTTCGGCTAACAATATAACCTGTGTAGAGGTTGAATTTTTCATTCGAACTCTGAATATTCCGCCTGTGTAGAGGTTGGAACTATTGCATAAACACCTGCGAAGAGGTATCAATTCGAACAATTTCAAGAACTATATTTCATCTAACGATATAACCTGCGAAGAGGTGAGATCTGTGGAATCAACGTTTTTCTTCAATTATTGGATACATCGTACGTGCGAGCAACAAGGGAGCTAGAAAAAAAAGAGGTAGGATCTTTCCATATTTTTTCTAAAATGTATAAAAACGCTCTTAAAGAGGATCTCATAAGAGTTGTTGAGGATCTAGACGGTACTGTGGAGAAAGCGGACACCATAGCTAAACTAAAGACTAAAATTGAGAAGAGTAGTACATTTGAAAGTGATGCAGATTTCGTTAAAACTTTAATTAAAAACTGTATAGATGAGAGGGTATCGCGAAACGAAAGAGAGGCAACTTTAGAAAAACAGAAAATTGAGCTCGCAAAACTACAGTTAGCACAGTTAGAAAAAGAAGTCGAACTTCAAACGGCTAAAAATAAAGCATTAAGTTTAAATCCTGCAGCTAAAGTCGAAGAGAAACAGTTCGAAACAAACATAGAAAATATGATCAAAAGCATTAAAACTTTATCTTTTCCTGTTCCCACCAGATCTGAAAATTTTAATCTGTTCTTCCAATAATTAGAATGCGCATTCTTAACCAAGAAAATAAATGATGAATATAAATCTGAAATTTTAATAAATCTTCTGGGCGAAAGAGCTCATAATGTCTTATTGTATATTAAAAAGGAGGAATTAAATGATTATGAAAAACTAAAATCTATAGTACTCAGAGAATTCCAAGTAACCCATCGCGAGTGTTTAAACTCATTTAAAAATGCTGTAAAATCATCAGGCGAGACATACATCCAATTTGCTGCAAGATTGACGGCAAACTTCCAATATATTATTGTTCGTTAAGAAAAGTTAATTCCTTTGAATCTCTATGTGATCTTTTAATTTCTGATAAATTATTTGAAACTTTAAATAAGGAAACTGCAACTTATATTGGCATTCGAGAAGCGTAAGATTGGTTTAGGCATATTGATTTAGCTAAAGAGTGCGATATTTATATTTCATCTAGAAGCGGATCACGTAAGGAAACTCCTATTGCTTGTGGATATACCGAAGACCCCTTTAAAAATAGACCACGGAACTTTAAATCAGAGATTAAAGAGAACTATCCCCAATATCTTGAAAGACAAAATAAAAATTGCTATATATGCGGTGATTCATCTCATTACGCAAGAGATTGTGAGAAGCGTTTTAAGCCTAAAGAATCTCACATCCATAATAGAAAAAAACGCGAATAGTTTGAAAATCAAGAGCGAAAAACAAAACGATGAGTTCGCACAGCTCCAATATGTAAACATTTTTGTGAAAAATCAGCCCGTAACAGCCTTGATTGATTCAGGTTGCCAGATCCCAGTTCTAAATTCCTCACTAATTAGAGTGAACAAACCTTCCGAAGAAATAATAACATTAAGCTCATGTTTTGGCGAACAGCGTATGGTAGAAGTTAAGCCGATAAATATTTCTCTTAATCAGCACTCTCCCAGTTTAAGTGTTCGAACGGCAATATCACCGACCTTGACCGAAGAATTTATTATACATCCCAGTGTATATACTGAAATAAAAGAAACTAAGCCACGCAAAGAGCGATGTTTTATTGAATGAAAGTGGATCCTCTTTGGGTGCTTATTCTGGTGCTTATTCTAATTCTATTTTTTATGTTGCAAATGTGATAGAAAACTCTAGTTATGATTTGTCACATGTTAAAAACTTTAATATTAGAAATGATTTGAGTTCTCTAATTAAGAATTATAAACCTAATAAAATTAAGAGTACTAAGTTAAAAATGAATATTATATTAAAAGATGATATTCCTGTGTGTCAGAGAGCCAGACGTTTATCTCGTTCTGAGAAATTACAGGTAGACGATCAAATTGATGATTGGTTACAACAAGGTATTATAAAAGAGAGTGTTTCCGATTATTGTTCACCTATAGTATTATGTAAGAAAAAGGATGGTAATTTAAGAATCTGTATTGATTACCGCAAAATTAATTCTAAAACTGAGAAAGATCGGTATCCCTTACCCTTAATAGAAGAAGTTCTAGATCAGTTGCAGTCGGGAAATTTCTTCTCAACTATTGACTTAAAAAACGGATTCTTTCACGTTGAGATGGAAGAAAACAGTAAAAAATTTACTTCATTCGTCACACATAATGGGCAGTATGAGTTTAACAAAGTTCCATTTGGTCTTTGTAATAGTCCGAGTGTTTTTCAAAGATTTATCAATCACGTTTTCAGAGACCTTCTTAAAGAGGGAATTGTCATAATCTACATGGATGATATTATTATCCCTTCTTCGGATGAACTTGACGGGTTAAACCGTTTAACCAGGGTGTTAAAAACTGCATCGGAATATGGATTAGAATTAAATTTTAAAAAATGTAACTTCCTCAAGTCAAAGATTGAATTTTAGGACACATAATTGAAAAGGGTACAATTAAACCTTCTTTGGACAAAACCAAAGCAGTTCAGAATTTTCCAGAACCTAAAAACGTGAAACAGGTCCAAAGTTTCCTTGGACTGTCGGGTTATTTTCGGAAGTTTATCCAAAATTATTCCATAATAGCAAACCTCTCAGTGATTTACTACGGGATAATGCTGTGTTTCATTTCGGACCCGAACAGCAATTAGCATTTCAAACTTTACGGCAAAAACTTTCTGAAAATCCGGTGCTTCATATTTTCAAACAAGGTGCAAAACTTGAATTGCATACTGATGCTAGTAAATTTGGTTATGGTGCGATTCTGTTACAACGATCAGACGACAACAAACTTCACCCCGTACACTATTTTAGCAAGAAAACCACTCCCCAGGAGGAAAAATATTCAAGTTATTAACTTGAAGTTTTGGCTGTAATCGAATCTCTTAAGAAATTTAGAAACTATCTCGTTGGCAACAAATTTAAAATTGTAACTGATTGTTCGGCATTCCAAAAAACTATGAGTAAAAAACAATTAACTACTAAAATTGCTAGATGGGCCTTATTTTTAGAAGACTTTAATTATGAAATTATTCATCGTCCAGGCAAACAAGTGGGGCATGTAGATTGTTTAAGCCGTTATCCTGTAATGACCATAACATATGATGAAATAACCACTAAACTTGCAAATTGTCAGCGAAATGACGAGTACATTAATTCATTGAAAACCCTTTTAGAAAATAAGCAAATTAATGATTTTGTTGTAAAAAATGATGTCCTATATAAAATTGAAAATGATAATGATGTTTTGGTAGTACCTCAACAGATGCAAACAGAAATTGTTAAAAATATTCATTCTAAAGGACATCTTGGTATTAATAAAATTGAAAGCATGGTAAAACAAAGTTTTTATTTTCTTAATGTTAGAAAATGTGTTGAAAATGTTATTAATAATTGTATTGAATGCATTCTTGTAAACAAAAAGCGAGGGAAAGGTGAAGGGTTGTTAAATCCTATTCCTAAGGAAAATATCCCTCTTAGCACTTACCATATTGACTTTTAGGTCCTTTGCCATCTACAAATAAAAACTATAACCACATTCTTTCAATAATAGATGCATTCACTAAATTCGTAAAGTCTACTTCTTCCAGTGATGCTCTAGAGAAACTTAAGCAGCAAGAGATTACATTTGGCAATCCTCACCGTATCATAACAGATAAAGGTACTGCATTTACTTCAAAAGAATTTCGAGAGTACTGTGAGAATGAGAACATCCAACATCTAAGCATAACAACTGGAATACCCCGCGGGAACGGACAGATTGAACGGATCCATAGTTCTCTGATCCCAATCTTGTCCAAGCTATCCATTGACGACGCGTCAAAATGGTACAAGTTTGTTCCAGCCGTACAGAGAACACTCAATTCAACGATTTCACGAAGCACTCAGATGACGCCGTTTCAACTCTTGACCGGAGTAAAGATGAGGACCAAATAAGATCTAGAAATTCTAAAACTATTGGAAGAGGAAATCGTGGAGACATTCACCGAAAATCGTGAAAAAATTCGGGAGGAAGTCAAGCGAAACATTCTGAAGATGCAAGAAGAAAACTGTCGAAATTTTAATAAGAAACGGAAAAAGGCGTACCAGTATGAGATCGGAGATATCGTCGCCATCCAACGGACACAGTTTGGAACTGGCTTGAAACTGAGGCCTAAGTTCTTTGGTCCCTATGAAGTCGTAAAAGTAAAACCTAAAGATCGATATGATGTTAGAAAAATTGGACTGCATGAAGGACCCAATACTACATCCACAGCAGCAGACCACATGAAGATGTGGGGAGAAACTGTCTAGTTCAGCAAAATTATATGTTAAATCTTTGTGTATTTGTTGTATAGTCCTTGTCTGTTCCGTCTTTTTTGTATGTTTCAGATTCTCCTCTGGTATCCATGGAAAAGAAAAGGAATAAGTACCGCTGCGGACAGCGGACAGTCAGGCTGGCCGTTGTGGCATGCAACAAAGCGCGCAGGCGCAGCTAACTGAAACAAGAACTGAAACTTTGAGAAACGAAAACTTTTGAAAAAAGAGCAGAGAGAAAGACTGAGGTGCGCGAGCAGGCGTTACCGTCGTCACATCATGGAAATCCAATTGTAGAAAAGCTACCTTTTTAATTAATTTTTGTTAAGTTTAAAATAAATCTGAAGAAAGACAAATGTCTTGGACCCCTTGTTGTCTCCCACACACACACACACACATATATATATATATATATATAAATTTTATTATTTTTATAATTTCTAAAATTTTATATGTCTGGTTTATATTACAATTTTTTTTGCTTCAGTTTTAGTGATTATTCATGATTTATCTCTTTACAATAGAGAATTTCACTATATATATATATATAAATATATATACATATGTATATGTTTGATTTTAATTTTATACTGTATATTTTTAAATCATTAATTAAGTGAGTATGAGAATACTACCCCCCTTATATCAATATCATTCCCCGTCACGCCTATTCTATAAGTCCTTATTCATTTATATTTACACTTGCAAAATGTATTAAACAGATTCTATAAGATTATATAAATATTTATATACCTTACTTCACTTAACCAAGATTTTTATACTAATTCATTTTGTCATATTACTGTAGATTTGTTTATCTACTTGTACATTAACAAAATGATTTTGAAAACAAACTGTTACTCATGTCTTTTTTCCAAGACGAATGACTAAGTTCTGCTAAAGATTATTGAATTTTTGGATCAAATTGTACTTTTTATTATTTAACATTGATCATTTGTGTGTTTTACAATGTATTTAATCTTTGTTTAATTCTTTTTAATATGTATTTCGCGAAAAAAATTTCTGCGATGCCTTTTTCCAATGCCATCGTCTAGGTATTTATCTTTTGCATGGCAACATGTTTGTTTCGGAAGTTGTTTGTGAAGAAAAAAATCTGTGAGATGTGTCGAAAGCTACTGTTTGTTCATCACTAGTAGAGGTTCACCGCACAAAGCCTGCTGGTATTTGTTTAACAATCTCTTTTCTAAATAAAATTGTTATGTTTTAAAATCAAAAGATTTTAGTCATGTGTCAACTATAAAATATAGCTTGATTTTTAGTAAAATAGAAATTCAGTTCCAGAATGGGGATCAGATATCGTCAAAATATGACCAATTATGTAACTGCCAAAAAGAGTGCTATTCAAACAGAAAATCTCGTATTGTCTAAACGAAAAATCCGTACTTTTTTCGAATAGAATTTCTGTTAAATTATGGACTTTTCAAAGTTCTGAGGATATTAATGATCAAGAAATCAAGTGGTATTTTCTAGCTTCCTGGTTAAAAAATTATAAAATAATTTAATTTTATCCGAATGAAAGAATAGGTCGAATTGTTTCCCATCTTTCTCTTTCTCGCGTCACATGATAGAAACTTAAATGTATCGAAATTCTTCGGTAGTAGACAATGATTTCGTTAGTTGCTCTACTTCTTTTTTAAAACATGCAATAACATTTTATTCAATTATTTTGATCCTGTACTCAGTAACGTTGAAAATAGCGTGCTAAGAAGGGAGTTACGAATTGAAATGAAATTTTATATTCATAACGATATATAAATGGGAGATTCACTTAAAACCAAAACTGGTAAAATAATACAGTGAATACAATCAGTGAAATATAGTGTAACTTCAAAAGTGCTTTGGACCATCTACTGCATGCCGCTACAGGGTCAAGGACTGAGTTGATTAGACGTCATCCAGAGGCAGAAATCTTGAATAAAAGCCACCCGCAAAATAATGCACAGAGTGACAGAGTAGCATCTATTGTTTCATCTGGTGCCTGAAATTCCTTATCGTGGACAAGCTTGGGGAGTTGAATGGCCACGGAAGTGTCTGAAAATGTCATAGAAAGTCTTAAGCTACTCGAGCAAACTGCGTAAAATCATTATCTTGCTCAAAAATTGCTCCTGGAAGATCACTTAGGAGAAATCCTATGTATGGTCGAATAATATCCTAAAAATAACGCTGGACCATTCAAGATTCACGAATCGTGAAAATGTAGACCAGATATCAAAATCTATGGCCCCAGATCATTACTCTTTCCGTATGAGTAATGTTTTACGCGATAGCGTGGGTAGAATCGTACAGTTCACTAAAGCACGTTTGAGCTGTTTGAGCATCTGACTTCAAAGCGAACTAGGTTTTATCCTAACACACCGTGTTTTCCTAACCTGTGGCATTCCATGTCACTTTTTCGGATCCCATAAAAGACAGAGTAACCGATGTTTTCGTGTTAAAGGCAGTACACGAAAAGGGTACATTGATTGCACGTTTGCTTCTTGAAGGCTTGTAGAAATGATTTGTGAAACATTTGTCTGCCCTACATCTAATTGTGTCTTGAAACGAATCGTTGTTGGATTCGCAGGTGCTTACCACACAATCCTTCGATCCTCTAGCTTCTCAATCTTTCAATATCGGAGACCTAATTTTCGATCACCCTCCCTCCATATAATGACAATGTATTGAATACAATAATAATGTACTTTAACGCTAAAGCTACAACATAACCTTAATTATAAACTGTGTTGCTCATGCCCCCTGTCTGATGTAGTCAGATCGCGGCCCCCGAAATTCATCGTGGCAAGGGGCTAGATGTACGCCTGTCGGTGGCCTTAGCCTTGAACACCATACAGGTGACAGTACGATTTATCTCGGTGAAATTCCCGAAAGGAAGGAGTCAATGTTGCCAAATCCTGTGAGACAGGTTGGACTTCTTTACGATAGATGGTGACACCACCGATCTCCACCTCCACAATTTAGGCATGGAACTGGAGGGGAAAACCCTGCACTCGTGGTTTCAGCTGCGACCGCCCACACGACTTTCGGACCCACTGATTTAACGAGCACGTACTCCGTGTGTACTTGGAGGGTATTTGGTGGCATCATGCATCGAAGCCAGAACTTCCAGTCTAGAGTCCGATGCTCTAACCACTAGGCAACTCACAGCCCTATTATAAACTGTACTAATTATCAATATAAATATTAAATTTTGTGTATTAAGTAATAAATATTTTAAGTAACTTTGAAGTAATAGAATAAGTATTAAGTTACTTTTCATAGTACAGAATATTCTTTGATTTATTTCCTTTCAATCAATTAATAATTTTTTTAAATATTATTTTCTACTTCGAACTCTTCAATCCGCACGCCCTCGGATTTTCACTCCTCCTTAGAGGGGAGCACCCCATAGTTTGAGAAACGCTTGTCATTTTCTGAGTCGCTCCAGACATGGTTCTCCGCTTATGGATACCATGTGGTGTCGACTGCTTTCAACATTTTCTGATGGCACACTGCGAACTATCGACTTGGCGAGCAGCCTGCGGTTTTCATGACAATGATCCTCTCAAACTCGCTCAGCTGTTTGAAATGTCTTTTCACACGTCCATCTGGCAAGGTTCGCTTCCTAAATTCCCCCTAGGGGATCACAATTTGTATGTATCTTCCACTGGACTTCTTTTGGTCTCCATATACAGGACCAACTTTTTCATTACAAAGCCCCTCCAAGTTGTGTGGTTAAAAGTATTGGCACTAAATTTGAATCATTTTCATAGCAGATATTATTCAACTTATTTGCTACGTTTCGCAATTGTAGCTCTCTTACTTCTTGCTGAGCAATTTCAAATGTCCCTGCGTGTATTTATTGAAAAGTGCAGTACACACACAATTTTGCTAAAAAGCTACCAACCAGGTAGTAGTTTAAAAAATGCACTTCTATTATTTCGGTTCAAACTACGAATGCATAAAACTGTGTGTGTAACAAATTATTTAATTCAGTTCAGTTCAATGTAGAGTGATGTAAATCGCATGGATAGCAGTTGAATAACACTGAGATGATTTGAAAATCACACATGATGCAAAATAATAGTTATTTTCCCTTTCCGCTTTTATCGTAGAGAAAGCGCTTTCGGTTTCAAATCAACATAAAGAATTGCTTCTCTCAATCAAATACGCTTAGTCATTTTGAAACAGGGTCAGATGACAAGGTCGACATTTGAGCTGGCACCCTTCTCTCGTTACCTGAGCCCAAAATAATTGAACGGGCTTCAGTCTCTTTGCGTAATACTTCTTTAGATGTTTCAGAACTCGAGCAAGTTATTGGACTGAAATATTACAAGGAACGAGTTCACAGCAATGACAACTCAGGTACCGTGATCGTTTGGTGTTTTTGTTAGCCGACAAATGGCGATCAGAAAAAGCTTAATTATTAAAGAGCAGTAGCAAAAAGAGTTGTGCGAGACAACGTACAGCAGGGGTGTCAAGGTTTTGACGCGTGTGGACAGTTGTTGTTTCAAGTCAAAGTTTTACAGGAAAGATTTAATAGACGAACTTAAAATTTTTGGCATGTCTTCCCGACATCACATAGATGATTTTATGCGTGGCCGAATTATTGGAAAGATTGAAGAAGGGCGAAAAATAACAGATGTTGCCAGATAGTTCGACATCGCTCACAGCGTTGTTTCACGGCTGTGGAAGTCATTTAAAACTACTGGAATGTGTAGTAGACAGTACGGGGGAGGACGTGTTAGAAGTACGACGCCTGCAGAAGACAGATATATCGTTCTATCAGCAAAAAGGAACAGGCGCACCACAGCTCAGCAGGTGGCAAATCAGTTTCTTGCTGCCTCAGGAAAGCAGATCTCCCGAAAAACTGTTGCCAGACGTTTGAGGGGAGGAGGACTATACGCACGCAGACCTGTTGTATGTGTCCCATTGACCAGACAGCACCGTACTGCCCGTTTGCATTGGTGTCGTGAGCATCACAATTGGACTGAACAGGACTGGGCATGCGTACTATTCTCAGATGAGAGTAGGTTCAGTCTGTCATCGGATTGTAGACGCCAACTGATCTGGCGCGAGAGTGGTACTGCTTATCATCCAGAAAATATCCAGGAAAAGGACCGATATCCGACATGCAGTATCATGGTGTGGGCTGGCATCATGATCAATGGCTGCACGCGCCTACATGTGGTTGCGAATGGGACTATGACGGGCCAACGATGCATTGATGAAGTTCTACTTCCTCATGTTCGTCTTTTCCGTGGTGCTGTCGGTGATAAATTTGTTTTTATGGACGACAACGCAACATGTCATCCAACACTCGCTGTTCAGGATTGTCTAGACAGTGAAGGTAATCAACGTCTCGTATGGCCAGCGCGTTCTCCAGATCTAAACCCCATTGAAAATGTGTGGGATGCTTTGGGGAGGCAAGTTGCTGGTCGAAACTATCCTCCTACAAACAAGAACACCCTCATCCGTGTACTCAGAGGAATGGGATAAATTGCCTCAACAGCTGCTGGATAATGTTGTGCAATGTATGGTACGACGTGTGGAATGTTGCATCACACTCCACGGTGGACATATCCCGTACTGATACCTTTCTTTAAGGTGCCTGCTGACTTTTAGATACATTGTTCCATTTCTCCGTACGCATATCAAATGAACATTTTTTTTCTCTTTCAGATGTTTCACAGCTTTTGTACTTTCCAGAACAATAAATATTCTTTATTCTAATGTCTGAACAGTGTGGCAACTATATTTTATCCTACTAGGCATCATTTATCGCTTAATGTTATGCTACATAGCAATTTGTGATCCGTCCTTAGCAATTGTCCAGCAGTGTATTATACGAAAGTTTAATGCAGCGTTTCTCAAACTGTAGGGCGCTCCCCTGGGGGTGCGCGATAACCCTGCGAGAGGGGTGCGAGCATATTGAAAATAAAAGGCAGAAAAAAATAATTTTTTGGAATGAAGTAAAACAAAATGCTTTCTGACATAATAAAAATGCACATTTACACTGATATAATTTGTATATATCATCTGGGGATCATCAGAAATGAAAGATTCCACTTCAAACGCTCAATAGCTATCGTTGATCCTATAACCAAATAAAAAATGACATTTTGTTTGCTTTCCTGTAATCCCACGATGAGAGATTTTTTTATTACATTTCTTTTAACCCCTAAAATACTACTTTTGACTATCATATATATGACCTTCAAACTTTCTGGTATGTTTCACGCCGTCTCTTTTTTTTAAGGAAAGTTGTAACTAATATTTTTCAGTTGCTTTTTCTTCCATGTGAATGAATTTTATGATATATGGATAAACATATTGAGAGAGCACTTTGAAGGATTATTTGGCCAAGATGTATTTTTATGAGTATTCTGAAACATACTCGTATAATGCATATAACGTTTTACACAATTATTTTTTAGAACTGACATCGATATTTTTATATTGAATACACTTTTAACATGGGAGTGGTTGCATGGGGCGCAGAGTCACCCCAGGCTCACGAAATCGTTAATTCTAGGAAAACTGTTTATTCGTTAACAGTGACCTTGACAGTTTCCTGCTTTTGGACAGTCTTAATGGGAACTAAAATGAATTTGTCACATATATGCCTCTTTTTGAGAGTGGCAAACGTTTGTTAGTTGTTTTGATTGTTTCCTGCGTGACCACTTTTGTTCAAAAATGTTTTCTATGAATATGCTACACTTTGCCCAATGAACAACTTTATGGTTTTAATTGCTGTGTTGTACGACTTATTATAGTTTATAAATGTAAATTAGCAGAGTATAAAAAAAATGGGCATATGTGTGAATCTCTATTGAAGGAAGGTGAAACTGATCAACCGTATTGTCAAAAAGATACAAGGAAGAAAAAGTTCAAAAAGCTATTTGTAGATCATCAAATGACAGCAAAACTACAATAACGTTCCTGTATTGTTTGCGAAAAGTGTGTCTGTGATTTATGTCTTTTTTAAGGTCACGCACATTTGGAACGTTTTCTTTAGTTTTATTAGATTTTTTCTTAAATTATCAAAGAAAAATTGAAAAATCCTTGAAAGTAGGTAAGTATATTTTCTCTTAATTAAATTATTCACTGGAATTGTGATTTTTATTGTGTATAGTAAAAATAGTTATAAAATAAATTATAGATTAAAAACAAACTGAAAAACACGCTTTTATAGTGAATCGAACTAAGAAGTAAAAAAATAAAATTATATATTACTTAAAATAACATATACAAAATTTAATACTTATCTTGTTAATTTGTACGGTTTATAATTATGATCGTATTGTAGCTTTAGCGCCAAAAAGTGCATTATTATTGCATTCAATTCATTATTATTTGGGGGGCGTGACAAAAATTATGATTGAAAATTGGGTCGCAAGTAGTGAAATTTTGAGAATCACTGCTTTAATATCGTAAAATGTTAAAAAGATCCTTCAAATTGCTAGACGAAATTGCAAACTTCTAGGAAATAAAAATTATGAATATGCTGTATTAAAAGATGAGCAATGGTTAAATGACCTGGCTTTCTCAGCAGATATTACAAGTCATCTTAATCAACTTTATTTTCAACTTCAAGGACAAAATCATGTGTTTTTACAACTCTATTTGATACTATTAAAAATTATAGTACTTTTACGAAAATAAATAGAAAATCTCATTTTGAAAGCTATTAATAGCTATTGATTAAATTATATAAATTAAAATTTACTAAATATACTCACTAAATAAAATTGTTAGAAACGAAATTATTGATCGAAGATTTTTTGACTTTAAAAGATGTGAGTTACAATTTCACTCTTTTCACCTGACCTCTCTCTATCGATAGTGAAAATGTCCATGAAAGCTTATCAATGAAATCAATTGAAATCCTGTGGGATTCTTTGTCAAGGCAAAGATCTATGGAATTCTAGATTTTTGTACATATTTCTAAGTAGATCAGTTTCCTACAATGTATCGTATCTAGTGCCAAAAATGGAAATGTTTGGAAGCATATATGTATGCGGGCGCAATTAATGTCTTCAATGAAAAATAACGAAAAGTTATATAGAAAAGTCAAGAATAACCAATCAACATTTATCGTTAATTTTAAAAATTGTATCAGCTCTGTATTTTAAATCAAATGTTGATGACTTGCTTTGTGAAAATATTTTCTAAAAAGTAATGTTAAATTGAATTTCTTACAATATTATTTTATAAATAATATAAAATATTTAGAGTTTAAGCTTAAAAGAATAACATGAATTATAAAACGACTACCTATGTATAATATACTAAACTGCTGTTTCTAAAAAATGTAACACCATGAAGGAATCATCAGAATTAAATTAAATTTAATGCACAAACAATTTGTATTAGTACAAATAAATGACGAAATTTCCAAAGCAAAAAAAACAATATTAAATCAGTATTTGGTGTAGCTACCCCGCCCTGAAATAAGTGCTGCTACACGAAGTGGCATGGATTTTGAACGTCTGCTCGCGGAAGAGACTTCCATAGTGCTTGTATGCGCAGCAAAAGTTCGTCTTTTGGAGTTGCAGGACCTGGATCAAGAGCGAGACACTGACCAACACGTGCTCCATAGGTGACATATCCGGCGAATAAGCAAGCCGAGGAAGAAGTTGTATGTGTTGGGATGAACAGAAGTATCAAACAGTCTTTGCAACATGTGAGCGCGCATTATCCTGCTGAAAGATAGCTCCAGAGATGCCTTAAAGGAAGGGAACGACTTCGGGCTGTAGTACTTGACGGACGTACCTGTTGCTATTGAGATTACCCTCAATTCATAGCAAATTGAATCGTCAATGATACAAAATCGCACCCCAAACCATAACTCCGGGTGTTAGGCCACTATGTCATTCGGTAACACCCTCTGGAATGCAGCATTCACCGGCATAGTGTCTAACACGAATGCAGCCATCATGGTCCCACAAATTGAAGCATGAATCATCTGAAAAGACAACTTGGTGTCAATCAGCTTGCGCGGCTGTGTGCTCATGAGCCCATTGCAGACACAGCCGTCGATGATTTGCCGTGAAGGGAATCCTGTATAAAGGCACCCTTGCACGCAATCCACAGTGCAGCAGACGTCGACGAATTGACGAAGCCGACATTAGTACACCTGTAGCAGTAGATCAACGTGCTGCTGACTTCCTGGAGGAAGCTGTAGGGTTATTCTCCGCCATGCGGAACAGGTGTCGATTGTCGCGCGCTGACGTCACCTTCCGTCGTTCACTGTCAGTTTTTCGGGTAGTTCGGTGCTTGTCGGTCGGTCCACTGCTTCCAAACTCGCATCACTGTTCCGCTGCACACGAGCTCCTATTGCGTGATAGGAAAATCCTCCTTCTCGAAGGCCAATAATCCTCTCCGCGTTCAAACTCCGCAAGTTGTTGGAATTTCTCCTTATTTCATGGTGGAGGCATACTTAGGTCTCACTAAACATTAACTATTTTCAACGTTTCTCTATTTATACGCTTTCAGCATCAGTTCAGAGGGCATTGCGCACGTCACGCATGCGCGGTGGCTCTGAAACTTCACTATTTTACGTAACATCCTATAATTGATATTCGCTGCAACGTTCATTTAATTCTGATGATTCCTTAATGATGTTGCATTTTTTATAAACAGCAGTGTGTATATATATTGAGTATAATAATGGCGTAATACATTCTAAAAATCATATTTTATTGATTTTTTGAAGATTAAAAACATGCAGCCCTTAGCATATAATAAAATAGACCGTGTGACCCGTTTGGAAAGTATTAGATTATTGAGAGATTGCAGAAAGAACTTTTATAACTTTATATATGCCTCGTAAAAGTTCTTCGAAAGCCCTAAGTAAACGTCCAATGCCTTAATTTGAATATTTCAGTTCAATTCGAAATAACCTGACACGAAAGAAATGAAGAGCGAAGGTCTTACCACTTGGTGTCTGTTCCCAGGAGCAAGAGGACCTTGAGAGCCAACCTTTCGTGTAGGTTGCAGTGTTCCACGGCAACGGCCACAGCTAATCCACCCAGATACATCATCAGTACCTCCTAAGAAAGAGAAGAAAATTGACTCCATTCCCTAATTAAAGAGTATTCGATACGCGTATTAATTCTCAAAAGGCAAAGTCTAAAGAGGACGCTGGTCGTCAAATTTCGTTAAAGTCCTTAATACAAGGATAAAATTATTGCCATTTATAGCCTCTAAACGCACACATATTTTTAAAAAAACTGTGGAAAAAAAATTTTTTTATTTAAGGAAACACATTTTAGGACCTTGTTTTGTTAAAAGGTAAAAATGTGAAATCAATAAAAAAATTTTTATTGTAATATCAGATTTTGATCCACATTGTAGATAAGAGCTGAATATTGCACACACGGCGACTTTTATTTTTATTATCGAATAGCTGTTTCGAAAAAAAAAACCAAATTTTTGTCAGTAAAAATATGTACGAGTGTTTATACGTTTTCAACAACAAAAATAATAATCGTAGTATTTGTTTTCAAAAAATTATCCAAATGTTCTTTTGTCTAATATATTTGGAAGCCAAAGGCAACACATAGCCTAACGATGCAACTATTACACATCTAACGACTCTCTTTTCTTTTCCTTTTACATCCCTTTCAGCACAACACACAATCCAGTATCTTGTGGGAGCTACTTTTTTTATGTTGGTGAAACAAAACCGAAAAAATCAAGTTCCGTTATTCGTAGAATTTCAGAAGATTTGGGTCAAACTGATTTTTTAATTTTTTTATTACTAGGATAGTTTTGTATGCCTTTCTACTAATTTATTTTTGAAATCTGAATTTTCTTCCCTCAATTTTGTATACAAATATTTGATATTTCAAGGCAAAATCATAAAATATTCAAAACAATGTCTAAATTTATGAAATCCCGACGATGGATCGCAGCCAGGCTCAGAAACGAGACGGCGCTCGCTTACATATGAATGCGAAAAATACTGTAGAATAAAACACGACCCCGCTCGAACTTTCTCGAGTGGGCTTAATTATATATGAATGCGGAAAATACTGTAGAATAAAGCACGACCCCGCTCGAGCTTTCTCGAGTGGACACTGTTTTGCAAGCTAAATCAAGTGTACATGTTAACGGGTTGAGAAAGTTACTGTAAGAAAATGTGAGATACTTTTTTTCAAGAGTTGTTTACTAGCGAAATATAGGAAATAATATGTTTACCTTAAGAATCCTCCAAAGGGAAAAAAACAAAACATAGGAGCAAACACATAAACTCCAAAAACGGATTTATACAGATGTCGAAAATCGAGAGAAAGAAATCCAAAAGCAAATTACAGTGATATTTACATTTTACTTAAATAATTTATTCCTTCACATAATTGTCGTTGTGAATGAGTGTTATATTAAGGTCTCACTATAAAACTGCACGAGGGTTATAGGGGATGGCCCTTGTCATTTTGAACCGTAGTCAAGTGACGAGGACGACACCTGAGCTGTCCCCCCTTCTAACTTCTACCCCAACAGAAGGAGGTTCGAGTCTCGTCAGATTAAATGCGCATCGTCCTAGTCTGTATGGCGGCCCTTTAGGAGCACTAGGGTCGAACTTATGACACACCAGCCACGAATTCACGACCTTGACCACTAGGCTACCGCAATCACATTGTCTCATTGTGAATGTAATAATTTAAATTGAAAAAGTCAGGAGGATGTTCCAAGTTATATTTGAAAAAATACATCATATATTTATTCTTTTCATAAAACATTTCTAAGCAAATAAATGAAAGCATAAAAAAATACATTATGAATTAAGAAACTATGCCGCTTTTGAATCAGCTAATGAAAGCTATACATGTCAAGAAAAAGAAAAAAAATACATTTGTAAATAATACTTTATAAATTGAGAGAGTGTAAACTCTATTGAAGTGTTTAATTTTGATTTCCTGATTTTGATATTTTACGATAAAGAAATATCATTTAAATCAGAAAAAATGGACATTATTATAACATATTTCCATCCAAAGTTTTTTGTATAAAGTTTTTGATCATACAGTTTTTATTCATAATCAAAAGTGAATAAATTTTCAATTCACACAAGAAAAGATTCTAGCAATTTATTTATACGAAATAATAAATAGCAAAATTGACGTGTGACATTAAGGTATTATTGATACAAGTGAAATAAATAGGAAAAATAATATAAAATTAAAGATTATATACATATATATATATATATATATATAACCAAAGAGATCTTTTTTTAAAAAATATACAGGGAGTGCCAGAGGGTTATTGGGACAAATTTTATGGGGTGACATCCCAAGAAGGATTGAGATTTGCATGGTCGGAAGCAGGGTTTGCCGTCCAGGGATTTCGGGAACACATTATTCTAATCCTCGGATTAGGACTGGATCCTTTGTGAAAAATACTTACACATTAGCATGGCTTAAATTACATAATATAACTGAAAACATAATTAAAAAAGTGGTTTAATATTATTATTTATTGAAACAAATCAAAACAAAACTTAACTTATAAAAACAAAAAATGGTACATAATAAATTCAATAAAAATAGTACAATTTGAGTTCATTAAAAATTGACCCATTCGAATTAAAAAATCGATTATGTTTGAGATTTTCCAAAATCTTATTTAAAACAAAATAAAAAGCCCCTATTTTAATTTCATTGAAAGACTGTATTTTTTATGTTTAATATATAGAGAGAATGGATAACTTCATGGCAAGACGTAGATAAAAAAATTAAACCCTGCCAAATAAAAGACTTTTTAAATTGTTACGTGACTGAGACTCGATGTTTAAGACAGTTTGTTGTTACGGTAAATTCTTGAAAGTATGTTCTCTCTATCAGAAACTAAAAATAACAATAATTTATAATGAGGTACGAAATATTGATATTTAAACAAAATTTATTCTCTACAAATATTTCCACTATGCAAGAGATAAATTTTAAATAAAACCTACCGATAAAAGTAAATGCATTTTAGCGGCTCAGTGAAGAATGGAATGAGTCTCGTATCACAAATGAATAGGTTTAAAATATTTTGAATCCTGATTCTCTGACTAATGATGGGCTCCGTTACAGTAAGCCCTTATATATAATACAAGAATACCGCCGGTATCCAAAAGAGCAACTGCATAGTCGAATCAGCATGAAATTTGTACCATTCGTAGAAATTAATGACGGCGAAACGGCTAAACTCATGTGACGTCATAGTCGCATGATAATGACAATTATGTATTCCTAGCCAATCAGTTGATAATTCCATGTGATGTCTTAGTCACACAAAGAAATGTAATCACGTGTTTCCAACCAGTTGATGCGTTCCGCCGTTACCAACGTTTGCTTTTTGAAGTAACTTTAGGCCGCGGTAGCCGAGTGGTATAGGTATCGGACCGTGGCTTGCTTTGTCACGGGTTCGAGCCCAGTACCACTAAAGACCCGCCGTGTAGGGCAGCGATGCACGTTAAATCTGTCGAGAGCTGAAACGTCCTCCCGTTGGTGTGGTGTGGTAGTTAGGAGAGGGGGTGCCAGCTCAGGTGTCGTCCACGTCACTTGACCATGGTTCAAAATTACGTGGTCCGTCGCCAAAAGCCCTCGTGTAGCTGAACAGTGCGACGTTAATATTCAATCAATTTGAAGTAACTTTCTTTTAAAAAGTACACATTTATCAACGATAATAAAGTATATATATATATATATATATATATATATATTAACTTGAAAAGCCTTTTGAAAAAATTTAGCTCAAGGACATCTTTAACCAACACTTTCAAGTTTCAAATTTTACCTAAACTGTACAAGTAAAACATTAAGTACAAATCTAACGTCAGTTTGTTTTTTGAATTCAATGGAGAACACGTGATTGTATTTATAATGTGGCCGTCATGAATTTAACCCGGTTAATATGGATTAGAAGCCCACACACACATGCTCTTTTTAAAAAAGAACAATGTAATATCTTTATCTATCATTTCACCTAAGATGTTTTTTTCTTGAGTAATTTCAGTACGAATCCTGCGGCTGGGGCAAACTAGTAGTCAAGGTAACGAACTCGTGGCCGTCTTATCATAAGTTTGGGCCTTGTACCGCTGAAGACCCAATGCACGTTAAATATGTGGAGGCCCTAACGTCCTCCCGTTGGTGTGATGTGGAAGTTAAGAGAGGAGTACGAGCTCAGATACCGTCCTCGTCATTCGACCATGGTTCAAAATTACGTGGAAAGTAGCCAACAGCCCTAGAGTGGCTGAATAGTTCACTCACTCAGTAGAAATAATCGGATAACGGAAGTCGGAGCGTTTTTGAGTTTGGCAATTGAATACGAGAATGAAATCGATGGGTTCCAGAAAGAAAGATTGCTTCTACCTCTTCACAGCTCAGAGCGTGAGGGCAGGTGCCTACGGTAAAACGAGGGATCGCACGGCACCGTCGAGAATGAGGCTTTGTTCCATAACCATCTACGGCAGTTATTCCACGTCGTCTGTGGAAGATAATTTCAGCAGAGGCCTACTGACATTTATGCATCGACCTACCTATCCTTCAATCCGCGTTATGGTTTGAATTTTAGTCTGGCCTCCTTTCCCTACCCAATAACCATCTCTAGGTTTTTGAAGGCTCAGCACCTATTGGTGTCTTGCATGTTGCAGCGAATCTGTGCGGGGTTCACAACGTTCATCAAGTCTTCAATACAGACCCTTTTGCAAAGATACCATCCGTTTTCCTGATCTAACATATGGCTTCAATAATTGGAGAAAGAATAGACCGCTGTTGTATCTGATGCACTTTAGATTCCTTCATGTTCCCCAAGCGAGGTTATGTCAATCATTTTATACTTGTATTCGTGTAATAAATGTCCCCCTCTTCATGACATTGCATTCTGAATGGTCAACAGTGTCTATTCATGCGTTGTAAGAATTTCAACTCTTGGAATGTATTGGTTTCTATTCTGCGCAGATTTATGACATATTGATTTCATTTTATGAACGATAGGCGCAATATTTAGGAAAATTTTGTGGCATACGAAAAGAGATGAAAAGTTGCGAGGCATAGCTTACACACAGTGCAATGTGAGAGGATAGAGCAGTGAAGCAAAAACTTGTGTGTGTGGGATAAAAACTATTTATACATTATCTTTTTCCATGTGTATAAAGATATTACGCAAAAAGAATGGGAGCTTTAAACATTTGAGAGAATCATTTCCTTTTGAAGTGAATGGGATTTGATATAATGAATGAAATAAACAAAAATGCCATAATGCTTTTTCATGGTGCTTACCTTCATGTAATTGGAGGTCACTTCGGCTTCACTGAGAATACCCAACATAGGCATGAGAACGACCGGAAGAAGAGCGGTCATTGTCAAATGAACCGGTTCCAAAACCCAGTAAACCGCCATCCACAAGATGATGTAGGCACATTTCGCTTCCTAATGGAATGAGAGAAAAATTACGCATCAAGAGGATCCACAAATGATAAAGGTTTTATTCAAGTCTTCTTCAAAAGCAGCGTTTAACTAGTACCATGCATTGAATTAAAAAATGCCTTGAAAACTCATTGGATATTTCCAAGGTCACATTTTAACCGGTTGAGTGCGGCGATCCTATGCCAGGGAGGGTGAACCCCTGGCACGTGACCCAATATTTTGAGCACACCACTGATCAAAACGGTTTGCATTTTAGTTCAAAATAACAAGGTTCACTTTTAAGTATTACGAGCAAACGCGAATGATCGGTCGTGGAGGGGGGGGGAGAAGCACACTCATTTGCTATTGCTTTGTCTTAATTACGTCGTGGACTTGCTACAATCGCTAACTATGCAAAGTTTGTCTACGCATAGCTCAGTCAATTTCGTTAATACAGCTGTATTTTAAAATTTATTTGTGTTATATTTACGATTTTGTGTGTGTTATATTTCCGTAATCAATTCTTCAATCAAAGAATTTTCACACAAAGATTTTCTCAGTTTCATGAATTCTCGGAAACGCTCAAGTTTATTTTCTACTTTTTTGTGACTTCATTTGATAAACTGAACTTCTCCCCATTCGATTGATGTGAAATTGAAGAATTTGAAGTGCAACTGATTGTGATTTCGAGGCTTCTTCAATAGAGATTCAGACACTTATTGAAACAAGGAAAACGTTGAAGTTGATTAAAACAGAAAGATTAACAATAAATGTAAGTAAAAATGCCAATAACGAAATTTTCGAAACATGGAATTCGATTCCAGTCACATTTAACTGTTTGAAGATTCTGGTTTGTGCTTTTTTAATTACACTCAGGAACATTGAAAATAGTGACCCAAGAAGAAAGCATTGGATTGAAATGAAATTTAATACACATAATGACACAGATGAGAGATTCACTTGATCTCAAAAACAAGACAATTAAATGAATACAGGGTGTGCAATGTGACACAAATACTGGGCAACTTCAATACCGCGTTGAACCACCTCCAGCTGCAATACATGCCGCCACACGATCTGGCATTGAGATGATTACACAACTTATGTTGTCCTGAGGCAGATGGGCCCACAAATCTTGAACAGCCAACTCTAAATCATGTACAGAGTAACACGATGGCATCTGCCGTTTTAGCTGATCCCACACGTGCTCTACAGGGGGAGTGGGCCAGCCATGGAGGAGTCTGAAAATGACGTAGGAAGTCTTGAGAAACACTTGCTGTAAGCGGACGAGCATTATCTTGCTGGAAAATTGCTCCTGGGACACCATTTAGGAAAGGTTCTACATTGGGTAGAAGAATATCATCACAACGTAACGTTGGCCCGTTAAGGTTCCACGCTTCACAATTAAAGTGGAGCGGCTATCATAGGCTATGGCCCCCCAGACCATTACATCAGCTGTGCGGGCAGTGTGACGTAGAACAGTGTGGGGGGAATTGTACCGCTCACCAGGGCGCCTCCACACCCGTACACGGTTATCATCGGTCCCCAAAACAAACTGGGATTCATCACTAAACACAACCTTTTGCCAATCTGTGACATTCCACATTGATCTGTCTTGGCACCACTGTCGACGCAGTTGCCGATGTTCCGGTGTTAAAGGGAGTGCACGGAAAGGGCGTTTGGATTTAAGATTTGCTTCTGCAAGGTGTCTGGAAATTGTTTGTGGAACAATTGGTACGCCTACGTCTGCTCGTATCGTTGAACGAGTCACTGTGGGGTCCACAAGTGCTTGCCGCACGATCCTTCGACTCTCTCTCCTCGTGGTCTTCTTGGTCGCTCCAGACCCGGTTTTCCGCGCGTGGGTACCTTCTCGTGTCCACTGCTCCCAACAATTTCTAACGGCAGACTCTGAACGATCCACCTGAGCAGCAACACGGCGCGTCGACTAGCTTGCATTTTTCATCCCGATGATCAGGTCTCTTTCCTGTGAGAAATGTCTTCTGGCACGCTTACCTGGTATGTTTCGCTTACCAAAGTCTTCCTACAATCGGTGGGTAATCGTCACGTTCATGAATCTTCGAATTTGCGCTTGCTTATATAGCACCCTCTTCCTGATTGTAGCGCCACCTCGGCGTGTATGAGCATGCGTACTGGCACAAAACTTGGATCATTTGCATATCCCATTACGCTGTACTTATTTGCAAAGTTTCGCGATTGTACTTACCTTCCTTCTTGGGTCGCTATTTTCAATGTTTCTGAGTGTATATTTTTATTTACCTATGCCTTGTGGGTCGTTATTTTTGGAGATGAATAACATAAAAGACTCACTTAGGAACCACTTTCACAGATAACCAATTCATCATAAATTCTACTCAAAGTAACACCTTACAATCCTAATATAAGACATAACAGAAGTCACACTAATGTTACTTTAGTTTAAGTACACGTATAACTAAAACATTTACTACTATACAGTGCAATATGTATTTTTTCGTAGTCAGTAGTTCTGGGTTGTTAGTATTTAATTTTAATAATTTCCCAATATTCCCAAGTCAAAATTATTTGACGCACGTCTTTAAAAAAAATGACATGTTGCTCAATAAAGGTTCGGCACTCCTTTCCTACGCCAAAACTGAAGAGACGGTTCTCTTGTTTTCCACCGAAATGCTGTGGATGAGTAGAATTTTCGCATCAATTAAGAGCAGTATCCATTGCAGTTTTTATTAATCTCATTCAAATGTGGTTTTTAATAAAAGAATTAAAATAAAACACAATAATAAGTAATAATACAATAGAACCATGGATTGTGGTTGCGAAGAAAAATTGAGCAAATACACTCTGTCGCAAAAAAAAAATATATGCACCCAGAAGAAATTGAGCTACATTCACGAAATTTGGTATGCATGTAGTGTATATGAAAATAAACAAATGATTAAAAATTCAGAACAAAATATCATTTTATTAAGCGGCTACAGCTTGCAAAAGGTTAAAAATCAGTAAGTAGTAAAGCCACCTCTGGCAGCTATACAAGCCGAAATTCGGCGTGGCATCGATTCAATTAGATCACTTATGACCCCCTGTGGAAGATCCTGCCATAGTCTTTGCATCTGCGCAGTTAATTCTCCTGTATCTCGGGACGGCTGCAGTTGCCTTCCCAGCGCGTTCCAGACATGCTCTATTGGCGAAAGATCTGGGTGACCTGGCAGGCCATGGTAGGACGTCATATCCTTGAAGACATTGTTGGGAGAGTCGCGCAGTATGTGGACGAGCATTATCCTGTTGATAAATGGCACCTGGGCGACTTGATAGCATGGGTAGCACAATCGGCGTTAAAATATCGTCTACGTATCTGCGAGCTGTCAAAGTGCCTTGAAGGACCACTAAAGATGATCGTGTGTCCCAAGAAATTGCTCCCCACACTGTCACACCTTGTGAAATTGCTGTATGCCGCTCGACAATAAATGCCGGATCGGATCGCTGGCCGGTGCGCCTCCAGACACGTGTGCGGTGGTCATCAGCACTGAGACTGAATCGGGATTCATCACTGAAGATGACACGTCTCCAGTCTGTCACACTCCAAGTTGCCCGAGGTCGGCAAAAATCCAGTCGACACTGCCTATAATGTGGGGTCAGTGGTAAGCGTCTTAGCGGACGTCGGCTCCTCAAGCCAACTTCAGTCAGTCGTCTCCTTATGGTTTCTCTTGATGGCACTGGATGTCTGGAAGGAGGTAAGTGGCGTTGAATCGATGCTAGCGACGTTGTTGGTGCCGAAGTGGCCACTCTTCTGATTGCACGATCCTCGCGATCATTTGTGTTCCTGGGACGTCCTGACCCTCCGCGACGGTACACTCTACCTTCTGTGATCCACTGTTGCCAACACCGAGCAACTACCATATCGCTCCGACCGAGGTGGCGGCCGATACGTCTATTCGACCAACCTGCTTCTCTGAGGCCTATTATACGGCCCCTATCAAAGTCCGTCAGCTGCTCGTCCTGCCGCCGATTACGTCTTAGAGGCAACCTAAGTCTCAATATCGTCTATCAAAGTCATCAGATTCGTTTGGATAGCCGTATGGCGCTCGTACTCATGCTTTTAAACTCTCCCAGTTGCGCAACTAATATGCGCATAGCACACTTAGCCTTGTCTCATTGGCTTCGAAATTTTAATCATTTGCATATCTCTTACCAGACTACATTCTTGCCGAATTTCGTGATTGTAGCTTGATTTCTTCTGGGTGCATATATTTTTTGCGACAGAGTGTATAAAAAGATGACGATTAAAAAAAGTCAAAATGTTATCACATCAACAAGCACAAAAGATAATTTTTACAACAGACAAAATGTTACATATCACGATGAAAGATGAACCCTCTCAAATACTGGAAGAAAGTTTTTAACACTTTGGTTAAAATGGTGTTAAACGCTTGTATAATATATTCGAAAAATTGTCTGGGTCAAAATCAAATTGACTGCAATTTACTCCGAACATCATTGATGCTATAGAGGAATGGTTAGCAAGAACCGCAGTACCTGCAATACCACAGGAAGACTTTCAATAAGTGAAAAGTTTTCTTTGGAAATATTGCCTGAGCGAAACTTGTGACAGTGTGAGGTATGCAGCAAAAAAAGTGATAATGGAATTGAACGATTGTACTTAATTTACGCTTTATGTAAAAAAAATAATAATTTATTAAATTTGCACAGCAAAACATTTCGGTAAAAAGTGAGAGTAAAAATATTTTTGTTCGTCAAAATTATTTGTTACATAATAATTAGAGTTAAGTATAACAATTTTTTCTATTTTCGAAAAAAAAAATAATAAATTACTACGTATTTCATTTTACCATTTTAGCATATATATAAGACAATTCATCAGCACTCAAACGGTTAATAAAAAGCCATAAACCTAAAATATGCAACGACAAAAACTTCATCTTTGAGTAATTTTTTTCAAGATGTGGAATCACATTCTGTTTAGTTAGCATTTGTTGTAATATTACTTCTAGTACCAATTTCTTAAGCAGCCTCATGGAGTGTATTGATCAACTTGTCCTAAGATGTTTGAAAAATCCTACCCACATAGTTTTTAAAAATTGAATTGTATATCTTGATTGTACCTTGTAAATGTCTTAGAGAATAAGTCTTTCAATGCAAAAAGATAGTTGGGTTTTAAGATCCAATAAAAAATTGATTATTTAATTTAGATAGTGTTTTTGCGCTTGTGTAAATATGACTAGTTAACATTATGATCCATGTTATCAGACTATTTTACAACGCTTAAAACCTCTGTAATGTTTCTAATTTAACAAAACAGAAGAGTTAAAAAGTTCTTTTGGAATTATTTCTACGATAAAGTACTTGAGCAATTTTAGTTAAAAATTATTTCATGTAAAATGAAATGAAACTGTTTGACAATGTAAGCAAGACAAAATGAAGCAAAAAAAGAGCAAATTGTTCTCTTTTAAATTATTTTAACCATTTAAGTCCCGTCATTACGTCGAATGTGCAATTACATTTAAACTTTTTTAATCAAACAAAACGTGACTCACCAAATTAGATTTAATTTTCTCAGGAAAATATATTTTGAAAGAACTGTGTTTATATATATAAATCACTTTTTTTTCAGTAACGATATAGCGTTAAGGATTAATATTTTAAAAACATATGTTACTTTGCTTCTTTTATTCAGAAATTAAACAAATCGAACAAAAACTCCAATTTAAAAGAAAATACAAAAATTTTAAAAGTAATTATAGCAAACCCAATAGTGAATTTATGACAAAAAGGTGAATAGTTATCTTACAAGAGGGAGAAACAGTTTCTTTCCTGGTTGCGAATTTCGTGATTAAGCAATAAGTACAACCTCATAAAAAGTGAGTGAATATCAGATATAAACACTTAATTATCCATCAAATAAATCGTTCTATCCACCGAACAAATCTCCTCTCTACCGATGAAAGACAGAAGTCCTGAAATTTTCACAACTACATAACGATTTCACAACTGAATCGACTGACAAAGAGAAGTGTCGTCTCAGTTTCACAGAGAACTGGTTCATGAAAATCGCAGAGAACAATGAGGTCATATCTTATAGCAACCGTTAACATATTAGTCAAATATGATATCCGAAATATTTATTGCTTCAGGAGCACAATGGAAAAAGATCACGAGCAATTAATTCAAGCGTAATGGAGTCTTAATCACAGACAAGGATGGAACCGCTCAATTAAAATGGCGCAAACATGACTCAATTAACGATACAGCGAAGGATTTACTTACTTGGTGGGGTGACAAAGCGAGTGGCAACAGTGCAAAAGGCGTCAAAGAACAAATGATGAACTTCACTTTCCTAGCTGAACACGGCTTCATTTGGGTTCTTATAACTTATCCCAACACGACTTGGTTGCCAATTCCGTGATTCGTGATGAAATCGTTCCAGAAGAAGCCCATCAACTCAAGGAGATAAGGGCCGAGAAAAAATAAACCAGATTATATATTTGGAAATAAAAGCTTTCTTGTCGTCTTTTAGAATTCTAAAAGTTATCTCTTCTTTTTTTTCTTCCAAATACTGTTGATCCAAGAGTGCGATAGTTTTATTTAGAATAAAATTATCTTGTAAACTACACAGGCTGGGGGAAAAAGAAGTCAAAGCTATTTAAAATAAATCTAATCGTTTCATCATTGATTATTTCCTATTTATTACGGATTTTTTTTCAAAAAAATTATAATAATGTGAAATAAATTCAAGACCGAAAAAAATACTAATTTTTGGAAAAATATTATCTTCCATTCGAATACGTTGTACTTATTACGTACTACGCACATTCAATAACAAGTGAACAATGCTTCGAAATATATAATGGGAATAACATTTGAAATTCTAACTGCAAACTAAACTCATTTATTCCAGTCATAAATTATTAGGAAAAAAAATTCAAAATATTTAAGGTTTTTTCTATTAATTAATTAATTGCCTATTATTATATAATTTTTAATTTAAAAATTTTATGTAATGTGAGTTCCTTATTATGTTGCCCTGAATGTTTTGAAAATAAGATACAACTTTTTCAAGAATCTGTGTTTGGCTTAGCATCTAATATGATACTAAAATGTAAAAACTGTATATTTTTCAGCTCCTTTTGTATATCCCTGAAAGTTAACAAAATGCACACAATATTAATTTTTTCTTTGTTTTTGGTTTAAGAGTCATTGGAAAGGGATACTCTGCTGCAAGGAAGCTCTATGAATGTGAACTTTCCTTTTAAGACAGCTTTCAGGAGAAAAAATGTTTCTAATAACGTTTCATATAAAATTATGAATGTGGCTGCAGCTGAGGTTCACAAAAAGTATAATTTTGATGAAGTTGTTCAATGCGGTGTGTCAATCGTTGGAACTTGGCAACGAAGAAGACACTTGTTTTTGAATGGCTGTATTAGTGTCATTTCCATAGATACTGGTGAAATTTTAGACATTGAAGTCTTGTCGAAAATGTGCAGATTATGTTCGGAGAAACCTGAAAACAGAATTTCACATGAGTGTGAAAAACACGTTGGGTCATTTGGTACGATGGAACCTGTTGGTGTGTATAGAATATTTGAAAGATCTGCTCAGATGAGAAAATTGCAATATGTGCAATTTTATGGAGATGGGAATTCTAAAAGTTTTGCTGCGGTTAAAAATGTTTATGGTGAAGACAGCGTTAAAAATTTGAATGCATTGGCACATTCAAAAGCGTGTTGGCTCAAGGCTTTAAAAGTTGAAGCTGAAGCAAAAGGGTTTGGGAGTTCGTGGGAAATCAACTGATAGTTTAATCGATAAACTGCAAAACTATTATGGTATTGCTATCAGATCCAATGTTAATAACATAGAAAAAATGCAAAGTGCAGTAATTGCAGCATTTTTTCATTGCTGTTCCAACAAAAACCAACCGATGCATGGGCAATGTCCAGTTGAACCCGACAGTTGGTGCAAATTTCAACGAGCTACATTTGACGGAAAGATGTACATTGATACTGGCAAGGGACCACCGCAAGAAATAAGTGAAATTATTAAGCCTCATTATATGAAGCTATGCGACAAGCATTTATTGAATAAATGCTTACATGGAAAAACACAGAATGCAAATGAAAGTTTTAATGGCATTCTGTAGAAGTTTATCCCAAAGATATTTTTGTGGAGTTAAAAACTCTGAGATTTTTTAGGAGCTCACATGGCTATCATACAATTTAACAAAGGTTTTCGAGGATTGTTAGATGTGTTGAACCAAGTTCAAGTACAAGTTGGTGCCAATTCTGTAAGAAGTTTTGCCCAATTCGATAAGAGCGAATTAATGAATCAAAGCGTCATTCATTATCTGAAGTAAAAACTTCCAGAAAAAAAAATAGGTCATGAAAGAAAAGAAAGTTAGCCAAAGATGAGATACAATAGGGCATAACCTACAAATCTGGGGATTTTTACCTTTCTATATGTATAATTTATATTAAAAAATAAAACAAGAGTTTAAACTTTAAATCCCTTTTTCTCCAAATTGTTTTCATGCCTAATGTATTCACCGTGAGTCAGATAACCCAAAATATTATGAATATATTTCTATAAAACTTTTTGAGCCTGGAACTTATATTGTTTTCTAGAGAATGTACTAAAATATTTCTTATTGTAAAAATAATTCTTGATTTATGGCCAGTTATTTAAATAATGGTCTAATAAAAATGACACATTTCCTATAATACCGGGTGTTTCAAAAGTCACGCACATCCACATGGTAATCCTTGTTACTTCAAAACCAAATGGGTTGGTTGAGATTTCTTTCACTAGATGGCAACAGGGATCCCATCATAAGGAGTTTTGAACGCATCAGGCATCAGTTTCAAAATACTTGTCAGTTGCATTCAGTTGAGCACAACGGGAGGTGCATGATGTTTTCCCAAGAGCAAATAACCATCATGGAATTTTATTTCACTATAAAATCTCATTGCCATGTGATAAGTGCATTTCATCAGAAATATCCAGGTGAGACAGCACCAAATGCATCAATGATAACACTTTTAGTGCAATGACACAGGATCAGTTACAGACAGGAAGCGATCGGGTAGAGTGCTCATAATGAAAACGAAAGTGGCAGATGTGGAGACCGCTTCACAAAAAAGTCCATTGAAAAGACCGTCCGTCTACATAAACATCATTACGAAATTCATATCCTTGCTGAAAATGATAAAAGGTATACTTGGTTACAGCAAGACGGTGCAATTTGTCACACTTCACGGGACAGTATGGAATTTTTAACTGAATTTTTCGATGATCGCGTCATTTCCAAAGGACTTTGGCCAACTCGTTTACCGGACTTGTCAATTCAGGATTTTCTCTTTGGGGATATCTGAAAAATGTCACCTTCAGGAATAATCCCCATACATTTGATGGACTTAAGAGTAACATCCTTCATGCAATATCGGGCATTAATTCTCATGCTCTTCGTAAAGTATCAATCTGGTAAAAAGAGTTCAATTGCGTGTCCAAGAAAACGGATATCATTTTGAACATTTACTGTTATTTTACTATGTTTGACACCTGACAATAAAGATAACTGTTCAGCCTCTTTTTGTCCTTTATTTTGTTTGTTAACATATATAATTCATCTGTCTTTAAAACTCAACCCCAAAGGTTAATGTGCGGGACTTTTGAAACATCCGGTATTTACTCGATCAACTCTAAAATTTTTAAATTTTAATAAAACATTAAAAGTTTAGAACATACTCTAGATAAATGCATCTAATTTGTTTTAGTAATACTTTTACTGATATAAGTTAATTACTTTTTTCTCTAATTGCTTTGAAGTTTTTCAAAAATATTGCTAAAATTTTACTTATAGTTGTGATTTTTGTAAAACTCGAATATTTTTAAAAATATATGCTTAGTTAAATATTAGTATATT
This sequence comes from Trichonephila clavipes, assembly GCA_019973935.1. Lineage (NCBI taxonomy): Eukaryota > Metazoa > Arthropoda > Arachnida > Araneae > Nephilidae > Trichonephila > Trichonephila clavipes. The sequence goes on from BMAU01001068.1 coordinate 108,321, forward strand.
TGTTGGTATCCATCCCTATATATATATATATAAAAGTATTTATAATGTTTGAGTATGATATCTTTAAAAAAAAGTACTCCGAACGTGTTCGTATACCTTGAGATACACATAAAATAAATACTCAACTTTGGGAATTTTAATCCGTTAGAACTAATTAATTAAAATTAGTATACATATACTTTAATATACTTTAAAGTACCGTTAGAGTACGTGGTGCTCTCTTTAAAATATTCTCATAATACAAAATTACCGTATGACGTTTTTTAACGGAATTTTAACTCTTAAAAATGCTAAATAACCAGAAAACACTTATTTTACAGCGCAAAATATTTATTTTTAAAAATTATAAAATTTTTAAAATCGATTTTTTTTTACTTATAAAAGTAGGTTTTACTCATAAACTTAATTTGATGATGTTCAGAGAAACCGTTTAAAATCCATTACACTTTGTGTATTTTGAGTATGGTTTCGATTGAAAGTTTTTTAAAGCACTGCATTCTGGGATAGGAAATACTGTATTTTCTGAACATGTTCAGTCTCTTAATCGTCATCTTAATTGCGATAATTCAAACTGATTATTTGCTGTTACTTCTTCATCTTGTAAAGGTCACGCCTCCGCGACTAGAGATGTGACAGAAAGGGAAGTAAGACTAGCCATATTCAAAATCAATTTATTCATAGAACTAATCACAATGCAAATTCAAACAACCTAAGTTGAGAGATGCACCTAATTAATAAATATGAAGACAATTAACGAGGTACGCGAGATATGAGAAGACTTTAAATAAGTACACTTATTTAATTCAATTGCTCTGACTTTTTAGCTATCTAATCTAGATTCAATCTCAAGTGACAGATCATTACCTTAATTAATACAATTATCAATACTAAACATCTGCGTCTCACTTTAAATTTGATTAATGGCTTCTCCACTAGCAGTCTATCCTATCTTTCTCCTTCAAACCTGAAACCTTAGACTTTATGTAGTAGTCTCAATTTGCCTGTTCACGTTCTCTTCTTTGGAGGAATAATCATCTGTTAGTTCATCAAAGCTTTCAGATAGTAGATTAATAAATCCAAAGCCTCTTGAAGATGGCGCTATTTTTCTTCTACGCATTCTAAGCATCTTGAAAACCTTCTATTATTGTTACATCTCAGTCACATATAAAGAAATTAAAACGCTGTTAATTTCTGAATAGACAATAGATATTTCATTTAATTGTGTGGCAAAAAGAAAAAACAAACACACTCAGATTCAAAGTTCACGATTTTTTGAAAACGTTCAAATGAAACAATGAAAAATAAAAAAAGCAAAATAAGTTAAACTAAAAGGAAATCCCAAAAAAGGAAGCATGAGTCTATTGCACTGTAGTAATGACGCTACAGCACAACAAAAAACAATAATAAGCTACCCAGACGAAAAAAACGAAGTTCTTGCTCTAATATCCGGTGTACTGTTGGTACTTATAAGTATTACAAACATATTCAACTGTGTAAAATTAATTATATGCGCTGTTCACTTAAAATAAAGAGTCAAATCGTTTTCTGCGGTCTCTATTAATGTACAAAATAAATAAGACTTTTGACATTCACTACTTTTTCGGAAGAAAAATGACAATCTTCAATATCCGATCAAAATATCAGCTAAAAACGCAACTTTTGTTTTAAAACTATTCGCCATCTCCTCTAAAATACTCTCATCATGGAACCCGTGCTGTCATACATCCTGGAAAAGTGGAATTAAAAGAATATTCTTGCTAAGTATCGTCAGAGTATTTGTAAAAATGGTTATTCTATGTAATTTTAAAGTGAGTGGCGCAAGTACCGTCGGTAGATAAAGAGTTAATCATGGCCTGTTTTTCAAGCTACGAAAAATATTTCTGAGAGCAAGATCAAAGATTTCATACATCGAGAAGATTAGTAATTTTATATGTTTTTTAGGATGCATTATTTGCATCCGACTTTTTAAAAAAAATTATATAATCATTGATAGATTCACTCTTAAAAAAAATGTTCCCACTTCCCTGGGTTTTGTGCGATTTCACATAAAGAGTGTTTTTTCCAGGTATAGAAGTTTAAGTTGGCATTACTTTCCAAGATGGCGACCGATTTAACAGCTGTCAAGTGATTTATTCTCAGTTTGGTTTGGCAATTCATCAAAACGATCATCAAGCAAGGCGTAGATTCGTCGAATGGGCCCAAAACGAGATTGCCGTTGTTCCCGATTTTCATAAGCGAATTTTGTTTAGCGATGAAGCGCACTTCTGGTTGAATGGCTACGTCAACAAACAAAACTGCCGTATTTGGAGTGAAGCTAATCCACAAGTGTATGTAGAAACACCGTTACATCCAGAAAAACTGACTGTTTGGTGCGCTTTATGGGCTGGTGGAATCCTTCTTCAAAAACGATGAAGGCCACAACGTTACAGTCAATGGTGATCGGTATAGAGCCATGATTACTAACTTTTTCATTCCTGAATTGAACAATCATTATGCCCAGGAGCTGTGGTTCCAACAAGACGGCGCAACATGTCACACAGCTCGTGCCACAATCGATTTATTGAAAGACACGTTTGGTGACCGCCTAATTTCACGTTTTGGACCTGGGAATTGGCCTCCAAGATCTTGTGATTTAACACCGCTAGACTATTTTCTGTGTGGCTATGTAAAGTCATTGGTCTATGCGGATAAGCCACAAACGCTTGACCATTTGGAAGACAACATTCGCCGTGTTATTGCCGATATACGGCCACAAATGTTCGAAAAAGTCATCGAAAATTGGACGTGCAGATTGGACTACATCCGAGCCAGCCGTGGCAGTCATATGCCAGAAATCATATTTAAAATGTAATGCCACAAGATTATCTTTCGAATAAAAAAAATTCATGTCAATCGAATAATACATCGTTGTTTTATTGTAATTTAAAGTTCTATACCTCTAAAAAAACACCCTTTACATGAAAACATCCTCCTGAAATAAATGAATTGAAAAAAATTTATTTTTCTTCCGTTCGTTGAAGATATTAATAAAGCATAATGGGTCTCTCTTTTTTTATTGTCTTTATGGATTAATCTTTTTTTAGTTATGTGTCTTGAACTATATATATAATTTTCAGAAAATCTCCGATTGAAATTGAAAATAGCCTAAGTTGATTTCCATGCATTGAATATTATTTAACAAATACAATTGTTTTTCGCAGATATGCAAAGTTATATATATAAATACTTTATGTTCAGTACATAAAGTTCCTTCGCAACTATGTTTAACCACACATAAACAAAAGAATAATGGGTCGAAAGCAATTTTCATGTTTTGGGTTCTTTCTTTGTAGTTCTTTCAACAGACCTTGATTTCATATTTGTATATATTAAAAAAAAATCTTCAGCAAATATTTTTACAATGTTGTTTTATGTAAAATATGTTATGAAACTTTTTTCCTTTGAATAGTTACATTTTTCATATTTGAGGAGCAAATGCGATATCGTGATTAACAAAAAAGAGGAATTATTTCACAATATGTTTTTTTTTCTTATTCTGCCGTGCGAATAACGAACAGGTTTGACTTTCCGTGTCTGAGCGAAAGATTCGATCTTTCAAATCGCTTACCACACGTTCTGGTCATTAGATCATTGAAGTATTGTAATTTATTTCACGAACTTCTATTCTTTTGAAAGAGAAGCTAGCAGCGAAGGGCAATTTAAAACGAATGTGCATTTGCTTCTTTTCAGGACTATCAAGGACGCAAAAAGAAAAAAAGCGCGAAAAATTGCTGTAAAAATCCCAATTTCGAGATTGCTGTTGATGAGCTTTTTTGTTTCACTGTGTAAAAGCACAAAGGAACAATTTTGCAAAACGAACCATGCAACATTTTCGAATTTTGATAAATAAACGCGTTATAGGTAATTTAAGTAATGTTTACATAGGTTAAATCGAATTCATACTTTAATCGTACAAGCAACCGAACTTATTTTAAACTTGTTTATTCAATTTTTAAGTACAGGTCTTTTCAAAGTATTCTCCTCTTACCCTTATACACTAATCTTAGCTTTTCTAAAAGTTGTTTGAATTTTGTGATGTTTAAGAGCGCCTCCGTCACTTGTTCTTCAACTTAGTAAAATCAGCAAAATGCTTTCCTTTCATGTCCTTTTTCGTTAAAGGAAACAAAAAAAATCGCACGGGGTATGATCGAGTGAATATGGGGGAATAGGGGTCATACCATTTTTGATAAAGAAATATCGTGCAGACCCTGTGTGAGCAAGGGCATTGTCGAAGTTTGTTGAAATGAACTCCAAGTCATTCCCAAAAGCTAAACAATTTATTCCATTATCCCTCGTTGATCCTTGATGATTTCACGGATTTTTTTTCAACATTTTCATGTGTTCGGGCTACCAGAATAAGGTTTCTCATTAATTGACTTTCACCATTTTTGAAACGGTAAAACCACTGAAGCACCCGAACTTCCCGCTACAGAATCGTCTGTTACGCCATTTTTAACATTTCAAGAGTTTCCGTTCCACTTGTTCCGAGTTAAAAAACAGAATTTCGCCGCCGCTCACTGTTCATGAAAATCAGCTATTGTCAAAACGACGATCCCTCAAAACAATTGTGTGTCATCCTAGAATCTACCGAAACTAGTCCATTAATTTCTTAATTCACAGTACTCTCGGCTGACTGATTCAGCAATGTCAACTGTATGAGCTCTTAGCGGTAAAACGCGGTACTACAAAAACTCTCACCTCCAAAAATTAGTTCGGTTGTCGTATACTCTAAAACGAGAGAAAGTAGGAATTAGGGAGAAATTGCGTCGAATTTTTTTCATCGGTCTTGGAAAATTATACCACTTTCGGAACAAGCCTCTGATTCTGCTGGTCTAATTCAATAGAAAGGGAATAAAAAAAAAGAAATAGTTTCTTTTACATTTGTACAATAAGTTACTCTTGATCGGCTTTCTTCTAATCATCCTGTTCATTTTCAATGGGTGAGCGAGTGAATATTAAAGCACTGTTTAGCTACACGAGGGCTTTTGGCGATGAACTACGTCATTTTGAACCATGGTCAAGTGACGTGGACGACACCTGAGCAGGCACCTCCCTCTCCTAACTACCACACCAAGGGGAGTATGTTTGAGCACTCGACAGATTTAACGTGCCTCGCTCCTCTACACCTAGAGGTACTGGGCTCGAACTCGTGACAAGGCCAGCTACGATCTGATACCTTGACCACTGGTCTCCCGCGGCCACATTTTCAATGGGTGTTCATGCCACGTAGGGATTAATTGTAATGAGAAAGCCGACTTCTTGTCCAGGACTGCGGCTGAGGAGCCCTACTGGGACGTTTAGATAATTATCCTTCCTAAGAAAAGTGAACAGAATCAACTCGGAAGAGCTCCTCCTATTCATCCTTCGGTAGAAATGCAGGAGGCTGATTGTTAGGGTTCATGTACGCCACTAGATGGCGCTATTTAAGTTCAATTTTGGGAATAGGTAAAATGTTACAGCCTGACCTCTTCACGATTTTAGTGAAATTTACATTGAATGAAATTGCTTTTTCCGCTGACATCCAACAGATGTATAGACAAATACTAATTGATCAAGAAGATCAAAATTTTCAGCGCATTGTGTGGAGAGAATCAAAGGACTCTCCCATACGGGAATATAAACTGTGTACGATAACATACGGTACAGCATCAGCACCGTATTTAGCTACTCGCTGCTTGTTTCAAACGGGGTTAGATCTAGAAAGAGATGATCCTGCTGTTTCATCCCTTATGAAGGAATCTTTCTACATCGATGGCTTAATGGCAGGAGCCCCTTCGAGTGAGGAAGCAATCTCCTTGATAAAAACATTTTCTAGCATACTAGAAGCAAGAAGATTTCATTTAAGGAAGTGGCGGTCCAATTCATCAGAAGTACTTTCCCGTATTTCCTCAAACTGGGTAGGAGATAGTTCCAATTTGGAAATCCATCCTGATGAATGCTCCAAGGCCCTAGGACTTACCTGGAATTCTATGAAGTATATCTTCATTTTCAATTTAAAAGTAAATTTCCGGACAATATCACTAAGCGTCCTTTCCTCTCACAATCGGCAAGATTGTCCGATCCTCTCGGTTTCCTGACTCCCTGTACCGTGTCTATTAAGATTTTTTATCAACAGTTATGGCTGTTGAAATTAGATTGGGACAGTCCTCTTCCAGAAACGCTTGCAACGAAATGGAAAACATTTCAGAAGGAGTTTGAACAAGTTTGTTCAATCCACATTCCCAGGTGGATCCACGCTGCTAGCCACCAAATAACTCTGCATGGTTTTTGTGATGCGTCTGAGTTGGCCTATGTATCGGTCATCTATGCTGTGCAGCCACAAGCCGATAGTAATACCGAGGTGACTCTTTTGGTGGCTAAATCGAGGGTGGCACCTCTAAAGTCTGTATCAATTCCAAGATTGGAGCTCAACGGTGCACTGTTACTTGCACGCCTTTATGCAACCTGCAAGAACATCTTGAAGGAGTATGATGTTCACTTCTATGCATGGACTGATTCACAAGTGGTTTTATCTTGGCTGTCTTCTCATCCAAGGAACTGGAAACCTTACATTGCCAATAGAACATCCGAAATTTTAGACTTGGTTCCAGCAGACAGTTGGCGTTACGTGCCCACCAAGATGAATCCAGCTGACATTGCATGCAGAGGTTTATCACCTAAAGAACTTCCCACATGTGTTCTATGGTGGGAAGGCCCTCAATGACTTTCCTGTGAGATGGACTCTTGGCCTAAGCAACCCAAGAGAAATGATCAGACTAGTTCAGAGTCAAAGAAAAGAAAATGAACAGCTTTTAGCTTCCCTGCGGCTGTCAAATGTGACTTTATTGACTCTTTATTTTTAAAATTTTAATCATTTACTAAGATAATTGATATTTTTGCATTCTGTTTTAGATACATCACAAACTGTAAAGCTAGAGTTGGCAAGATGAAAAATTTAGATTTCAAGGGTAAATACCATGTCCCTCCTTTAACCACATATGAAAGGAGGCAGGCAAGTAATAAAATTTTCTTGTATATTCAAAATTTATTCTTTAAAGAGGAAATCAGTTGTATTAAAGCTAATAAGCCTGTAGTAAAAAAAAAGTATACTATCTGCTCTTTGTCCTTTCATTGACAAAGACGGTTTAATTCGAGTAGGAGGTCGACTTCGAAATTCGACACTCCAATATGGTGCTAAGCACCCAATCATCTTGCCAAATCAGCGTGAAATTTATAAATTAATTGTAAATATGTATCATATTTTATATTTTCATGCTGGATGCACTGTATTATTGGGTATTATTAAGCAAACTTATTGGATTATTGGTTTAAAAAATATTGTAAAAAAATGTATTCATAAATGTATAGTATGTTGTAGGTATCGAGCAACTACATCCAAGCAATTGATGGGTGATCTACCAACTCATAGGGTTACTCCCAGTAGGTCATTTTCTGTTTGTGGTGTATATTTTGCTGGCCCCATCAATATTTTAAGATATAGAGGTAGAGGAGCAAAGACTACTAAGGGATATATAGCTCTTTATGTATGTTTTGTTACCAAAGCTCTACATTTAGAACTAGTGAGTGATCTCACTTCTGAGGCTTTTATTGCCTCCTTGAAACGCCTTTGTGCTAGAAGAGGAGCACCTAAGCACATTTATTGTGATAATGGTACCACTTTTGTTGGTGCCAGAAGAAAATTGCAAGAAATATTTAAATTTGTATCAAAACTTAATAAAAATGAACACTTTTGCTATTTTCTATCTCAAGTGAATATAGAGTGGCATTTTAGCCCTCCAGTGAGTCCTCATTTTGGAGAATTATGGGAAGCAGGAGTTAAGAGTATTAAGTACCATTTAAAAAGTGTAATTGGAAACACAAATTTAACTTTTGAGGAGTTCAGCACTTTGTTAACACAAGTAGAGGCAATTCTGAACTCAAAACCTCTAGTCTCTTTGGATTGTGACAATGATCCAGACAGTTTAAATATTTTAACTCCTTCTCATTTTCTCACAGGTGAGGTTATTACCTCTTCCCCTCAGCATACCAATTATTATAAACTTTCTCTTCGCTCCCGTTGGGATATTGTCCCAAAAATGAAGTTAGGTTTTTGGAGAAAGTGGAAAATTGATTATCTGAGTAATTTGCAAAACAGAACTAAATGGAAATCTCCTAACAATAATTTTAAGGTTGGAGAAATTGTAATTATATTAAGGAGGATAACATTCCTCCAGCCACCTGGCCTTTAGGTAAATTAATTGAAACGCATCCAGGTAAGGATGGTGTGGTAAGAGTAGTAACTCTTAGAACTGTCAAAGGTCGATTAAAAAGACCAGTTCATAAGCTTTGTAAACTTCCTCTAGATCAAGAATAATTTCTTGATGGGGGGAGTATGTTAGGGTTCCTGTACGCCACTAGATGGTGCTATTTAAATTATAAGGTGTGTATTATTGTTTACGCGGGAGAAGTAAAAAAGAACGATTGGAAGGAGGCTGTACACTGGCCATTCGCTCTACGTTAGCGATACTTTTTTTATATATAGTGTTTTATGATAATGTAAAAACAAGGAATTGAAAGAGGCTGTGCGGGCCATTCGCTCAATGTTAGCGATACTGTTTTATAAATAATGGTAAAATAAAACCATTTGAAAGACATCAACACTGATTCAAGCCTTGGAAATACCAGACTGCTTTCTCCCGCAGTGAGAGCGGCTTTTCGGCAGAAGATATTCCCCGAGTGCCACGAGTGTTATTCTGAGCTAGCCTCCACTGCCCAAATTTGACTTCTTTGGATTTTTAAAAAATACAACATCCTACTGGACCCTCTTCTATTTTTAGAATTTCTAGAACATTTTGAACTCACGCGAAGATGGTTAGACAATCTGGGATTAGCAATTATAAGTTACTAGTATTGGTTCATACTATCAATTGCTTTGCAGTTAATTATTCTTTATTGAATTAAGCGGGTGTCAAAAATCCTCACTCATGAAATCTCTTTAGTGCATTTCATGGAAATAAAAAAAGGAAATTCCTTGATATACCTATGCATCTGCTTTAGTGGATGGTTCTGGTGTCACACAAAAAAATGCCGCATTTATAAGCGCCGAGCCAGCCGCTCGTTGCGAGTCGATTTTTTGACGGGTGAAGACCACTTGGTATGAGTTGGTTGGTGCCACGTCTGTTCACGGGGCTAGAAAAGACTGCTGGCGGTTCGTGAAGGATTCGCTACTTCACCACAGATCATTGAAAAGTCGTTCTGAAAGTGATTTCAACAAACGATTCGAGTCGCCCATTCGGAAGAGAGGATAGTGAAGCTGACTGTTGTGCCGTAGAGCCTGGGTTCGAACCTCGAAGAAGGCATAGATGCTTGTAAAAGTGTTAAGTATGTGTGCGGCTTAGAGGCATTTTAAATATTCGTTGGAGAGCAAGTCCTCTCAAGAGGTTTCAAAATTGGGGTGAAATGGAGCCACATTCTAATGTCACCTGGATGCTGTTCAAAGTTGCAGCTAATAACAGGCTTAAGGCTAGCCCTTTACCGCGTGGACTTCGATCTGATTAAACGGTCGATCAAATGGCTTGAGAAACAACAACGAACGATTCGGGAGTGGTATGAAAACACTTTGGATCTCAATTCCGCGCTCTACATATTAAATATATTTGCACGTAATTGCTATTTAGAATAAGAACCGCCGTATTTATTCAAATCTAAGCCGCACTCAGAACTCTTTTTTTTGTGTGTGAAAACTAGTGTAAAATTGTTTCTTTTATATCAAGTATTTATTTACGAAATTTTAAAAAATGGAAATGAGAACTAATAAGAAGTGTGAGTAATCACAATTTATTTTACCAGTATTAAAAACTTTTAAATACGTACATGAACCAGAAAAAGCTCTAGCCCTCAGTATCTCATTATCTATTCCCTTCATCGAACGAATTTTTCCGACTTGGATTCTAAGCCGCAACCGATATTCAATAGCATTAAGATTGGAAACAAGTGCGGCTTAGATTTGAGTAAATACGGTATTATTACATGTACGATTTTCATGCGGGCTATAATAAATCGCATGTATTTTTGAATAAAATTTTTGTAATTTTTGAATTATTTCTCAACTGAACAAAATTATTTTTTGAAGTATTTTTCCCATGCATACTTGTCTACCTACCCCGTACCAAAACGAAGAACTCTATGAATAAGTTCGCTTTTTAACGTCGCAGTTTTCAAAAACTCGAGGAATATTGGCGATGGAACTCTCTCTGATTCACGATCCAATGACGAGGACGCCATTTGAAGTGGCATCCCTTTTCGTCTTGTCAATTAATCTGAGCGTAAACGAGAAAATTCGTCGAAATCAAGTCCACAGTCTATACATACGCAGCGTGGAAAAATTTACGAAACAATAGCATGAGATAGCACGTTAAGAATTCCTGATTTATACCTCACATTTATTTATACTCCAATACATTTGTTCCCTGAATGGAGTCGGTCTCCCATTCATGCACATCCGTTTCATAACAGCCTGCATTCAAGCGAGAATGTCTTTAACTCTCGTCTAAGTGAAATGTGATAAGAAAAAATTCGACAGATAATAACGAAATAATTAACTATTGTAATTCCTTAACAAAAATTCGATGGCTGGAAATATTTTTAAAATGTAATTTTTAGTTATTTTATATGGAATATACATTAAAATATGTTATTGTAGGTAAATCGGTTAATAAATTGTAGGAGTCTAGTTAATAAGCATACTTCTTGATATTGATAAAAAGTATTTTCCGAACTTATGTAGCCCTCACGCAGAGATTGCTCGTATGATTTGCACGAATGAATCAAGTTTGTTGATATAGATAGAGGGTTTATGAAACACTATGAAAAAAGATAATTTAATGCATTCATGAAATTAAAATAGAAATATCTAGTCATTTGCAAAAATATTACTTTTGGTAGCATATCTGATCACCCTTCAGAATAAAGGATTTGTTAAAGTATCTTTTATGGATCATTTTCATAAAAATTACTTGACATAATTATAATATATTTGTATCATTTGCAGTTACTGTTTAAATGTTTCTAGGACTGATTTCTAAAATATAATTTGTGTGTGTGTAGAAAATAAGATTTTCCCCTCGGTTGGAATTTTATTTAGAAGTCTGCAAATATGGTTGTTTGACCTGCATTGGGATTAATAATAGTTGTTTGCTTAATAAAGAAAGATGACTTGATGTTGTGACTTTTATTTGTAAAAAGTTTACAGAATATTGTACGTCAATTATTTTTGGTAATTATATGTTTTTAAGATGCCTCTCTTAAGTGGCTATTCTTTGCAACGCATTATGCAATACCGTTTTTTACAGCTTTTTAAAGTCCATCAACAGTTTAATTGACAGTAGATTTGCTATCTTCATCTCATAAATAATAATCATTATCCTTTTTATTTTTATGCAAATAGAAAAATAATTTAACTCCTCATACTAAATTTCTAATTTCTCCATTTATAATATATTGCCTTTTGAATTCTATTTTAAACCAATTAATTAGAAAATAATTTTAGTATTGTTTTTATTTAAAAAAATGTGTCTATAAACCTTGAGTTTTTTAAAAAATAATTTGATTGACTGAATTTTGTTGTGAAAAGAGTTTTTTGTTGGTGGTGTTATTGGTTTGAAATCTCAGTTAAATAAATTTCCATGTAGTGATTAGGTACTGCTACTTTCGTAGCAGATAACAAGCGCGCAAGTTCAAGCGAGCGCACCTCAGGCGCCTCTTTATCGCACAAGTCTTGTTTCGTTTTCGTAGTTTGAAAGGGGAGTCATTCTCTGTGATGTCACATTCTGCTCCAATCCTCCTTCGCTCGTTAATGAGAAGGAAAAGAGGGATCACTGCGCATGTGTGCGGAGGACCGAAACCAGTCCACTCTCTATTATTTTGTATCAAAACTACATCGGGCACACCATGTGCAAGCAAATACAGTGAAATACGTTTAACGTGAAAACGCTTAAGGTGGAATATCGGTTTACACGAAATATACAACAATCCCTACAAATTACGAAGTATTTTCATGCATTGTTTTCTCCTAACACGAAACGAAAACCACTTGACACGAACAGATTTTTCTTCTGGGAGAGAACTAAGTACGAAAAACACAAGCTGCGCAGGAGATATTTAAGATGGTCTGTGAAATGAAAGCGAGGTGGGGTTTCACATGTTTCGTAGAAAGAAGGCTAACTTTGCTTTGAAATACCCTCAGAATAGCCTGTGACACGAGCCAATTATTGTTTATCAAGCTACTCCATCCTTACAAACGTCGCACAAAAACATCTCAACTCTCATCAGTTGGCTTTGGAATTCGGTGGCGGGTATATCGAAGTGTGAGTAAAAATCTGTAAGTTTGGTTGACGGTCCCCCCCCTCCTTTTATTTTAGAATTTTTTTGCGAGCACAAATCAAAGAGATCAAGGGAAAAGCAAACTGCTATTTTGCTTAAAATGAAGAATGAGCTTCTTAAGGCTATTGATCAAAAACAGAAGACAGAAACGGATATCTATAAAGGCTTTGGTATTGCTAAATATTTTGTATTAAATTTTATTAAGTTCATCTGAATGTTTTTGTTACATTGATTTTTATTAAATACATATTTACATATCTATGTAAATAATATGTACTCCAATAAACTTAATTTCGTTCAACATATGGGTTTTCTTTCTTTTTTTTTCAGTATCTTTAACACGAAAAAATATTTCAGTCCCCTCAGTTTCGTGTTAAACGGTTTTCACTGTATCTTTTTTTAAGATTTGAATTTCCTAACATTTTTGTTCTTTTTTCTTTATAGAAAAGCAGTCTGATTTAAGAAGATAAAGATAAACAATAAGATGGGTTAATGCTTTAAAAAAATAACGAAAATTATAAGTCATGCGCAAACGAATGAAAACGCTCAGAAACATTTTAGAACAATGGATACGATTACGTGAAAGCGATGTTTCTATCCTATTTGTAAGATTTAGAAGCTTTATTGATTTTTGTTTGAATAATTTTTCTTATTGTTTTCGTAAGAAAACAAATTTTGTTCGTTCATTTCTTTGATTGAGCGTTTGAATGCCAAATAATAGACAAGAATAAGAAATGAACAACAGTAAATGGCGTCATTCTTTTTTCACGCATATTTTCTAAGTTTCATGGAAAGACTTAAATAAATTAAACACCAATTCTAGAGAATTGTAATAAAGATGGATTCAAATGCAGTCATCGCGCAGAATTGGTATAGTTCGAGTAAGCAAGCTGTTTTTCGTTACTGAACTACCATCTGGAATCCGCGCGCATGCGTAGACGTCAAGTCTTTCCTGCGCCACTGTCGAGGCGTATCAATTCAAAACAAACGAGTGTAAAAACAGGTCCGCGGCGAAGGATCTCTTTAGTCGCGCAGTTCCACTCCGTCCCATCGCACTGTCACCAAAAAGGAAAAGTAAAAAAGACAATTCTAATTCCGAGTGTGGCGGAAACAATATCGCGAGTTGTTTTGCATTCCGAAGCATGAATAACCCGTCGAACGAAAGGCAGCACTCGTCTGGCGTTCCTTTTTGATCCGGCTGGAAAATTGGGTCTCCCCACTCTCATTATGTCATATGTGAAGAGCTGGAAAACTGTGTTTCACATTTGGTGGAAGCCCTCTCTGGCCATCCTCATCCCCTTAGCTTTGCTGCCTCTCGTCCTCCTCTACGACTCCCAAGTAAGTTCTTTTTCTCGTCATTTAACAAAATCAGATCCTCAGGAGCGCTTCCATTTTCATGCCCTTAGCTTTAGGTTGAAGGGGGAAATATAAAAATGGACATTTTTTTTGTCTGCCTTTATGGGATTCATTTTTAAAACTATTTAACATTTATGAAAGAAAAAACTCATAGCATTCCCTTTTCCTCTTAAAAAATTATAGAATAATGCCGGAATATATATAAGCCATGTGTGTTTTATACTCTCAATTTTATTTCATGTGGTACTTTTGTATGGCACGAATCGTAAAAAGTGCACAATTAAACGTTCTGTTTACTTCAACAAACATTTTTCTCTTTTTTTTAAAAAAAAAAAAAATCTTTATGGACTATATATTATAACGTTTTCATGTGTAATCAAACTTTCATATCTCTCTATGTAAAAAAGATTTTTCGTGATGCAATAATAAATTTATTTATACAGAAGGTATAGTTAATAAAAATGGAACGTAAAGAGTTGAATTGAACTGAAGAGAAGCACCAAGAACGAATTTTCCGAAAAAAAGATCAAATGAAGCAAGTGTAAGAAATGCAGAAATTTTTAAAGAATATATTGAAAAAAATCTCTCTCTCTCTCTATATATATATACAACTATGTAAATTACAGTTTTACAATCTGAGCAATGACTATAAGCAGTTGTATGATTTGTACATTAGGGCTTGGTCCACAAATAGGCGTACAAGGGTACCCTCCCCCTCTAATAATTATTAAATACTTTTACGTGCGGAAATAGTAAATTGAAATTTTACATTCTGAGAGCAAATGAAAACAATACGAGTCAAAACTATCAGGGGGTTTTATTTCTAATTAAAGTAGTTAAGTCATATTGAAAGGACTTTAGTGTGCCATTACAATTCTGCAAGGGAACAAACGAGCCGATTAGCCATTTTTCAACTCAATCAAACTGCAGAGCAGTTTTGAAATATTTCATTAGAATTAAATAGCATTGTTCTGCTAAATACATTCCTTTCAGTTATTAATATTGTTAGATGTAGATAATGATGTCAAAAAGTTAGAGAATTGGTGTAGTTTAACATTGCGATTTTTCTTCTCTTTTGCATGTTACATATGTAAAAAGATGATTTTTAAGCATAAGAAACTGTATAGATATGTAAATATAATTATTTTTACCTTCTACACAAATTTAATTTGCTTAAATTAAACATCAATCTAGTTAAGCATTTAGTATGAGAGTATCTTATAATATTGTTAAAAATTATTGCTAAACCTAAAGAGCTATGAAATAAAAGTTAAATTTATTTATTTATTTTTATCCATGCATGAATAGTAATTTCTCAAATATTGAAGAATAATTTGAGTTTCTTTTTATATTTTCATTCTTCAAAAATGTATAATTAAAATGCGCTTTTTTTTTTACTCTCTGAAAATTTTGACATAGGATTTAAAAAAATAATAATTTACATTTTAAATTAAATTTTAATCTAATGCTTATTAAAACCGCGTGAAAAGTGGTGTTTAAAAGCATGCTTTGGACACCTTCGCACTTCTTAAGAATTGTTCCGATTAATATTTGCACCACTGATAAAATTGTAACATTTATGAAAAATAACTGTTTTTTGAATGATGAAAAGGAGGATAATTCACAGGAAAGAAAAAAGGGTCTAATCCCGTTGTCATTGCGTAAAAGTAGTTCTTAGAAAATATCTTTTTGAAATCTCTTCGTGTTACACAACTATTTTCCTTTCCCTTATCTTCTTCCTCAATCGTTACGAAAAGATTATGTTGACTTTATCCAAAAATCCATTTTATTTCAAAGAAAATAGCTTTTTATTTATTTTAAACACAGTCAATGTTTTCGACTTACCGCAACATTTTCTTTTATAACATAATGCTTGCGGATGAAATCTTTTTCATTTTTAAAATACAATTCTCACTCTTTTTTTTATCTTCACAAGGGAATTAAATAGAGTTAAAATTGTAAATGTGTTTCCTACTATTAGTTCACTCTCTCCCTATAAATATATATCTTGTTCAAATTTTCAATCATTAATAAAATACTTTCTATTCACCCGTTTAAGTTCAAATACATTTTTTAAAACTTGTAGTGGATGACACTTGATGTTAATTCAAGTTTTTTTCAAATATTAATTCATTCATCAAATTAAGAAATTAATAAATAGTAACAAAAATAATAGTCCAACAGCAAAAGGAAAATCATTCGTTGTGCCCCTGTAGAGCAAGGGACTTCTAATCCAAGGGTTGTGTGTTCGAATCCCACCCTGGGGTGGCCTAATTTCTAAGAATGTAACTTCTTTTTTACTATACTATTTTATTAGAATATAAAATTTCATTAATGAATAAATAATAAGGAATAAAAAATAGTCCAACACCCTATATTAAAAGGAAAACGGAAAATCGCTTGCCTTATTCTGTCACTTAATATTGTGATACTATCAATGAATATACATATTTATATTAGTTGTAACTATTTAATAAAAGGTAACTAAAATAAAATTTTCTTTGTTGACCTAAGTAGGAATTGACTTAATTTTTTTAAATAACTTGTTTGTTTTTTTTTTAATTAAGAAGACACCGTGCAATTCAATTGGCAAAAATTGATCAAAAACTCAAACAAAGATTTTTTATCCTAAATTATTTTTGATAAAATTTTCTATAACCTCCCAAAATCTAGAAACATCCAGAATTGTGCTAACTTTTATGTTTTTTTTTCATTTCCATCCCCATGACCAATAAAAAATTTAAACTCATTTGCCTCAGAAAGAAAAAATAACTAGGTTATCTTCATTCAAAATGTTAACGTTTCTTTTCTATTATGCCAAATGTTTTGATATTTTTTCTACCTGTTGTTTTTAGTATTGTAACAAAAACTTATAAGAATTTTTGAGAAGCAAAGTAAAACTTATATTTTTAAAAAATAATTGAATTTAATATATATACGTTTCTCAAGGAACGTATAAAAAAGTATTTTAGGAATATGAATCATGTTAATAAAAAACCCATACCAAATTTTGTTACACATCATTGGATCTATTTATGAATCAAATTTCCTGTGTGCGCGCAATTATTGCAGGAGGAGTAGCAATTTAAAAATCCTTTCATAAATTTTTAAATTTTTCTTTAAAAAAAACTAAATGGCTTTTGTAGTATTATGAGCACAAAAAACTTTACGTGAGACATATACATATTTTATTAGCAAAAAAAAATTATGATAACTATAAAATCTTCTTAACATTTAGTTTATTTTAGAGAGAAAAAGAAACTATAAAAATATACCGGAGGAAGAGTTGGAATTCAATGAATTTAAAAGTTATAAAATCATTAGTTCTGTTATGGGTTTTTTTTATCATAAATTATGGTTTCCACATCAAAATAAAAAAATTTCAAATTAGACAAAAAAAGTAAAATTAGGTGAAAAGTCTGTGTACTAAATTCACAACGTATATTATAGTAGATACATCCATGAGATGGCACCTCAAATGTCGTCCTCGTCACTTAAACGAGATTAAAATCGCGTGTTCCGTTGGGAATTGTACTCGGAGTGCTTCCGAGTGTGACATTAATAAACAATCCAACAATCAGAAGACACATTTTACCGAAATGCAGTGGAAGCATGGATTTAAATACACTTTATTATTTAGTCACTGTCTGCACAATTTTGTTCTTCAAAAAACAGTTGCACATGTTATCCTAATGAAAACCTGCTATCAATCGATTAAAAGCGCCAAATCCATAAATTTGTAGAAAGCATTTAAAAATTAATCAAAGCAGATGTTCAGTTACAAACGCAGTTAAACAGCCTTCTTGGTAATATACTTCATTCTCCACTGTGTATTTGATGTCTGATGGGAGAAAAAAGAACATCCATTCAATTTTCAAAAAATGCACACTTTTACAAAGCACATCATTTTTTTTTAAAGTTCGTAGTTTTTTGTAAATCAATAATACTTTTTAAAAAATAAAATGTTAAAATTACGATCGAAAATTAATTGCTGTATTTAATCCATAACCTTCTGAAAAAAGGAATAGAAAAACTTTCGTCACACTGACTAATTTTGAAATAAATTAGGTAATTGTGTTCAGAAACAAATTTCCAATGAAAAAATTCCCTTTAAGTGAACAATTGTTTATAAGAAAACTCATTGTTATAATTTTTTTTAAATTTCATTCGCTTTCGCGAAGAAAGTGACAATTTACACCACAGAGGCGCCTTCAAAATTATTCACTGTAGCACAATTTAATTCAACGCTTTTCTACTTTATATAACTAAGCGAAATGACATCAACTGTTTTTTAGGAGAAAAAAATGGATGTGAATATAAAATTTAAACCCTGGCACAATATAAGTAATAAAACCTATTAAAGTGAACTTTGATTTGAAATCCCCGCACAACAGCTCAAAGAACGTAATAAGCTTTTGAGTGCGAACGATACCTCATTTGACATTTGCATGCGTACGTACCGTTAGATTTTCAAATGCAATTTTCTCTCTTGGGCTGTTAATACTTAAGCACACTTTGAAACTGAGTCTTTCTTTCGGTTACGCACGAGTAGATCAAAAATTATCGGGCAGGTAGTACTCGTATTAACCATATTTTCAAGTTATATAGTTATGCTTTAATTTTATGAATTAATATGCAGCCCTAATTTATGTCGGGCGAAAAAGTAAAATAAAGCATCTCTTAAAAGGTAAATGAGGACGTTTAATAGTGCTTACATTAATTGTATCATTAACAAAGCAAACATTGTTGAATTCATATTAACATGTATTACTAAAAAAAAAATTTTAATATATATATATATATATATATATACTACTCTTATTTATGAAAATACTTTTCTTCTTTTGCTCAAATTTTTGGAACCTAAACACCTCTTTGTTTCGTATAACACGAATTTACAAGTTTTTGGAATGTAACTCCAATGTGATATACAAGGACATCTGCGTGCAAAATCTCCAATTCTACTTTATTCCCCAAGCCGTCTGGGAAGAGAGTAGTTTTTTTTTATTTGTGACTTGCCTTGTACGGGATCGATCCCGGCCCAAATCAAATGATTTACTTGATGCAGAAAATCAACAGCGTTCATGTCGTATGATTATGCGGCATGCTAAAGATCCCTAGCGTGCCTGCTTGGTTTGGGTGTTCTCGGAAAAATTAAATTCTATTACCATTTCACGTCGTCAGAGCTCAATTTTGACATCAGTTTCCTCTCCTCCGGAAAGGAATTAAAAATTTTTTTTTATTGAGAACATTTATATCTCCGTGAACCCCTCAAAGTATCACACATATATAGAAGTAAGCGTGAAGCACACACCACAAAGAGAAGGATTACAACACAAACATCCATGTCTTACCTGGTATTCGAACCCAGACCCTACGGCACCGCAGTCAGCGTCACTAACCACTCTACCGGATTGGCGGCTGGGAAGGAATTTAGGCGTCAAAATTATGGCGCAGCGAATGGTATTCCACCTATAGGGTGCCGCACTAAAAAGTGACACCAGCTCTCGGGAACTGAACAATGGTCAATACCAATCCGCATCAGCATTGAAAAAAAATCTTTTTTTCCCACTTCCATTTTCATCACAGCCGTAAGACAATGAAACTTCTTTTTTGGGTTTAAATTGAAACCCAATTCATGTAACCAACCCGTGCAATTCTCTCTCAGTAGAGATTAAACTATATACATTCTACATATCCCTCCGTCGTTGCGGAACAAAAATCATAGCGCATACCCAGCTAGGAATCTTTAGAAATCCCCAAACCCATATTTGCAAAAATGTTGAATGGCATAAAAGAATTAACGTCAGGGGGGGGATTCGATAACCTCAACCCCTTTCTGCTGTGGATTTTAAGCGGACTTGACCTACAATTCGACAGAAAAACTGGATAGAAGCTTGGCTACAATGGTCTACCCGTACTAATATAAAATCTATCCGTATGAAAGACATTTTTTTCTTGAAACTGTTTGAGGATAATTTCTTCCTCAATTAGTAATTTTCATATTGTACAATATTCGTTACTTTAGTTTTAGGTTATTCAGAAAAAAATCCTACATCTGTCGAGGTTCAAAGTCATCTCGTTGTTGTTGTATGGAAGTTAGAAGAAGGAGTGCCAGCTTATAGGTGCCTTCCTGGTCACTTGACCATGGTTCAAAAATACGAGGTCCGTTGCAAATAGTCCTGGTGCAGCTTAAAAGTGTGACGTTACTATAACCCTCGCACAGTCGCAAAACATTCCAGCGAAATGAATGCAGATCGAAATCGTAAATCAAGATATTTGGCGTGGCTCGCGTAATTGTTTGGCATTGTTGTGTTTATTTTTGACTTGAACACAGCGCTAGCGGAAAAGTACAAGGAATTCAAAAAGTTTGAAAAAATCTGTACAATTTCTTTCCCTCCCCCCCCAAAAAAAATGTGTGCTTTTTTCCTCCATTACACAAACAAAATATTATAACTTTAATAAACTGGTCATATTTGATTATTTTAAACTTTTGGATTAAAAATACCGCAAAGGTATAAGAAGAAAAATTGTAAATCGGCCGTACATTTTTAATGAAGAAATTTTGTCTTCTTCTAACCTGTTTTGAAGAGAAAAGGAAATTTGAGTCAGAATTTTTAAAAGAGCAAAATTTGATCTCGTAACAAAGACCTTTTTAAAATAAAACCTGAAATCTTGGGCTCGTACCACAAGCAACAATAAAACAGCGAGATTACATTGAACTTTTTTTTTTTAAATGAAGAATTTAAAGACAGGAAAAGAAGGCTGTTTTTTAAGAGGCTGTACATAAATTTTGCTTCTCCAAATTTGTGAATTCTTATTTCTATTATTTGTTGCGAGATATATTCTCAGTGAGGAAATAACTATATATACATCCTTTTTAATATATTCCAGGAATATTACGCGCGTTGAAAGTAATATTTCTATCAAATGCAAATTAATTCATTTTTTTAATGCAAAAGAATCTATCTTGCTGTCAATGTTTTGTGTCTGAAAATTCAAATATTGCCACTTTGTCGTACGTACATCCTGGAGAAACTTCTATTATAAAATACATATAAGTATTGTATTTACCGAGTTTTCTCTCATGGGAGCTTTGCACCGCTGCATTTATTTCCTTTATTCTGATGTGTCTTAAGATTATACCTCAATCATCAAATAAATACTCCTCATTATTTTTACGGTATTTTAATCATTCCATAGAAATACATTTTCATGAGATAAAATGGATGAAAAATTGAAACTGTGTGCATTTGCCTATTTATTTGGGTAATAAACCGATACAGAGATTTCTTACAGCTTTCTGTCGGAATACTAAATGCTTTTTAAAATATGCAAATGTTTAAAAAACTGTGCGAAGAATTTTTCAGTGAGTGACAAAGACGCGCTCTAAAGCAACACGAGGGTTTTTGGCGATGGACTTCGTAAATCAATCAAGTGACGAGAATGCTGGCACTACCCCCTCTCCGGACTTCCGTACCGCACCAATGACCCTCTCTACATGGCGGGTTTTTAGTGGGCTTGAGCTCGGGACCGTACCACTGGGCTACCGAGGCCATAAAAGGAAGAGTTCTCTGCAGAGTTCTATAGAGGAGTGAAACATTTTTCCAATTCAATAATTGGTTGGGCCTGTCGATAAATATAAACTACCGGTTTCCCTTGTTTTTAAAAAAAATACGATTCGAGTTTTTCTTTTTAAATTCATGCACGCATTTATACATAAATAGAAATATTAAGTCAATAAATCATTAGAAAAAAAGCTTGTTCTTTAAATGCACGTTACAGTGGTATGGTTATTGAATAATTTTCTCTTTGTGTGTGTTCAAAAGTATCTAAATTTTTTACCAGGAAATATAAATAAACGAAAAAAAAGAAAAAAAAGTGTCTCCACAGTGGTCACGTTGGAACTAAATTGAGACTGGGGCGGTTCCTCCATTGCGTCAGTGCTTGTTGTTGAGTGATATGGAATCCAAGAGGGGGACCTAGCCATAACAAATTGTCAGGAAAGAAATTTTAAAGAGTTGATTTGAAATATATCGAGATGCATTTCAAATAAACAATTTTGGAATAGATTGAGAATAACCAATATCAATCGATAATTATTATCAATAAAATTTAATAATTATTATGTTATGCAATACATAGTAATAATCATATAATAATAATTAATGTGTATATAATAATCATAACTGTATTATATAATTATATTATACCTTAAATAATTACGTATTATATAATTAAATTAATCAAGAATAAATATCAACTAATAATTGCTGATAACTTGTAATATTCCAAAAAACTGCGAGTCCCTTTAATGAATTTCATCGAACAAGGAACATTTAAAAATACATTATTTCAAAGTAAAATAGAGTGGAAGAGCACAATTTTCTGCAATATTTAAGAGAACAGCCCTTATATTCTTTAAAAAAACATCCTGGTACTCACCAATGATATTAAAAATATCCATATTCGAAAATATCACAAAATACAACAGACGACTGAAGCATTAGCTTGAAGAAGGATTGTAATGAAATGGGTTGCATTTTAATGAAATCGAATTAAAATCGTCTGAAACTAATGGGGTTACCTCGGGATAAAAAACAATAAAAATTAACTGCAATATACTTCATCACCTTGGCAATTACATGACCACACGATAAAATTACCAAGGCAACCCTATTGTAATGTTATCGTCCATCACGGTGAACATAAATAACTACTTGGCAAGCAGATTCCGATACCAAATTAGCACTCCTAAAAGTTCTCCCATTGGCGTGTTGTGGAGTGCTGGCTCGCATGTCACTCTTGTCATTTGAATGAGGATTTTTATTCATCACCCTGTAGTTACTTTGGAGTGGGACGTCAGTAAAAATCAAAAATTAAATTAGCTCCCTTTTCGAAAAATTTATAGCCTAGAATCGCATGAATCCTTCCAGTCTACTATCTAATCCAAGCATAAACATTTCTACTTGAATCTGAGACAGATGAGTCCTTAAAATATCTGACTTAGATCAACACGAATGTCTTTCATAAAATAGAAAGCTTTTACTCACGAAAAAAGGTAGATTGTGTTTTCAACTGAAATTCTCCTGAGCGAACATAGCTAACTGTCCTATTGATCCTCAAACAAGAGTTTAGTCTCTTCGAAAAAAAACGATCCCATAGAATTCCCAAGCAGATGAAAAAAAGAAAATAGTTTAAATTTGTGAAATAAACCATCAAAGTGACTTCAAGAGGGACGTTGCTCACTATTTTTTTCCTGATTAAAACTTTCTAATTTATTAATAGTTTCATGATTTGCGCGTTACGTGGTATTTTTTCATTCCCGAATTATGCTTCGTGGAATGCTCCAACTGCTCTGACCTGATATCGTGCAATGATGTATGACTGGGACACTGACTAACATGTACGCGATGACATTGATTTTGCACGTTTTTCCAATATCTTCCGGTTTATTCCTCCCCCTTCTCTATTTTTTTACTTTCATATTTCTTTTTAGCAATTAAAAATAAATTGGTTTAAAAATATTTTCTGAAAGGTAAGAATATGTTTCGCATAACGAAACGTATTACGACTTGGATTTCATCTTTAAATTTACGAATCAAAACAGAAAATGATTAATAGAACACTGCAAACAATGTTTAATAATAAATGAGATTCAGAGACACACTAATACGATTTTCGAAACATGATATTTTCGAGGTATTTAGGCATTGATTTTAATATATATTACACATAAAATTCTTATATTCATTACGAGTGTCGAAATATTTGCGACGACTACTTTCAATTGATTCTAGATTACACTACTGGCCATTAAAATTGCTGCTCCAAGAAGGCGACGTGCTACAGACATAAAATTTAAACTGCATGAAGAAGGTGCAAATGATTGGCTTTTCAGCGCATTCAGAGAAAGCAGGCGACATCTACAATGTATTTAAATGAGGTAATTGTTCAGACGGTTTCTCATACACGAATTGCATTTGAATGTTGTTACCTGGTGAAAAGTTGTCGTGATGCCTCGTGTAAGAAGTAGAAATACGTACCAGCACGTTTCTGAATTTGATAAAAGTCAAATTGTAGCGTACCGGAATTGCGGTTTATCGTATCGCAGTAGTAATGAAAGTTTTCAAAACTGTGGGCAAACCCACTTAATTTATTGTGGAATTTCTTGTAGAAATGTAACGATCGTTACATCGATGAAGCAGAGCAGATTTGAGGAGTTGGAAAAACCAATACTTTATATATATATATATATATATATATATATATATATATATATATATATACACTGGTGTGCAAAAATTAAGGACGAGACGGTTTTTTCAATATAACTTTGTACAAAAGCTTTCCAAATCAACACATTTAATACCGTAAGATCCCCAATACGTTAGGACATGTGTAATGTAAGCAACACTTACTAAAAGAGAAATCAGAGGGATAAAAAGAAGCTTGATTGAAAAAGTAGCATGGAGCGCAATGCGACTGAAGGCCGAAACATCCATGTGATGGGTGTCCAGCAAGAAACATCCGGTCTTTAGTAGGGGATATGATCTCCCCTGACTTCTAGACAGGTTTCACAGCGTCTGCCCATGCTGAGAATGAGGGTGTCAATGAGTTGTTGAGGCATTGCTGCCCATTCGTCTTGCAGCGCCAATCGAAGCTCCCGAATCGTTACTGGTGGTAAGATACGAGCTGCCAAGCGTCTGCCTAGAAAATCCCATACATGCTCGATGGGATTGAGATCCGGAGATCGTGCCGGCCAATCCATACGTTCAATATTCTCACTCTCTAAGAGCTGTTCGGCAGCTACTGTGCGATGACATGGTGCATTGTCGTACATGAAAAGGAACTGCAGACCCATAGCGCCTCTAAAAAGACGGACATATGGAAGAAGAATCTCGTTACAATAACGGGTCCCGTTGACTGAACCTGCGTCGAAGATGTGAAGGTCTGTACGACTACCAAGCATGATGCCTGCCCAAACGAGAACACCGCGACCTCCATATCTGTACCTTTCAATGATGTTAGAGGGATGATTGTGGCTTCCTGCTCTCTCCAGATGAGTATGCGATGAGAATCGCTACTCAAACTGAATCTGCTCTCATCTGTAAAGAGTACTCGTCCCCATTCATTGTCTCTCCAATTCCGGTGTTCCCGGCACCACAGAGAACGCCTTCTCCAATTGGCAGGCGTTAAAGGTACACACCGTACAGGGCGTCGTGCAAACAGATCACCACCGTGCAGTCTTCTGGCCACGGTAAAACGCGATATCGGTCGTCCAGTCGCCTGTGTCGTGTGTCTAGCGATTTCTCCCGCTGTCTGCCGCCTGTTTCTTCTGGCTTGTAAGAAAATGTACCGGTCATCTGCGGGTGTGGTTCCTCGTGGACGACCACTACTGAACCCCCGGATATCTGTTCCTGTAGTTTGAAATTGTCTCCAAAGTCGTGAAACGATGCTGTGAGCAATTCCGAACTCTGCAGCCACACTTGTCACACTGCAGCCTTCCTCCAACTTCCCAATGATTCGACCTCGGGTAAAAGCATCCAGATGTCGTCTAACAGATTGATTATTCGCCATTTCTCGCTGAGGCAGCAACTCGGTGTGATTTTAACTGCTATACGGCGTGCAATCTCTTTGCCAGAAATACTGATCTTACACCGACAACATGCTTTATACTATTCAGACACTCCCCCATTACGTCTACCTGCATATCTGCGCATGTGCTACCGTACATTACCTTACTTAATCTCCTGATTGGTCTTTCTGTCCGCTCTGCCTCTTCGTTCAGCTGATATGCTAATTTTTCGACTTCGTCCTTAATTTTTGCACACCAGTGTATGTATGTATATATATATATATATATATATATATATATATATATATATATATATATATATATATATATATTAAGAAGAAAAGCGACTTGCTCATCACGATATCTCCGGAACTATTAGACCTACAAACTTGAAACTTTCATGTTCCTGTCATAGAGTAGAGATCCGCTAACGGATTTTACGAAAATCTAAACCTCAAATGACGTTCTGAGTGATTTAGGGGTGTTATACATAAATCCGATTTAGAACTGTCAGGCCTGCAGACTTGAAATTTGATATAGACGTGTTTTTTTTTATTAAATATAAATCCGCTAAGATCGGATTTCACCGAAACTGGCTTTTATTAAGGGGAGAAGCGAGGGAGGTACTGGAATGTATTTATAAAAAAAAAATTCCCGTTTTCAAACTGTTAGACTTACCAAAATGAAATTTGGTGTGTTTGTTTCTTTTGTTGAATTGATATTCACTAAGCATGGGTCTAACGGAAATCGACTTCAAAAGTAGGTTGCTGGAGGTTATTGATAAAAAATTTCCGTTTTTGAACTATTAGATTTAGACTTGAAATTTAGCAATCGTGTTTGATTTTATTGAGTAGAGATCCACTAAAAATGGATTATGCAGAAATCGATTTGGGAAGGGGGTTACAAGACCGTAAAAGATAATTATACTTTAATTAAAAAAAATATTATTTGGAAGTTCTGTCCTTTTTAAATCAAGAGTTAAGAGTTATAAGAAAATTGGAATTCTTAATGCTTGGACTTAAGTACCAGTAACATACATATATAAACAATAGATATTCATACAACATCATGAACTACCAAGGTGGTTAACGATTAGTTTAGAATAAAACATCTCGTAACGCCGCAGAAGTTGACTGAAATTCAATTTAAAACAATTCCGTTCAAGCGTTTGTCAAATCAAGCATAGTTTTTATAGCTACGGGTCGAACAATCGAGGTTTAGTCAGGGTCGAATGGTACGGTCAATGCACTGGGTACAGTAAAAATATTCCCACTGAATACATTTCATTCGTAAATTTGAATGGAGAACAATAAAAGAGTGGCGCAAAGTAACAACGCGCGTGGTGTCGAAACCCTAAGAGAAAACTTCTCCAACAAGTCGTTAGGAAAACTTTTTCACGATTCGTATAATAATACGAAACGTGTGTAAAAAGTTGTTAAAAGTATTCATTACAATCCATATACGAATGGATGTTTGAAAGAGTGAAAAGAATGTCTCCTTTTGTTGATTTTCAGATAATTAAAACGTGTTGCGTCAGTCACACACTCTAGGCGTAACTGTGGCATTTGTTCACCGTTTGTTGACCAGCGTCGAATCCACAATGCCCGTTGAAAGACCTTGAATTGTAAACGAATGTGGTAATTCCCGAAAGAATGCCAATTCCACGTAAATGCACACTTTTCGGTCAATCGGTGGTTGCAAAAGGTGATGGGAATGTTCACACTTAGTACCTCAATGAAGCACAAATTAATATAAACATTGTCTCCGTGGAATTCGGGCAATGAAATTTCTCAGAATAAATACTTGAATTCACCCTTAAGCTGCAGTGCATAAATTCCTTCACACCATGGCTGTCATATGGTCTAAACTGCTTTTGTAAAAGTAAGCGGGAAAAACTGTTTCCCTCAGGCTTTAATTGAATTATTTTTATTTTATAAACACAACTACACACGCAGGTTTCTTTTTAAATTCCCCTTTTCTCGCTGTTTTTATTTTCAGAAAAATGGTTATAAGATAAATTCGTAAATGTAGAGGAAACGGACATCTCCAATTAATAAAAACATTTCATTCGCTAATAGTTCAACTCTGAAGCTGGCCACGGTAGCTAAGTGGTCAAGGTCCCTGGTGAGTGAGTGAATATTAAAGTCGCACTGTTCAACTACACGAGGGCCTTTGGTGACGTCATTTTGAAGTGACGAGGGAGACACCTGACTTGACATTCCCCTCTCCCAACCACACCAAAGGGAGAACGTTTGAGCTATCGACAGATTTAAAGTGCATCGCTCCTCTACACGGCGGGTCTTTAGTAGTACTGTGCTCGAACGCGTGACAAGCAGCCACGATCCGATACATTCACTACTAGGCTACCGTGGCCACGGTCACGGATTCATGGCCAACGTGTCATGAGTTCAAGCCTAAAACCGCTGAAGACCCACCGTGCCCGGGAGATGCAAGTTAAATCTGTCGGAGCTCAAAGGTCCTCCCGTTGGTGTTATGTGGAAGTTAGGAGAGATGGGGGTTCCAGCTCAGATGTTATCCTCTCTCGTCACTTGACCATGGCTTTAAACGACGAGGTCCGTCGCCAATAGCTCTCGAGTTGCTTAAAAGTGTAACGTCAATACTGACTCGTTTCTGAAGCTCTTCAAAATCTCATTTTATAATAATCACGAAATATTTACAGTCTGTTTGATTTATTGTTTGTTAACATCGTACTCGACACTAACATCCATCCATCCCGTGATGTTGCAGTTGTCTGGACTCTGCAACAATAAGCTCGATACCATAACCATTCAGCTAACATGATCCTATTCAATTATGCCTTTGAACGAAGTGGTTGCTTAATGGATCGAGTCGTAAATGATGTGGAGCTAGTGAATGGTTTGTTTATCCGTTTAGTGAACGTCTGAACGGGAACGTTTTCCGAAGGCAACAGACCTCATCACTTTGAACGAATTTGAAAAGACGACGCGTGAGCTGACACCTTCTTCTCCATCCCCAATGCATCAACCTTTCCACACGACGAGTTTTTAATCGATGAGGGATTCGAACATGCAGCCCGACAGAAACTTCAGCAGTCATGAGCTCGATGCCGATCGGCTGAATGGGTTATTTCATCATTTGGAATCACGGTTGAAGAGTGGTTTTTGGCGAAAAGGGTTGATGAATTATCACTCTTCTTATTTTCACATCTTGCATAAATTTAGAGTCAACTCTCATTTTCAGTAGCATGACTTTGATAAAATCAAATAAAATTCCCCCCCTCCAATCCATTTTCCACGAAACTACCTGCGGTGGATCGAAGCTGTCTGTCGTAACCAAACTACTGTAATCCATTGAGCAGATGAAGGAAAAATAACACAAGGTGAGATATTTGAGCCGTATTAGGCCAGCCGCGAGTAATATTTAGCCAGCGATTTATATGTTGGGGGATAATATTTCCTTTTCGTTTCAAATTTCCTTAATTGTTTCTACACCTGTTCACACATCGGCATTTTAATTATTTTAGTCATTGTTTTTTTCCCTTTTATGTTTCATGTCAGAAACTGGAAATGACACTCGCAATTCCAAGTTCTCACGATACTTTTGCGTGTAAAATTAGTTACAACATACAACGGGACGAGGGAAATCTTGCGAAACTCTTATAAGAAGGACAATTATAGTAGGAGTTGTTTTGATGTTGTGATAGCTCTTCCCCGAAAAAAATATATTTTTAGTCAAGGTCTTGTTGAAACTACTTATTCCATTTATACGAATGTTCATTCGTGACTAAATTCATTCGTAGAGTAATATTAAGAGTATTTTGAATCGTGACAAACAAATTGAGTCAAATATTTTCTTTACACAGTACAATGCTATAGCTAATTGAAAATCAACACACCTACTAGCAAACGGCAAGAATTGTTAAGATGTCTACCTGAAAGAGTATTGATCAGGAAATCTTTTTCGTTGACTGTACAGAAAGTAATGAACAAACCATTGTTTCTGTCAAGTCTGTTTTTCAAATTTAAAAGATGTGTTGATTATTCGCTAACGTCAAAGAAATACGAGGCCTTCACAACTTGTAATTTTGAACCCTGTGGGAAGAAGGCATTTTAACTCGTACCCCTCTCTTCCAACATCATAGAAACGTGAGAGCTTTGTGTGTGAGCCTCGACATATTAAACAAGCATCAGCTTTTCTACATAATCACATGAACTCAATAGAAGCCACGTATTTAAATGTCTTGTATAAGATCACACACTTTTTTAAAATTACATTTATTTTTACAGTAGTCACAAAGTATGCATTCTTCAAAATGACAGAAACAAAATTAATTATTCAAGGGCGCACTATTATTCTCATAGAGCGTGTTGCACGCCAGCTGTCACCACACGTGTTTGAACATCGCACCCCCGCAACAAATGATAACGTTGCAGTACGATTGTTCAATAGGTGTCACCTTGAAAAGATGCTCATTCCAATCCATTGGAATATTGTTCGCGTCGTGATTCCATGCCACTTAAGGTTACACTTTTTATTCCAACCCAATCCCGTGTTTTGCAGGAATTTTCAGCATATTGCTGTACGTAAGCATTCGTGACATTAGAATTGCAGGTAAGGACAATCGTTCACTGACTGCCAGCCCATTTTGCGGTGTCAGTCAATTCCCCTTTTATTTGACGTCATTCATTTGTAAACATCCTTTTTGGTAAAACGTGTGCTCAGCATGTGAAGAGGAATAGAGAGCGATATAAAGGGGCCGGCATATTTCAATGAAACGTAGCCCATTGATTGCTTTGAGGAGACCGCTGCAAAGAAATACATTTTAAATCATGGGAATAAACGTTTGCACTCTCTAACATCTTTATATTCAAAATTTATAAATATATTTACTGGTGCTGAATAAAAATACATTCACATTGTGAAATGCGTTAAGAATACAGCCCGTTACAGATAGTAGCAAAAAAGCGAATATTTCTCGGGGATAAATTAATGCCGATGGGGAAGTGTTTGCTTAATACACATAGTTCTGAAGAATTTTAACTTTTACATTTGGTATTGTTTTTTCTACTGAGATATATAACATTGCATAAAGCAACTTGAAGGCTATTGGCGAAGGATTTTAAACCATGATCAAGTGAAGAAAAGCAGCGATCCTCTACACGACGGATCTTCAGTGCACTCGAACCCTCACCACTAGGCTACCCCGGTGCAAAGCAGAAAGATTCAATGCAATTTTTACCTGTGCAGGCACACCTTAATGGAAAACTTTCTTTGCAACATTTAGTTCATCTTTTCGTTCCTAATCTTCTGTGGCTCTGTTTTTCAGACGCTTGGAATTAAGACGAGGAACATAAAAAAAACTTTGAGTTGATTCCTACTCGATCAACAAAGAAACATTTTATTTTAGCTACTTTTTATTAAATATATAAATATGTATAACATATGACAGAATCACAACATTAAGTAGCAATTAATTATCATTAAAGTATATTGTCATCCAAAACAATCGTGTCTATCAAATTTCAGTTCAACTGAATGCTTTAAGGCTGTCTTCGGTAAAAGTACGAGAGCTTGAACTGAACGCGAAGCCCATTTTCAGATAGAAAAATGCCTCAATTTCCATGGAAATTTGTAATATCTTAGCTCATATCTCTGTTAACAATAGTGTTTTTAAAAATTTCAGAATATTCCATGGATATTTTCTTTTTCGTTTTAATACATGAAGGCGTAGCCCATTTAGCATTACGATATAGGAGAAAAAACACAAAACGCATTTTATACCATAAAAAAAGGTTCAACTCGGATAAAAATATTAAGTATGATAAAAAAAATACTGTTCTTTTACAGTATAATGAAGCCAGAATATCATATTAATTTTTCATTTCTTTATATCCGAATTCTTGTCCTATTCATTAACATTAACCGAAAACAGCTTTAACACGCGACACACAAGTCGCCAAAAAGGGTCACTAAGTCGCCAACGTGGCTGTATTTGTAATTCTTTGAATAATTAGTTTTAATCAATTAATTTTTATTAATTATAATTAAATTACTGTATTGTCATCCAAAATGATCATGTATATAAAATTTCAGCTCCGTTGAGCGCTTTAAAAAGTATTTTATTAACGATTGTAAATTCCACGAAGATAAATAAATAAATATATAGAGTGTGAGTTAATTGTAGGAGCTGAACGAATAAAGCTCACACAGATAGGGTCCTTGTGTTAATATTTTGAAAAGAAAATTGCAAAATATTTGATTTCTATGTATTGAATGCAAGCGGCTTCAAAAAGTGTATATTGTAAACTATGATCGAAATCTTAATGGGACAATCTTCAAGATGATCACACCTAACATTTTCTAAGATCTAATTCTTCAAATAGAAGCTATGCAATGTTCTGGTTACGCACATTTATTCAAAATTTACATACTTCAAAGGATTTTTGTGCAGGACGTATTTTAAAACGAAAATTACTGATTCAAGTTCAAAATATACCGATAAATAATCCAAATTAATTTAAGGACGTCTACTTCCTACTTTTGCATGGAAAACTTATTTTTAATTTCTTTCATTACGTATATCTTTTGCTCGATGCATTACTGTAAAATAAATATTGTACATCATTTCCTATTCAATTTCTCTGTTTGAAAAGTAAAACGAAAATCAGCAAAATGACATTATACCATTGGATTGGAGCTTGGAACGAAAATGAAGCACACAAAACTATGGAAGACTCCCTTGGAACAGGATTGTAAGTACCATGAGAAATAAAAGCAATGCGATGATTTGGAGAAATCTTGCGTTGAGAGTTACATTAACGTCTTACAATAAAGCTACACGAAGGTTATTGGCGACAGACCTCGTAATTTTCACCCAAGGGCAAAGGACGAGGACAACACCTGAGCTGGCCCACCTTCTCCTTACTATCACGCCACAGCAATGGGAGGACACCAAGCTTCGATAGATTTAACGTACATCGGCCCCTCTACTTTGCAGGAATTGAGTGGGACTCGAACTCGTGACCAGAACTACTAGGCTTCCACGGCCCTCTTAGCTTTGAGCCCTGATCAAGTAACGAGGACGATATCTGAGCTGGCTCTATCCAAAATACCACACCATGCCAAAGGGAGGACTGATTTAGCGTGGACACGGCGCATCTGCAATTGCACCAATATTCGAACTTATGACACGCCGTCCACCAGTTAATGGCCCCTCGGGTGCCCTTCTCCTCGATTATCAGCGTGAGCTAGAGGTGTAGGAAGAAATGAAGAAGCTGCCATGATCACTTTATTAACTTGTACTAATAACAGATTAGATAATAACAGGATCTACGGTGGCGAAACACACAATATATATAATACCGAAATAACGCAACCTGGACCACTATCAATAACTAACTCACCTAAGCTCAATTCCAATGTAGATCCGAATATTTAAATAGTCACTCCTACCTTTAAGGTCCAACGAAGTATCAATCTATCTGATTCTAGCTGAAGTTGTGGTTCACTGGCGTGCAATGGTATGCACCTTGACTAAGAGCTCTCTATACCGAGTAAACTCTTTTGACTGTCACTTAACTTCGCGAAATACACTTCACACTTGACACACGTTCTAAAATAACATTCCTCAAATGCCACCTCGCTGACTCTAAACTTCTGTTATTTAAAAGCTTCCTAATTTGCAT
This sequence comes from Trichonephila clavipes, assembly GCA_019973935.1. Classification (NCBI taxonomy): domain Eukaryota; kingdom Metazoa; phylum Arthropoda; class Arachnida; order Araneae; family Nephilidae; genus Trichonephila; species Trichonephila clavipes. Next base: position 141,321 of record BMAU01001068.1, read on the forward strand.
CTTTCCTTCACGCTTTACTTCTTGGGTTGGTTGGAAAAGAGTTGCCATTCATTCTGTCCTCAAAGAACCCAAAAGGACAAGTTAATTAAAAAACGCGTGTCAAAACTAGGCTACCACAAGAAAGTGAATGAGTCACTATAGGATATATTGGCGCAAGAGAGCCGATTTTGGCTAAACTTGGCCGAAAATTTGATTTAACTTCGTATAATTTGGAAAACACAATCACAAAAGTTTAAAATGTTGCATGAACAAATAATATATGTAAAAAAAAATAAGTCAAATCCTATTTTTAGGTCAACAAAGAAAAATTTTATATTAGTTACTTTTTATTAAGGCTGTTTTCGGTTAATGTTAAAGAATAGGACCCGAATTTGGAACATTTTTTCAGATATAAAAGAAATGAAAAATTAATATGATATTCTGGCTTCCTATATAGAGCCTATAGAGAGCAACATTTTTTATCATACTTCCCATTTTTAACCGAGTTGATTCATTTTTTTTCTGGTATAAAATGTGTTTCGCATTTTTTATCCTATACCATAATGTTAAATGGGCTTTACCTTCACGTATTAAAACAAAAAAAGAAAGAATATTTTAAAAATTTTTAAAATCATTCTATTGTTAACAGAGGTACGAGTTATGATATTGCAAATTTCCACGGAAATTGGGTCATTTTTCCGTCTGAAAATGTGCCTCGCGTTCAGTTCAAGCTCTCGTACTTTCACCGAAGACAGAATTAATTAATAGGAATAGGTACAGTCACTCAAAAGTACTTGGCATGCATACCTGTTAAAAGTCATTTATAAAAATATTTATCACATTCAAACAAAATGAATTAAGAAATATTTTAACTCTTGGTGTACAAGGAAAATTTTATTTTAGTATTATAGAATTATAATTGTATCTCTCTCTCTCTCTCTCTCTCTTGCTTTACAAATATAATTCAAAGGTACACTGGAATCAAAAAAGTATTGGGACACTTTTGAAATGAGAAATTTAACAAATATATACAGCACATCAATAGAATTTAACTTCACACCACTTTTTTAGACTAGAAGTTTAAACATAAAAGTTTCAATAAAGAAGATTATTTATAGGAAAAATGGCAAGAAACCAAGACACTTTGGTTGAAGTGCAAAATCCCGTAACAAGTCATTAGAAAAAAGGGAAATCAGTTCGTGGTATAGGAAAAATCTTGAAATTGATAAGTCTTCTGTTTTTAACATCATTGGCAGGTCCAAGAAAACAAATAGTGTTGAAAACAAGCAAAGATCGGGGCGTCCAAAGACATTTAATGAACGTGAAGAGATGTGGATTGTCAGACAAGAACGCATTAATCCAAGAACTAGTGTAGTAAAAATGACTTTGTGCAATGTAAAAGTAGGTTCAGAAAATAGGTAAATTCTGAAACCGTCAGAAATGTTTTAAGAAAACGTAAGTATCATGGCAGACGACCTCAAAGAAAGCCCTACATCAGCAAAGCAAATAGACAAGCTAGGTTGACATTTGCTAAAATGTATGTAATGTGCAGCCAACGGAATATTGAGAAAATGTTATTTTTATTGATGAAAGCAATTATAACATTTTCCGATCGGATGATAAGCAAAACGTTTGGCGGAAATATAATACAGCAATGCATGCAAAAATTTACGGCCTACTATCAAAAGTGGAGGGGGTAACCAAATTGTCTGGGGCTGCATGGCAAGCTCAGATGTCGGTAACTTACATTTTATTGATGGTATAATGAATAAATGTCTATATCTTGATTTTCTAAAGCGAAATTTAAGGCAAAGTGTGAGCAAGCTGGGAATCTCAGGACATTTTAATTTATACCAAGATAATGATCCGAAACATACTGCAGATTTTTGCAAGTTATGGGTCCTCTACCATTGTCCTAGTGTTATTAAGACTCCTGCACAAATTCCAGGCTTTATTCCTATTGAAAATGTGTGGGATTATTTGCAGGAAAACTATATGAGCACCAAATTTCTAACAAGCAGGATTTAAGAAAATATTTGGTCAAATATATAGTGGACCAAAATCGATTAATCGTTTTGCAAAAAAGTGATCCAATCCATGCCAAATTAAATTCGAGAGGTCATAAAAAGCAAGGGTGGCCCAACAAGATATTAATTTCTAAGTTTGAATTGATTTTCTTAATTTTCTTATTGGGAAGTGTCCCAATACTTTTTTGAGCACGTTTTTTAACTCGATTTCTTTTATTATCAATTTTAATCATAATTTCATTAATTTATGAGTTTTGTTCAAATTATTATTATTTGTATTTACCAAAACAACATTTGCTTCTTACTTTTGGTATGATTTGTAGGTTTAAGTAAAATATTACGATAAAAAAATCTATGAACTGGTAGTGTGTCCCAATACTTTTTTGAGTGACTGTATATTCATGTGACAGAATCACAATATCAAGTGACAAAATAGAAGGCGATTTTCATTGCAATTTTCCATTTTCCTTTCTATATAGGGTGTTGGACTATTTTTGTTTGTTACTATTTATTCATTAATTAAATTTGAATATTCTAACAAAATAATATAGTAAAAAAAGAAATCACATTCTCAGAAATTAGGCCATCCCAGGTGGAATTCGAACCCACGACCTTTGGATTAGAAGTCCAACACGCTTTCCATTGCAGGGATACAACGAACGATTTTCCTTTTTGTATTTAGTGATGGATTATTATTTTTGTTTGTTACTATTTATTCATTAATTAAAATTTATTAATGAGTTATTGTTTAAAAAACTGTATCAATATCAAGTGGCATTCACTACAAGTTTAAAAGACGGGAGTCTAAACGGGAAAGGAAAGAAATGGGAAATGGGATGACAAAAAGAAAGGCTGAAAATGGAGAAGGATAACTAGAATACTCCGGAGGAGTGACACCCGTGTTTACTAAAGACGATAAACCCCTTAAGAAAAGGAAAAGATCACTAGAGCACCTCGGAATTGTGACACCCGTACTCACCTAAAGAATATGAGTCCCCTTTAGGGGTTAGGCTATTGCGACGATGGCGAAGTCTTTTTAAAATAATGAACAACGACAAATAGGATGATGACTTGCTTTGTAATAGTTAAAATATTTTTCTTTTGCTTCTTTCAGGAGTCACGATGCGGATTCGTGGTTTTATGGATGGCATTCTATTTCATGTTGGAACCCGTACCCTTGGCCGTCACCGCCCTGCTGCCCGTGGCAGCCTTTCCTGTGTTAGGGCTGCTCTCCACTACAGAGGCTTGCACCCCTTACATGAAGGTGAGTTGGTACGCTGTAAATGCAAACTCAAATCCCCACATTAAGTAATGTGCATTAACTTTTGCACATTTTTAAACTAATTTATTAAGCCAGAATTAATTTAAAACATTTGAAGTTGATAAATTTATTTTAGTTGCACTGCTTCTAGTTTCACAATATTAAGTTTTATTCCATATAACTGTTCTTTAAATTGAATTTCTTTGTATCTCAATTCTTAATAAGAAAATTCTGCATCGTGTGAATTTCTGATGTTTCTTGTACAGTAATATTTACTTAAACAAACACGAGGGACACTAATGGATAAATATCGTAATTTTGAGCTATAGCCAAATGTCGAGGATGGACGGGAGAAGAGGACTGTGAGCCAATCTTTTTAATGTACAATCGTACTGGGTCGCTAATAGAAATGGAGCTTGAAATCAACTGAAACAGTGTTTATACTTTGTCGTACAGTTTAATATTTATAGGAATTCAAAAAAATTTATAGTACTTATATATATATACGTATTGTACCAACTTCTTCCAATCGAAAAACGTCAACAAATTCTTTGATACACAGATAATAAGGAAAACCCTTTTTCAAACAGCAATAATCTGTTTCGTGCATGCTAGGAAATTATTGTTTGTAATATATTATTCTTTTACTTTGTTGTGAAACCTTTGGCATGTATTTTTTAGGGAAGCAAACACAGCGGAATATATCCAAAAATAAAGACTAATTCGCATGTGGCTGAAAGGCTATCGGAAAAAATAACTCGGATCTGTTTTACAGCATTTCAGTTGGTACTTATATGAATTATCTGCAGAGTTGGCTGCAAAAAGAACAATTATGGGACTTTTGTCATCTAACTGTAATCAGATCTTTGGTTTATTTTGAGTGCATGTGCTTTTTGTAAAAAAAATACATAGGAATAGTATATAATTCTTCAGAAATATCACCGAAGTGTTTGTCGACGCGCTAATGCGGAAGGTGCGGGAATTTATTTTCGCTAAAACGATGTGCATTTGGCTAAGTTTTTTGAATCGGTGCTGTCTTTTGATTGAGCGAAACGGACTGACCGTAAAATGCCCATTGAACTTGCTCAGGATCAGTCTCCTGAGTGAATATTAATGTCGCACTGTTCAGCTACACGAGGGCTTTAGGCTATGGACCTCCTCATTTTGAACCATGCTCAAGTAAGTAGGACGACACCTCCCTCTCCTAACTACCAGGCCAATTGAAGGATCAGTCTCCTATGTGTACCCATAAAAACGGAAACAAATCTTCTCCCAAAAATAAGCATGGTACGATAAACGAAAGTTTGAATTTAATACTGTGTTAGAGCCAGAAAATTATTCTTTTTTGTAGTACATGGCTTATTTTTTCGATGGGTTGTATTGTGAGGCTAGAATTTTCTTTTGAAATATATTGATATGTAAATGTTTCACTTCCTCAAAAGTGATAACGCCTTCACGAATAGACTGCCTCATCAAACTACACTCGATATTGTAAGAATGCTAAAAAACACTTTTAATAAAGAGGGATTTCATTTCTCTCTATTTAGTATTCATATTTGTCGAATGAATTATGAAACGCAAACAACACTAGAATACGAAAGGGTTTGACTCACAGAACAGAGGAGTGGCCGCGGTAGCCTAGTGGTCAAGGTATCGGATCGTGGCTGGCTTGTCACGAGTTCGAGCCCAGTACCACTAAAAATCCTTCGTGTAGGGGAGCGATGCACGTTAAATCTGTCGAGAGCTCAAACGTCCTTCCGTTGGTGTGGTGTGATAGTTAAAAGAAGGAGTGCCAGCTCAGATCTCGTCCTACTCACTTGAGCATGGCTCAAAATGACGAGGTCCGTCGCCAAAAGCCCTCGTGTAGCTTACCAGTGCGACGTTAACATTCACTTACTCACTCCCCCAATATGAGGATTATGAATCTTAACATACTTAATATGCAATAGTCCTTTTATACGACGAGTTTATGGGTCGATTAAGACTTCGCCGACAACGAATTCGATGAGGGTCACTCAACTGGCACAACACTTAGTGAATTGAGTTTGTGATTTCCTCGTTGAGTAGGCAACTTTTGTGATGGGTGCAGATAATCGGAAAAAGCCAGAATAATTTTGTATTTGATGCGATCATTCCATGAGACGTGGGGACCTTGGTAGCCTAGTGGTTAGGGTCACGGATTTGTAGATGGAGTGTTTGAGCCCCTGAAGATAACTCTCCCCCCCCCCGTGTAGAGGGGTCCGATGCACGTTAAATATATCGAGGTTCAATATCCTTCCGTTGGTGTGATGCGGTGGTTCGGAAAGAGAGCTGCCAGCGCTGTGATCCGTCTTCTAAAGCCCTCATGTTGCTTTACAGCGTGACGTTAACATACCGTACTCTTGCTCACTCCATGAAACGTGTATTTAAAAAGAAGGGTGCTCGAGATGAGATGTCACGTTCATCCCTCGAGGATGTGTCACCACCCGAGCGACTGAGAAACGTGACTTCGTTTATCCGATCAATCTGCGACCTCATACCGTCCATTTTCTTTTATCTCTGTACCGAAAGTGCAAGTTCCAGTGGCATTGAAAGGTCAGCAGGAGCTCGGCATAAAAAAAGTGCATTTTGCGCGGAATCTCCACGTGTTACGATATGTGCCTTCATTAGGAGAGTTCAATCGCTTCATTCCAAGGCGACAGCTTTAAAAACGTTTCTTAACGATATTTTGATACCGGAAGGACTGGATTGTGGCATTGTAATCTGTTTCGGAAAAGAAATTAAAATGAGTCATTTTTTAATTTCAAAATTACATGCTCGATACGTTTAAAGTTAGCGAAAGTATTTTCGTGAAAAAAAATATATACAAGTGTATAAATACCCGATTTCAACTGATTCATAAAGCAAGAAATATTTTTATAAAAATGTTGCCCATATTAACGTAGCTCACACGGTGCAAACATGGACTTTTCCTATCATAATAGAAGGATAAGAGGGTAATTAATCCTCTTTTAAAAGGGGGATTATTGAAATGCAGTTTTCAGTTAAGTTTTTCAATTTTGTGTAAAATTAGCCATACCGTCATCCTAGCTATCAGAATGCGTAACTCCACAAGTGAGTGAGTGAGTGAATATTAACATCGCACTGTTCAGTTAAACAAGGGCTTTTGGCGACGGACCTCGTCATTTTGAACCATGGTCAAGTGAAGAGGACGATACCTGAGCTGGCACTCCTTCCCTCTCCTAACTACAACAAAGGAAGGACGCTTGAGCTCTCGGCTGATTTAACGTGCATTGCTCCCCTACATGGCGGGGCTTTAGTGGTTCGAACTCGTGACAAGCCAGCCACGATCTGATACCTTGACCACTAGGCTACCGCGGCCACAGTAAATCATGCAAGAAAAACCCCAATAACACTAACAATACTATACTTTTTAAACAATCATATATCTTTCTCTAAAACTCAGGGACTTATGGTCTCTGTATTATAATAAGAAACCTCTTCTCTGCAATGTCATAAAATTTAAGGTGACATGGTACGATTTGTGCAAAAATATTTAATTTAAGGATTTTCAAAATGTTTTTGGGTGCCTCTTATTTGTGTATACTATGTAAAACAAATTTTGGGTTCAAAATTTCATAAGAAGCTAGTCATTTAATTTTTTAAGGAAAAAACTTTAAATTTGTGAAGTGATTTTAAAATGCTACTCCTCCCCTACAATATTTTATGTGCACGTTGGAAATTTGATTTACAAGTACGTCAAACTATGCGTAACAAAAGTTGGAATGGGTTTTGAAAGAACATGATTGGTATTTGTACAATACTTCTTTTTATGAATGCTTATTGAAAATCCCTTAAAAAATGTATAAATTCTGAGTCCAATTATTTTTTAAAAAATAAGTATTGCTTTGACAAAGATGCATGCTAACTTTTGTTACATGTATTATTAGCAATAGGTAAAAAAATTCAAAGTATTAGGCACAATAGAAAAAAACCTTAGCATATTTTAAATGAAGGCAAACTCTAGTTATTTTATCTTTCTGAGGTAAGTCAAATTAAAGTTTTGATTTTCCATGGGAATGTGAATAAAAACGAACGTAAAAGCTATCATAATTCTGAGTTTTTAAGTTTAGAGCTTTAAAATTTTGTGAGGTTATAGAAAAGTATATAAAGAATAATTAACGCTAAAGAAATTTGATTTGATTTTTTGATCGATTTCTGTCAATTTAATCGTACTTAAACTAATCCAAACTTTAAAGTTCTGTTCTATGTGTTTTCATTACCATTTAAAAGCTACGATTCCTTGTAATTCTGCAGGATACCATCATGATGTACGTTGGAAGTCTGACGCTGGCCGTGGCAGTGGAGCATTGCAACCTGCATAAGAGGATAGCACTCAAAGTCCTTTTGATTATCGGGACAGGAGCTAGATGGTGAGAGAATGCGCACCATTCATTTTAGACTACACGTAATAGTTTTACTACAAGAAATGAAATTTTAATTAACGCTTCATGGAATACTCTATTTTTTAGGTACCAAACCATATTTATTTTTCGGCTCGGTAATGCATTTGAAACAAATACATAAATCAAGATCCCCGTGTCGAAATTCTTACTCCATTAACAAAGACCATAGAACGGAGCTTTTACAAACTTGTATTACATGACGATTATTCGATGCACAGCCTTGAAGTTGTTTGCAAAAAAAAATAGCATTTTCAGAAAAAATATATAAAATTAAAACTATTTTTTAAATTTATTCCTAAGAGAGTGATGAATAAATTACAAACCGTTTAGTTGCTTAATCAGAACAAGAGAATAAAAGTATAGGGTGTCCGAAAAAGTATGGCTACACTTTAAAAAAAGAATTAAAAATAAACAAGGATTTTCACTAACCGTTTTTTACTTTCCATAAAGATAAGATTAAAGTTTTGTTTAATGAAATGCAAACTAAATGTTCGCCCTTTGCAACATTCTCGTTTCAAAATGACTTCACCGCAAGAACAATCCAAAGCTGTTGCATGATTTAAATCTGTAACACATGTACAGCGTAAATGAAACACCGCCACACTGGATTTTGGAAGTAAAAAAAGTTCCCTGGTGATGGATGAAAAGTCCATATACTGTGCCCACTCATATCTTTAGGAGAGGATAACATCTCCTTGTTGTTTACTAATGAATCGAAAAATCGAATTTCTGCAGCCATTCAGAATGTTGATTGCGCGATGCTCCAAAGAGCGTTTTAAGAAATCTAGTATAGGTACGAAGTTTTGCGCGCAGCTCTGCACTGGTGAAAACAATTCAAGGGACAACTTGTTTTTTGGCAATAAAAAAACAACTGAAAGAGCAAATAAAACCAAACTTAGCCAAAATATCATCCGATATAAGCCCAATATAGGGGGAAACAAAAATCAGCACAACCTGCACCCTAAATAAGAAAACTGGTGCAGCAAAGTAACTGATCGACGATCTGTCAGTCAAAGAAAAACGTACCATTTAAGATGAAGGATCGCCTCTAACAAGTGTAGAACCTTTGCATCGGTGCTTCGTATTGTTTACCAGGGTCCTTAAATCTTGTGGAAACCGCATCCACTCTTGCACCAAGGCACTCTTGAGCTCATCGACGATCATTGAAGCTGTCTTCGAGCTGCAAAGCAGAGTCTAAGGATGTCCCATACATGCTCGATGGGATTAAGGTCATGAGATATCACAGGCCTCTCCAATCGCTGAGTATTCTCCTCTTCGAGGTATTCTTTCTCTAACTGTATGGGGTTGCGTTATCGTCCAAAAGGATGAATATGCTCCGTGGAATCCTACATAAGGTGCAAGGATCTTGTCCCTGTCCCGCTCACCTATTAGAGTACCTCTATCGAGCACATTCCCGTCTACCATGATGCATGTACAGACCATCACACCACCTCGACCCTAGTGGTTCTTTTAGACAATGTTAAATGACCGATATTGACTCCCAGGTTCTCTCCAGTTAAGAACCCGTCTCTATCCAGACTGAATCGCGACTCATCGCTGAATTGAATCAAACCCCAATCATCCCCTGTCCAAGACAGCTGCTCTCGGCATCATGCTAGATGGCCCTTTTTGAGCTTCATAGTCAAAGGGATGCAGACTACAGAGTGCCGGGCATACAAACCCCCTACATTAAATCTCCGGGTGACTGTTATCCGTGAAATGGATGTCCATGTTGCATTATACAAGTTGTGAGACAATTGTTTTGCTCCCGTGGGCCTAACTCTTCTGGCTAAAAGTCTCAAATGAAGGTCTTGAGCCGACGTTGTTGCTCTTTTACGGACTTGATCAGGTCGGTGGACCACTGCCCCTGTCTCTGTGAACTGTTTCCACAGGGTATGGAAATACTACATTTCTCGAAACCCCGAAGTCCCTTGAGCAGATAGTTTTTGATTGGCCAGTTCTCGAAGTTTCCAGCTATGCGCTATCTTGTAGCATCGTCAAGACGATGAATTGACCATATTAAAGATGAGTAAACAATAAATTTTTTAAAAAAAAACAAGTATTGGTCTAAGCTACGACGTTTTTCCCAACGGTGCAAGCTTCAGCGAGCAAGTGAGAGAGGTACCTCTACACAAACGTGATCGTAGTGCCACTGCCTTACGACGTTAGAGACCACTCCGCAGCAGAGAGAGGGGGTGTCAGAGAAAAGCTTTTCTATAATTTCATAGCTTATTTGCAAATAACATTAAATATTTGTTCTGTTTTTGAAAAAAAACCGTTCTTTCCTTTAATTTTTTTCACTAGTGCATTAATGCGCACATTTAAATCGTATGATAAAACATTGTTAAAAAAAACCGTTGGTATTTTCTTTATAAAACATAAAAAACAGTAAGTGAATAGATATTTTCTTGCTTATTTGTAAATATTTGAAAGTGTAGTCCTACTTTTGGGACACCTGGTATTTTTATAGATAAAAGCAAATTATAAAACAGCTTTATTATTTCAAGACAGTGTGTGTTTTTCACTAATGACTTTCGTTTCACATAGTGATAAATAAAGCACTTACTATAACCTCATAAATGCTATCGCGTATTAAACAAAGCACTCATGATTGTGTCATCCAACACGTCCAATTATTCCACAGGAGTTTTTACTCACTGCGTATTTTTGAAATTGTTATTTCTTCCTTCTTGAGGCAATTTATTTGTTTTGCATTAGTCCGGAAAGCTTTAGATTCAGAAATTGCGTTGTTATTTACATGTTTTTCATTTAAATAATACTCGATTAGTCCCAAAGGGTTACAACTAGTTTCAGTGCTAATTCAAAGAGTCCTATTCGGTCACTTGAATTCCTTGTTTAAAAAAAAACTCTAACTTGGGTGTGTTTATAATTAAGCCACGTGAACCTCTATCTGCCTATTTCTGTGGCATGAGTTAGAGCAGGGGTGGGCAACTTGTTCTGGCTCGCGAGCCATATTGTAAGAGTGGAGGTCCACACCTTTTAAAAAATGATTCCATTCATTATAAAAATAGTGGACATAAGTTGAATAAAACAGAGTTAGTTTTATTTTATTAATTCATAGTGCTAACTGCATATTATCTATAGCTACATACACATTTAATTTTAGAATTAATGAGACAAATGTACCCTATCCTACTTTCCTACATTTTATTTTAAATGAGATTATTTGTTCAACTTCTTATGACAGCCTGCAAGTGTGTCAGTCAACTTGCATCTGCACACATTTACTCTCCGCGCAAGGAAACCTTGGCTCGACACGAAGAACAATTTCCCAGCAAATGTTTCAGCTGACAAAGGTTTGTAGAAGTCAGCGTCCGGTAGCATTTCCTTCGCACTGTCATCTGACTTCAAGTCCAGCCGCAGCTTCTCAGGTGCTGCACAGTATAGGGACAACACAGCAAATGGGGATCGATTTCTTTCTTTTTTCTACAATCTTGAAATCTTCTTGTGATGTCGTCCTCCAAACTCTACAGATGCTATCTTTGTAAAATCACTTACAGGTGCTTTGTTTTCCTAATAAAAGAATTCTGTTTTCCCAATAGTGAAAAATACAAGACGAATCTTTAAAGACGAACGGGAAAAAATCTGAATTCAAAGCGAATTTTCTAAAGGCGAGCAAAAAAAAATTAATTAATAATGATTTTTTGCATTATTTGCGTTACAAGGACAGTTACATTAAATGAACTTTATTTTTTCTCGTGGGTAACTGAGGATAATACTATCTGATTACTTTATCATAGAAGCTTCCCAGATTAACACGTAGGGATTCAGTTTATTTTTATTACATTTCTACCCTATGTCTCCCCCTGAGGAATTATGACGGGGGAGGGGGTAAAATACATTTCAAAATAAAGAGGCTGGATTGACCCGAGAAACTTGAACAAAACCTTTTGTACAGAATTTCAATTTACTTTCATTTTCTAATCTCAAAACAATTTATCTTAAAATTTAAATTTAAAAAAAATGGCAGCGACCGTGAATATAATTCGTTAGATAATAATTCAAATTGGTTTTTAAAATGAACTGTATTGGAGTGGTGGCGATTGGAATGACAAAAATAAATAAATGTAAGGTGTGACATACGCACACACACAAAACAAGACTAAGTGTTTAGCTTAAAAAAAAGAGAGGAGTGTTGGCAACAAATATTTGGGTGACGTCATCCCACGCACCTCCTCTATCCATGTGGCCAGTTTCGTCTTAATCGATCAAGCCAGTTGGGAGTACTGTGTTATTGAGTGAACACGTTCAACTGCATTCTGCGGGAAAATGTGAAATCAAAATCAAGTTTCTTAAGTAACCAGCCACGAAAATATTAACCGAGGCTTATGGAGAGGAAACTTTGCCTCGTGCACCTGTGTTCGAAAGGTATAAGCGCTTTTCAGGGGGACTATGAGGAAACGGTTGGGCTTCGAAGGTGATACTGTTACGGATTCTGTAAGCACAATGGACCCGTCTCGTTTACTGTGTGTCCCACCCCGCATGCGTATATACTGATATAGCAAGTATCATTAAACTGTATGGCCGATTAAAGCACTAAAAGTCAACGGCTGCTAATAGGCGAAGAGCAAAATACAGCCGACTAATTGCTGCCTCGCGTTAAAAAGTCTTATATTTTTGTATTAACGCCCAGCTCTGAATACCATTTTGATTTACAGTTGAGTAGGCTGCTGAAAAATTTAAATACCAAGCAAAATATTCAATTCGTGTTAGTAAATAATTTGAATCTGCGTTTTGTACCAGGAATAACCGTATTTCCTGATGATCTCTTACAACAAAAAGAGAAGGAAAAAAGTTAAATAAAAAAATATAAGTTATTAGCTTCCTACAGATTCTTATAACTGTAATCAGAAATATAGACTGCTTAAAATTTAATTTCATCCTCAAAATACCCTTTGGTGATACGTCGAATAAAAATCATTGGCCTATGTTTCCAATTTCGGAAATGTTTTGCTTGCAGAAACATGGCAGCATTACAAAAGATTATCAGGCGCATTTTATTTGAATTGTGGCGTATGTTACCGATGTAAAGGAATTTTTGATTTTCATCATTCTCATATCTGGCAACATAGCCCCTCGAGGTCCCTCCTTCGAAGATTTCTCCATAATGACCTCTTATTCACTTTTCGATTTCCACCGCTTCCTAAAATGTGTAAGAGTAAATAAAAAACTCTCGATTCATTATTTTACTTTTGGCTTCAAATAAACGCATCTGTATAGTAGGAAAGGAATCAAATGTTTCGTTATAGTCAGTTTAGAGTTGTCTGGGTGAGTGAATATTAACGTTGTGCACTATTCAGCTGCAAGAACTGGAGTGGATTGCTTGACACGGGACAGTCCTGACGTCAGATGGGCAGATATAATATAGTGGTATAATTAGGAGCGTCCTTTAGATAATAATACAATTCGTCAGTTGTTGTTGTAGTGTGTTTATTACTGGGATACATACGAAAAACGTGAGATAGATGAACAAAAACATATAACACAACCACTGAAGAATACAGATTTTATTACAAACGATGATCCCAGCATATAACAAGATGAGGTGCGCTGATTTTCCTTTCGAGACGGAAATCCATTTCAGGCGAAAAACCGACTTCTTTCCCGAAGAAAATACAACCAAATCTTACTCGGGATTCGAACCCGAACCCTCTCGGTTACAAGCCGAGGGACATAGCCACCCTACTGGCTGGGGGACAATTCGTAGTTAAAAAACCAAATTTACTTTATTAACTTTAGATAATGTGAGATAAGAGAATTTTAAAAAAGCATGAAGGAAATTAAAGGGGGCTTCTATGCGTAGATATTCACTAGTTATAAATTTTAGTTCGTAATATATTGTTAATTATACTTTACATTTTTATCGGACTTATTTCATGAAACTGGTATTTATATTCAATTAATCGTGAGTTGACATTTATGTTCGATTAATAGTGAGTGCCCCTCTTACGAAACAATGCGATTAACGAAATAGATTCCCTCTTTGTGTTCGCAGGCTGATGTTGGGTTTCATGACGACGACCATGTTCTTGTCGATGTGGATCAGCAACACGGCCACCACGGCTATGATGGTGCCCATCGTGGATGCCGTCCTGGATGAGCTTCAAAGAGAAGAGAAGAAGAACCTCAAGAGCGACGCGGCCATCAGCAGTGAGTCGTGTTCCATTTCAGGTGAACCCAAAGTCTTGTCCTGATTTCATTACAAAATAGTCATTCGCTGTAACTTTTGTATCGCTGGATAGGTCAGGTTTTAGTAGTTTTCTATGCAACAGATGATGGGAGGCTCCTTCAAGAGAAGGAGGCATCATTTTCGGCCAAACTGACGTTGATTCAAGAGAAAGCCCTTCGGTTTCACGAAACAGTTTCACCCATTTATGTCCACCACACCTCTCGTCATAGCCGTGATGCATTGTTGTCTTGATGCATGATCAATAAGATTAAAGAAGAAATCTTAATGCAGCATAACAGAAGACATGTTAAAGAGGTTGGGACTGGAAAATAGCCTTGACATTCTCTGAGCTACCAAAGAGGACCCACGATGCAATTTACTGAAGTAAATGGTCTTATAAAAAATTCATAACTATACTTATAACATATCCCCAAAACATATTTAATTATAACAGTTTGAGCATAATAAATATTTATAATCGAAACAAGACTTTTGGTAAGTGAATTAATTTCAATTTTTAACATTCAAGCAGTTCTTGTATTGATAGAATGTATTATTTTCCCCTTTTTATAGTGATAACCATACGTTCCAATACATCGAATTCACTTTGGAACTCGGAGGCGAACAAGAATCACTACCAAGTCAATATGCAGCTATCAAAGTGAGTGAATTTCTTTCATCTGTTTTCAATGAAAGGCATCCAATTCATTAATTTAGTTTTCAAATAATCAATTAGCTCAAATGAGTTGCTGCAACACATACACATTTTCATACATAATTCGAGTAGAACTAATTTTATATAATTAAAAAGAAATGTGCCTGTATACAATGTGAATGTTATAATAAGAAGTATTAGATTGTATTTTTTTTTCAAAAAAAAAGGTGCATAGTGTAACAAATTTGGCTGTGTTATTTTGATAAAACGAACCAAGTTCATTTTACTCCCCCATGGAATTAGAGAGGAAACAAGCAACCCTTACAACAAAAATATAGTTCAAAGTACTCTGCGTACAAAAAATTAAGAAAATTTATATATTAATCGAATTTTTTCAAAATGAAAGATGAAACGAATGTCTTAAAATAAATATAGAAATTTTAGCACTGACTCTGTGTGGAAATAAGCGCATGAGCTGTGTATGTAATGAAAACTTGTCTTTGGTCAGTAGCTACCAACAATTGGGTAATGGAATGAAGTGGAGCATTGTCTAAGGACAAGAGGCATGATAGTCTCAAGTATCGATTAATAGATGCTTCAATGCATTGCGTTCAACTTATGGAAACAGTGGAGTGAAACCATGGACTGTGAATGATTGAGCAAGGTCATCAAGAGCCACGATGACCAATAAAAACTGTCGGAAGCAACGGAGAGAAGTTAACAGGGCCAGAAACATCTTATTGGCTGTCTCGTGAACTTCATGCATCACAGGTACCCAAATCTCAATGGTTGATGCTTCTAGAAGACTGAGAGAAATCTGTTTGCATATATTTGCGTCCCGATCATTTCTTCGCACAGAAGAGCCTATTTAGCGTAATGCAGAGCAACGACATGGCAGCAGTCGTTGGTGGCAGACGTGTTTTTTTTCATTGATGGGTAAAATTACATCCAAACTAAATTTTCGACTTTCCTTCATTTTCTTAGAACCAGATACTCACTACGAATCTTACAAAATCGCGGAGAATAGTTTGATTGCAAAGGCTTTGATATAGGGGCCTCATATAGGGCAGACTTCCAAGTATTTAACAGGGACTACTGGGAGGTACAGGAACGAAATGCTTGAGCCCTATGTTTGCGTTTTCAGGGGTGCAATTCCTGATTTTATTATTATGGACATCCCCACACATGTCACCTATCTAACCGATGAATTTCTTGAAGGGGAGAAGGTTCACCAGATGGAGTATATTTCGGATGCCCTTGAGGGTATTTGCTATCCCAAAATTATGCACAAACTGATAAACACTTTGTTGGAGTAATGAGGATGACTGTCATGTCTCCTTCCTTGCATGAATTCGCGTTGAGAAAGCTGTAGAACTTTTAGAGTTCTCCCCTCGTTTCTTTTTTGTTCTCTCATTTTTCACACGCTGACCATCAGCATGTATTAACATTGTTTATGATACACTTCTATTACATATACGTGGGTAATTTTACAAAACTTTGTCCTCTTCTGGGGAGGAATATCGAACCAGAATTGAAAATTCTCCTAATTTTGCCACCTGCGTTTTTAATGCTCAATGTTATACTCGCAACTTTAATTTTTTAAATCAGTGTTTGTTTATTATATGAAAATTCCTCTCTCAGTTTTAAATATCAAATCGTCTTTCTCAAAGAGCTTAAAATAACCGACTCGGATGTTTTAAGCATTATTTGCTCAAGTTTAAAATAAATGCTAAGCATTGAAAGTTACAATTCGAACCCTTCCTTTGTACTTACCGGGATTTTGGAAATGATTTTATCGAACTTTAATTAGGTAAGAATATTTCTGAGAGAATCGTCAATTATATCATCTGTGTATATAATTCCTTTTTTTTTTCTTTTTCATTTAATTGTAATCACAGGCAGTCATATTGTAATGACCTAATTTTATTTTTTTAAGCAAAAGTAGCTATTTTCAATGGTTAATGATTTTCAAATAATAGTGTTCTTTAACTACATAAACTTCTTGAAGTCAGAATTTTCTGCTTTTTTCACCTGTTGTCAAGATTACGCATTCTGTCGGGAAAATTGCTTCTCGGCCATTAGGTCAGTTTCTTAACACGGCTTCAATTATCCAAGTTATAAATAAGTAGCAATGACGAAGATGCATCCGGTTTCCTCACTTCATTTCTAAGCAGCATATTATGCAATCATGAAATAAATTAAATTTCTTTTGTATTTCTTGTTGCTTGAAACCAAAGAAAACCACCTTTTTGTATCATTTTACTTTCAATCTCTTTTATTGCCATGCCTTACAAACCATAACAATTCTGAATTTGTTTTAAAAATTATTAGGAATGGAGATTTTAAGTAACTATTTCGGAAGCAAATGCACATTATGTTTCGTTGTTCTTATCGATAGAATGCGATGAAATGTTTTGATGAGGACCACACAACGCATTTAAGTCTGTTTTATGATCCTCGTTAGTTCCGATCACGTTTCTGAGAACAAAAAAATCGTATCATTCGGATAAATTTATTTGACCTTTTTACTTGTCATGATTTCAATCCTCCTTACTTTCCAGTTCGAGCAGTTCCGGACCCCAGAAGGACTACAGACACTTACGGGACTCTCTGTTGCTGAGCATTGCGTATGCGGCCAACTGTGGAGGAACCGGCACTGTCATTGGCTCCGGGCCAAACCTCGTCCTCAAGGGATTGGTAGAAGAGTAAGATTACTTTTACATATCAACTAATCTATGATCCAGATTTTTCCTGGGAACTTCTAAACAGATCTTTTTAAATTTATGCGTGTGATATATTCTTGCATTGAGTCACAAAGGTCCAAAATTATCTGTCAGATATACTGAGCACATTCTTAGTTCGATCCACATGAACAGCAACTGTGTCTTTTTATTATTATTTAGTGTTTTTGAAACCATGCAATCTTTCGATGGGAGAATGTTCTCAGATTGAAAAATTCCTTTATGAATGAATAAATGCAGTTACGCTTTATGCGATTTCAGACAATTTTTCCTTTGGAGTTGACTGAAAACCCAGATTTTTCATTAAAAGTGAATTAGATATATTGGGGTGCTCCATAACGAACCTTTACGTGTATCGAACAAACGTTTATAGAGGGAGAATTCTCTTCACCCACTACAATGATTTTTAATACCTGAAATTTATATAATTGTTATTTTGGGAGATGTTTTGCTCGGCGAAAATTTTATTTTGTGATAAATATAATTATAAGATTCCTTTAACTTTTCTTATTTTTTCCTAATGAGTAAATTCTTAAGACATGTAAATTTTCTAGGCTTTATCCAGACTCCACGGAGCTGACTTTTGCCTCTTGGCTCATTTACAATGCACCTGTCATGGTCATCTGTGTGTTTATATGCTGGATTGGACTGCAGTTATTTTATCAACCATGTTGGTGAGTCATTTTTTAAGTAGATTACCATCAACTAGAAAGACCTGTAGAAAATTTCATGCCCGTTACCATAAAACCATTCATAATACACTGGTCTCTAAAGTTTGGTACAACCAGTTTTTCGATGCTCCCAACTGAAATAATGATAATAAATAAATATAAATATAATGAAGGGGTAAACAGATAACATATAAATAATAAAGGTAAGAGAAAATTAAAATAAAAGTAAAAGTACTGTTTACATGAATGACCATAAATAGCTTCGATAAAAATTCAAGAAACCAACTTACCCCTTTCACCATTTCCTTACAGAATTGGGCACTAAGATAGCAGTCAAAAATTAGGCAAGGTTTCGTCTATCATTTGTGTGGATTTTTAATGCTTATTGACCTACAAATGTGGGCCTTAACATATTGTTGTCCCTGCCTACGAGATGTCGTTTATTCTGTTAGTGGAAATGATTGGAAATCATAGGGGGAGAGAGAAATGTCGTTATCACAAGGGGCTACGGCTAAATGTCAAGATGTACCTCATATGTACCAAATAATGGGATCGCCAATTGACACTATAGGAGAGACAATACTGGAGTGACTATTCTGAAAAAACTAAAACAACACTCCCCGTCTCATCAGAATCCCTTCCATTAGATCCCTTCACATATTGACATTGAGGACAATAAAATTGCAGACATTTTGACCAAAGATAGTGCTTGCGATCCTCCGATATCAGCTCTGCACCTCTTACCCATTCAGACATCTTTTCCAGGGCATAGTGTGAAAAAAATCACTTGGTCTGTTCCACCACAGCACTAATGATAGCAATCGTCCAGGTGGTTCTCCGACACTTGGTTGCAGCAGACAGGACCAAATCACACATACTTGCTTTCTCAGCGACTATCTTAGATCTTTGACATACACTGAGGCGCCAAGAGCTCTGCAGTTTTCACCAAGTGTATCCCTGGACTTGCTTCCCTAGAATATATCCTAGAATGTCTGGGCCTCTCTATACTGGACCTTATAGCCAATCAATTATTGGATTTGTTGTTGTGTATTTCATACTGGGATAGATACGAAAAAGACGAGAGATAGATTAACAGAAACACACAATTCAAACACAGAAGAATATATATAGACTTTAATTACAAACGATGATCTCAGCATAGAACAGAATGGGGGCGCTGTTTTCCAATCGAGACGGGAATCAATTCCAGGCGAAAGCCCGACTTCTTTTACCGAAGATACATACATGCCTTATTCGGGATTTGAACCCGAGCCCACTCGATTACAAGGCGAGCCGTACTAGGTGGGGTGGCTGCTTTTGGATTTCCCTAGGGTTTATGAAGTCATGGACCTGATCTAGCTCTGCTCATCTCCGGTGATGTACAATAACAGCAAGACTGGGATCAATTTTAATCCAAAAAATCAGTATCAAAAAATTGCTTAATCATCAAGTTGTATGAAAGCATAAACCACCTATTCATGACCACCGAAAGGTTATAATTCCCGTAGAAAATCACATTTAGTTCTATCAACTCGAAGGAGGAAGAACAGTGTTGTGCTTCAAGACATTATGCCTATTTCACAATTAAGGATTCTATGCAATAAGGCCTTGGGATTGTCTCTCAATCGACGACATAGAAGTAGCCTTTTATGTAGGTCAAGAGAGTCTGTCACCTGGAAGACACAGTAATGAGCTTCTGCACTCATTACAGTTGAATCCTTGTTTACATTGGAATGATTTAGGTTTAATTATTGATCGTGATGTGGAGAGAACAAGACGTCATAAGCCACTAAGCTAACGTCGTTGAAAGATACAATTAGACCAGCAGTAAAATCATATCTTAGAATGATCTAAATCTGCCTGACTTGCATGCTTTCCAAGGAGAAATTTTAATTGCAGTGAAATATAAGAGCGAGATCATTTTTTTAAATGTCACACCCTATGCAGGTGCTATTTATGATGAGTTCATTCAGATAAATGATGATACTTGACCTCCTCGGCACTTTGAAGAATATTTTGAAGATTAAGATTTGATGTGTGGGAAGGGAATGTCTACCACGAACTTTTTGGACCTTAATCCAGTAGGCCATTCTTAAGATTACCTCGGTAATTGGATGCATGTCTTAAATCCTTTTTCGCCAAATGAGTTGGAACAAGTAGTTGCCCCATGTTTTCTATTCAAAAGCCAGGAAGTTTGAGGAATTGGATGGAAGGCATTATAAATAGCAATACACGCATTAGATCTATCAATTTATTTTCAAAAAGAAAATCCAACTTAATTTTTGTCAACATAATTCTTTATTTATAATCCATGCTTGATGTTAAAATTAAGTAAAATTAGATAAATAACTATTGAATGCATGATTCTTGAAATGTGTATGTTCCTTCGTTTTCAAATTAAACATTAAAAACTGGTTGTTCCGTAATTTTTAGAAGCCAGTGTAGTTTAATTTGGAGTGAGTGAGTGAATATTAACGTCGCACTGTGTTCAGCTACACGAGGGTTTTTGGTGACGGACCTTGTCATTTTGAACCATGGTCAAGTGACGAGAACGGCACCTGAGCTGGCAACACCCTCTCCTAACTAACACTACACTAACGGGAGGACATTTGAGTTCTTGACAGATTTAACGTGCATCGATCCCCTGCATGGTGGATCTTCAGTGGTACTGGTCTCGAACTCATGCCACGTCAGCTACGAGTCCGTTACCTTGACCACTAGTTACCAAGGCCTCAGTTTTATTTCGAAGATAATAAATTTTTTAGAAAAATTATCTTTGCACCATACGATTTAAATGCATTGCATTTTAAGTAGCATTAGTTCAAATGTACGTAACCCCATTCGCTATAGAGAATAATGGGTATAACCTTTAAACTAAAAATGTTGGTAGGGATTACAAATCCAAGTGTTTTGTTGACAAAGAAAAAAACGATCACCTGGACATCGAAATGAATGATCGATTAAAAAAGAGAAATCTCATTCTAATCTCAAATAAGTCAAATAATTATTGAAAAATATCAACCATACTAGTATCCTACTCAACATTTTCTTTATTGATTGTTTATGAACTTTGTACTCAGAAGCAGAAAGAGCAAAAGGTTTTTTATAATTATCGTCTAGTGAAGATTTTGAACCACGAAAGATTTCATGTCTATCACATATGTGTTTGCGGTCTTGACAATTCGTAATTGTTCTAATGATTCCCAATTTTCTTAAGTTACGACAACAAGGACATTTCACTGTTGAGATATCTTAAAGTATTTTGTAGTACTCAAATTATCATAAATGTCAATGCGTCCAGGAAAGTCGAATGAAAAAGGTACATCTAAAATGGATATAATTCACTTGACTGAATATTTATTTTAAGTCTCAAACGTCAGAGTAAAGTTATTTATTAACGTCTCATTTCGAAGCAACACTAAGGCTGTGGCAACGTACCTAGTCATTTTGAACCGCAATCAGGTGGCGAGAACAAAACATGAGCTGGAAACCCATTCTACAAACTACTATGCCACATCAACGTGGGGACATTGCGCTGTAACAGTTTTAAAGTGCAGAACCCATTCTGCATGTCTGGTCTTTAGTTTCAACTCCAAATGAAGAGCGTTTCTTATTCGGATAGAAGACTTTTGTTCATTATTTATTTATTGGTTCGGGATCGCCTGCTTCCGCAACAGGAAGATAAAGAATAGTGTATGGTTTCGGTTACATACGTACTGATTAAATACTAAACTAAACAATTCAATTTTTTATTTTTTGTAAAAGTGAAGCAAGTTAGAAAGACAAATTAAAAATGTTTGGCCCATCTTTCTGAAATTTTTAAAAAGTCAAATCATTATCTGAAATTTTTTGTTGCATTAAAATTGATTATTAATAGCTGGTATATCTCCTATTTTGTTCAAAATTTGTTTCTTTTTTTTCAGCTTGAAAGAAGATAACAAGGCCCAAGCGGCGGCTAGAAATGTAGTTCTCAAAAGCTATCAAGAGCTAGGATCTATTACGTAAAAATATTTTTAAATGTTATTGATTGGTATTTTTTCAACAAAAAATTAAGAGAATAACAAAAAATTACGCAGAGAATTCATTTTCTCAATTTAGTTTAGAACTATTTTTCGAAAAGTTTTCTGAACTTAAAAAGCAACAAATATTGTGCACAATGTTTTGCATCTGCACAATAAAAGCGAGTTAAGTCATGAAACTGTAAACTCTTCCGGCAGAAGTTTCGTTTCAGGTGAAGGAGGAAAATTCTATTTCCCATTCTGAGCGCACAAGGGTCTTTTCCTCTCAACAAACAACAGAATTTAAGGACGTTAGAGAAATTTGTGAAAGATCAGTTTTCCGCCAGGGTTTTGTTTACTTTTAAAAAAAATTGTAACACGTTAACGAAAAAACATCTGCGTTCATTTAATAGTATTAAAAAGAAATAAAAATACACAAACTACCGTATTTTATTCAAATTTAAGCCGCCCAAATTTTCAAAAGGTTTTCAGGGAAAAAATAATATTGAAAAATGTTTCATCTCGATATCTGGTATTAAAATGAGAATTAATAGGTAGTAAATCATCAATTTATTTTACCAATATTAAAAACTTTTAAATCATTCATAAACATACACTTGCTATAACCATCGATTGCCCCTATCCAATGAATTTTTCCATCTTCGATTCTGAGCCATATCTGACTTTCAGTAGCATTAACATTAGAGGAAAAAGGGCGGCTTATGTTTCGAATATACCTAATTTTTGGTACCTATTTCCCTAAAAGTTATGCAAACCTTATTAATGTTCCAGACAGTAATTAACGTAATTGCCTTGATAAATTATAACGGTGTGTTGAAAACTATTGAAAATACAGGGGGGAGTTTATATTACGATATATATAGTAAATTGCTGTAGTTCTAAACAAATCGCTAAATAAATTTCGTAAGAACAAAGCAAAACAGTACAGAGCAAAAATAAAGGGCTTGAGACAAAAGGCAATATCAACGTATACATATATAACACAATGTATACATCTACCCAGTTGCCATAGAAACGACTTTGAACAAATTTTCCTTTTGCGCTGAAAGAATTACTCGAAATTCTAGCTGATGGGGTTCTTCGTCTCCCTACGTCATAAACAAGATGACGGTAAATATGGAAGCCTCGGCTTCGTCAAATGCATTAGAAATGGCGTGTAATATTTTAAACAGAATGACGCTCCATTTCTGCTTACGACCTTTAACAAAAGCTCGAGCGGAACAAAAGAAATAATAATGGATGTTCGTTTACCAAAGCAGAAAAATCGGCGGGTAATTTTTCAATATGATGATTGGGCACGGCTGAAGTCAGTTTGTTTATAGCAACCCTTCACCCTTCCAGCTTCTCGAAAAACTTCCCGAAATGGTTGCTAGAGACATGCATGTGTGATAAGGCCTTCATTGCAAGGTCAAGCAGCTTCAAACCCACAACCTCCCTCCCCTCCTTATCTATCTCGTTGTTTCTGATTGCACTTGATCGATGGTGTCAGATCAAGGCCTACGAAATCCATATTGCGATAAGAGGCTAGTTCTATGCTTGTCGTTATCCGCAGCTTTGAGCACCATATAGGTGACAGCATGATTCGGATCGGTTCCACCCCAATTTTGAGGGAGAACACCCTAGGTGATAGTCAAGGGCCTCCCACCCTCTTCGCTCAACCTCTCGAAAGGACTTGTGGCTTCGACGAATATTTAGAGTGCCCCCATGCCACACAAGCACTCTTCATTTACAAACATCCACTCTTTTTCCAGGATTTGAACCCAGACCCTATGGCACAGCAATCAGCGTCTCTATCAGCACCTATCTTAGCGGGCTGAAATAAGAAAAAAAGTAAAAAATCTTAACACTAAAATTCATTTTTCAAGATATAAACCCCCATAATCTTTATATCATATATATATATATATATATATATATATATATATATATATATATATATATATATATTACCATCAACCCCTCTACACTTAAAATCAGTCATGAAGTTTCAGGAACAGACTAAGGCGTTTCTTTTGCGTTGACTTTTAAAGTGAAACGTTATTTAAAGCAAAAGATTAAATGTGGTAATTATTGTTTCGAGTGATTTCTAATAAAAGACTTTACAATCTACGTTGGAATTTAAATCTAATGCATATACATATTTTCGGAAGCAGAGCCACTTGTTTGAGAGACCTCGTGATCATAAGTATAACTGATGGGACCAATTAACGACCAAACGAGTCACTTTAAAGTCGAGATCCCACGCGATCATTTTGAAAGTGACTCACCCTTCTCGCCACATGTCTCCACAAATGGGTGAATGTTCCACCCTTCTCATGATGTGAATATCAAAGAAAGTGTCACATTCAACAAGATACGTGACATATATTTATTTACAGAAATGCAAGCAGTATTGTCTTCAATAATTACGGTTACGCTGTAACAAAGATAGACGTAGATACTGCAGAAGAAAAATGTGAATGCTGCTTTGTCATATCGCGTACATTACAAGCTTCATTTTTTATTAAACTAAATTAAAAATAAGCTATTGGTCGTTTTACATGTAATTTTGAAACTTCTCACTTTCTTCAAAAGGAAAGAAAGCAGCTGCAAAAAAAATTCGAAAATATTTTTGGTGAAAACCTTTTTTTTTAAAGTTAGAGAAGTGGTAATATGAAAAACTGGAGGGGGGATAATTCTTCATTGGAAATACTATTGGTAGTATTCCGTAGTAAAATTCCGGTTTGCAATAAATCGAAATGATTTTTAGAGCTAATTTATTATCAGCACCCTATGCACCAGATGTCTTTTGGTGGGGTATTAAAATTGCAGAATATAAGACTTCGAGGCCTAGAAAATTTTAATTCAAGATGGCGGCCTTGCACTAAAGACTCGGCAGAATGGCCTATGTCTGACAAGAGTTTTAATGCACAGATTTTAAAAGAAACAAACAAAATAAATTAAGCCAAAAGGTACTTTTATTGTAGACTAGCTGGTATACCCGTTCTTCGCACTGGTGGATTTAAAAATTATAAAATACATGAAGGATAAAGAAGTTTTTAATGAGTTAATTTTACTTGAATTGTGTAAATTAAACAAAAAAAAGCTTTTTACATAACTCAACTGAACAAAAAAAAAGCATGTTTGCTAAATTTTAAGTCTTTAGATATAATTCCTGATTTTTTTACTATTGTTATTATTTATAAATCCCCGTAACTTTCTTGTGGGTCGATTTTTGAAAACACCTACCTGCTCAGCAAAAGTAACACAATGTTACAAATTTTTTGTAATAAAGGCTAAAAATAGTGTAAATTTTTATCTGGATGTGTAATACGTTAATATTACTTTCTGATGCATTTATTTTATGTTAAATAGCTGTTACTCGCGACTTCGTCCACGTGGAGTTTAATATAAAAGTGTTTATTCACTTCGCAGAGAGTTTACGAAAACTTTTCTTCTAAAGGGTGTATTTTTTAGAGGTATAGAACTTTAAATTGCAATAAAACAACGATGTATTATTCGATTGACATGAATTTTTTGATTCGAAAGATAATCTTGTGGCATTACATTTTAAATATAATTTCTGGCCTATGACTGCCACGGCTGGCTCGGATGTAGTCCAATCCAGACGTCCAATTTTCGATGACTTTTCCCATCATTTGTGGCCGTATATCGGCAATAACACGGCGAATGTTGTCTTCCAAATGGCTTATCCGCAAAGACCAATCGTTTGTGGCTTATCCGCATAGACCAATGACTTTACATAGCCCCACAGAAAATAGTCTAGCGGTGTTAAATCACAAGATCTTGGAGGCCAATTCACAGGTCCAAAACGTGAAATTAGGCGGTCACCAAACGTGTCTTTCAATAAATCGATTGTGGCACGAGCTGTGTGACATGTTGCGCCATCTTGTTGGAACCACAGCTCCTGGACATCATGATTGTTCAATTCAGGAATGAAAAAGTTAGTAATCATGGCTCTATACCGATCACCATTGACTGTAACGTTGTGGCCTTCATCGTTTTTGAAGAAGTACGGACCAATGATTCCGCCAGCCCATAAAGCGCACCAAACAGTCAGTTTTCTGGATTTAACGGTGTTTCGACATACACTTGTCGATTAGCTTCACTCCAAATGCGGCAGTTTTGTTTGTTGACGTAGCCATTCAACCAGAAGTGCGCTTCATCGCTAAACAAAATTCGCTTATGAAAATCGGGAACAACGGTAATCTCGTTTTGGGCTCATTCGACGAACCTACGCCTTGCTTGGTGATCGTTTTGATGAATTGCCAAACCAAACTGAGAATAAATCGCTTGACAGCTGTTAAATCGGTCGCCATCTTGGAAAGTAATGCCAACTTAAACTTCTATACCTGGAAAAAACACTCTTTACTTTGTGACTCTATGTTTTTTTTTTTTATTTTTTCCCTATCCTTTTTGTTGAGCAAGGGGTGAAAGGGACGCATGACCTTTGACACTGTCGATGGGGTGAGGACTAGAATCTTTAGGATCAAAATAGGTCTAAGTAGCAAGTAGGGTGAGACGCGAACACAAACGAAGCCGCAAGGAAGGAGGTGAAAGGGACGCATGACCTATGACAATGTAGTTAAGGACTGTAAAATCATTTGGATCAAGACATGAACGGGAAATGTCACGAATGGCAGCAACCTAATCAAAGACAGAAGTTTGATATAACTGATAGCAATCGTTGAGACAGAAGGCTTGCGAAATAAAATAATCCCTATTAAATAAAAATAATCCCTATTGAATAAAAATAGTCCCTATTGAAGTAAATAATCCCTAATTGAATCGGATATTGCTCACTATTCATTGGTTTTAATTTTATTTTTCGGAATCCTAATTTTTTTCTAAAATAAAAGTTATTCCTTATAACATTAGCTATCTGCAGTGAAAGTTTCGTCAAAATTGGTCCAGCCGTTTCAGAGATTAGCCGGAACAAACAGAGAGACAGAAAGACAGATAGACAGACAAAAATTTTAAAAATTGATTTTTTCATGTTAGTACCGTATATACTTTTAAATGCATTTAGTAAAAGGCTGTTAATTTCAAATTACAAACAGACACTTCCTTTTATTTATATGTATAGAAAACAAATTGGTAAAATATGATTTCAAGACTAAAAAAAAATAGAATATGCGGAATGTTAAAAAATGCCAGAAAAAAAAAGCAGAGAAAATATAAAAAACGAAATAAGGGGGGCAAATGAAAAAGTAATGATAATGAATTATAAAAATTTCGAGTTCTCTATGAATTTCTTTGAAAGAAGAATGTTTAAAAATTCATTATTTAAAATTGAAATAAAGTAAAGTGGAAATATTCGGAATTTGTTGTAAGCAAGGAAAGAATGATGCCTGATAGATTGACTATTGTGGCCGGGTAAATTTGCACCTTAAGATCCGCAATAAAACACACGACCATCAAATTTCTTATCCTGTTTGTAAACAATTTTCCGCTGTTTTCCATTTCGCTGGTTTACTTAACACATTTCAAAACAGCCGAAATAAACGAAATCTTAATCAAAAAATGAGAAAAAAAAAAAACTCTTAAAAAAACTAAAAACAGAAAGTGCGCATAAAAAGTGCGTCATTGCGTCGGCAACCCTTTAAATACATAAAAATTTAAATCAGAGCCTTCTCATGTTACTTTTTTAAAAAAATCCTAGTACTTACCAATAATGTTCGAAATATCCATGCTTAAATAAACGACAGAAGACGAAAACTGCAATCAAGACACCATGAAGAATGGAAATGGTTAAATTTGTAAAAAATCATCTGAATTTAATAGGGTTACTATATAATACAATCAAAACAATAAAATAATATATAGCACACGTGTAATAAAGATGACAAACGCAGTACCAAACATTAAAAATCAAGATAACCATATTATACGAAGTTATCGCCCAACTTCGCCCATCTCAACAACAATTTGGAGCGTAGTGTACTGTTTTCAAAGTAGTACCGAAGAGATTTTAGCTTTTACTTTTTAATAAAATTGAGAATTTGCTTCGAAGAGAGTTTATCGCTGTTATTTTACAGGTGAAGTAAAATGGTATGGAGGTTGCTTGTTGGAGCAGCTGAAAATCGGAGTTCAATAGTTTCGGCAAACGAATAGCAATTCAAGTAGCATTCATTTAAAGAACAACCAAAACTCAAACTTTCGCTTTCGTTGTTTATATTATTTCGATTTGTTTATTGCTTCGGCCAGTATTTTTCAATGCTTTTATTCATTTGTTAAAAAATCGTTCCTTTGTAAATGTTCATTTTACAATTGCTCGATATTTTTCATAACTTACTATCAAATATCAAATCTGTGCCGCCCATTCGGTACAGTAGTTAGTGACGCTGGTTGAATCCTGGAGAAGGTATGGATGTTTGTAAATGTATAGTATCACTGTGGCAGGGGGGTACTCTAAATAGCCATCGAGCCGCAAGTCCTTTCGTGAGGTTGGTGAAAGGGGAAGAGAGATGGGTTACACCTGACCACCCCCAGGGTGTTTGTTCTCTCTCAAAATTGGGTTGGGAACGAGCCAAAACTTACTGTCCCATGTAGGGTGCTGAAGGTTACAGCTAACGACAGGCGTTCAATGTAGCCCTTTGCCATGACGAATTTCGTGGGCCTCGATTTGGCACATGCCGATCAGGTGGCATTGGAAACAACAACAAAACATAAAATCTGTTCCCATATAACGGATTTTAAATTAATTTAGTTTGGAATCTATTCTGTAATCACCTATTCAACAAATAAAACAAAAAAAATAATAATAATAAAGTCAATTCCTACTTAGGTCAACAAACAAAAACTTTATTTTAGTTACTTTTTATTAAATAATTACAATTAATATAAATATGTATATACATATGACCAGTGGCGCACACAGGGGGGCTCCTGGGAGACCGGACCTCCCAAAAGCCCTTGATTTTTTCCCCGATTGATTATGATTCTAAGTATATAGTACGTAAAATTTAATTAATTACTTGTTATTAATAATTAATTTTATTAATTAATGCTAATTATTTATTCAAAAATTAGTTTTTTGCTGTTTCCGAAAATCGACCCAATCCAAAGGAGCATGATACAAGAATGGTGAACCCTCGAAAAATCCCTGTGTGCGCTACTGCATATGACAGAATCCCACTCTTAAGTGGCAAAATAGAAAGTGAATTTTTTCTTGTAATTTTCCATGCGACAGAATTGGGCCGAGTTTATTCTATCGAAAACTGAAAGTAACGGTGTATTTTGGTTTACGGTTGCGAGAAATGCAGTGATACAGTTTTTTTATATACATATAACAGAGAGAGATTGCAATGGATTGCTGCAGAGATACGATCCATGATTTTAAAGAACAATAATCGCCATCTATACTGCCTTCATTCGGAATAATTTTCTCCCATATAAAACTAAAATTAATTAAATTCAGTCAATGAAAAAACTGTATTAACATCAAGTGTCATCCATTACAAGTTTTAAACAAATGTGTTTCAACTCGAGTGGATTTTATTAAGGATTGAAACTGTGAATAAGATCTATAGAGAGCGTGAGCTAATAGTAGAAATTGAAAAATGTTTTATGAAATAAAGGGTCTTTTTAAAATCACACACATGAAAATTGAGCCGTATTTTTTGTTCCCCTTTTTCAGATTCCACGAAGCAGCAGTCGCCATTTTGTTTCTTCTCGTCGTGGTGCTGTGGTTCTTGCGGGATCCTCAATTTGTTGATGGTTGGTCCACATACATCACAAACGGGAGGTTAGTATTGGCTCCATAAAAGATGTGTGATTACCAAACGGAACAAAAAGTGAAATATTTCTAATGCTTCTTTAGGTCAAAGAGAATCAAGTAGAGAAGCATCTAATTAGCACATGTGTAGTTTCAGGTAGACGGATTGTTTCGTCCAAAACGATTGACTCGCGGCCCACTTTCAAGAGTTGGTCGCGCATCCCTCCCTCTAAACTGATTAAGACGAGAATGTTTTGCTTTCAGAAAGAATCGATACAAACCGCTTGGAACGCATAAAATAATCGATTAAAGAATCATAGGAACGCCTCAATGATTCAGAATAATATGGAGGGAAAAATAGATTGTCAAGTAACATCCGCCACTATCCGATCGTAAATGTGTGACCAAAACTGAATTTTTGAATCATCGGAGTTGAATTGTCCACGCTTCGATGCAACGCGAAGAATTTGGACAACAGGTCTCGACATTTCAAGCCAAGTTGAGGACGCTGCTCCACAATTTTGAAACTTCCAAACACCACCATAATAGTTGTTGCTACGAGATCTTCTCCACCGCGGGTTAGAGTCCTGGTGCCGCGAAACACCCGCAGTATAGAGGGACTGATGCACGTTAAATGGAGGCACAAACGTCCTCCCGTTGATGTGGTGTGGTAGTTAGTGGAGGGAGGGTCTAGCTCAGATATCGTCCTCGTCACTTGGCCGAGGTTCAAAGTTAAGAGGTTTGACCCCGATAGCCTTCGGGTCGTTTTATTAGTACAGCGTTGAGAGACACTTACTCACTCCACATCACAAAAACTTGACAATTGGGATTTCCGACATTTAATATGCAGCTACGCGGCAGATTTTTAGTAGCACCAGGATTCCAACCACACACACACACACACACACACAGCTACTCGACTTCAATAATACTAGCCAAAAGTTTGTAGTCACTCACTGAGTCTTTTACCGAACATCCTTATAAGGTCGTCCATTCCCGGTATTAGTTCTAAGATTCGAGCTTGAAGATCAATTGCTGGTTCTCTCCCCATTATTGTGGTAACCCCTTAATTTTTTGATAATCTAAGCCATTGTGAGAAATAATGACTTCTTTTAGTACAAGTTTCACAACTGTAAAAAATTTCGGTGCTAGTTTGATATCGGGGGTAATAGCGCCAAATTGTTGTTTATGTTCGCCAAGATGGGCGATAACATTACAATAGGGTTACCTTAATATTTTTATCGTCTGTCGATGTGGTTGCCGTGCAGATAACGTATATTAGAAATAACTTTTATTGGGTTTTTTTTCCAGCTGTAACCCTATTAATTTCAGACGATTTTAATAAAAATTTCTAATTTCTATAAAAATTTAACCATTTTCAGTGTAATTTTTCTATTGTTTGCGTCTTCTGTTTAATTCGGGGCTATTTTCGAATATGGATATTTCTAAAATGAGTGTGAGTACTAGAATATTTTTTTCTTAGAAGAATAAGTGTTGTGTTAATTATTGCTATAAATTGTTTATTTTCGTTTTATTTTACGTTTTAAAAATGTTTTTTTTACGTTTTTTATTCGATGCAATTCGTTGAAGGAACTTGCAGTCAAGTTTCATATTGCAAGCTTCCATTGCTTTGTAATTAGAGTGCTTAATTAATTTTAACACACATTATGTAATTATTTTATTCATAATGTAATACAAAAATGCAATTATTACTTTTTTAATAATCATCTAACATTCGTTATTTATAATTGTTTCTTTTAACATTTATTTATAAATATTATTACATATTTTGTTATTTATTTATAATTAATATTGTTATTTATTTATAATTGTTATGTTATTTATTTATACCTATTTTTTGTTTGTTTATAGCTATTATTTTATTTATTTATAATTATGTAATACGAGTAATCTTATGCATTATTTTTATTTTTTTACAATTTGACGATTATTCTTTTTTATAATTACTATAAAATTATATTACATGATTATTATTACTAATAACTTATTAAATCGTACTATATGAATATTATACACTGCTGGACAATTGCTAAGGACGGATAACAAATTGCTATGTAGCATAACATTAAGCGAGACATGAGGCCTAGTAGGATAAAATATAGTTGCTACACTGTTCAGACATTAGAATAAAGAATATTTATTGTTCTGGAAAGTACAAAAGCTCTGAAACATCTGAAAGAAAAAAAAATGTTCATTTGATCTGCGTACGGAGAAATGGAACAATGCATCTAAAAGTCAGCAGGCACCTTAAAGAAAGGTGTCAGTACGGGATATGTCCACCGTGGAGTGTGATGCCAACATTCCACACGTCGTACCATACTTTGCACAACATTATCCAGCAGCTGTTGAGGCAATTTATCCCATTCCTCTGTGAGTGCACGGATGAGGGTGTTCTTGTTTGTCGGAGGATAGTTTCGACCAGCAACTTGCCTCCCCAAAGCATCCCACACATTTTCAATGGGGTTTAGATCTGGACAACGCGCTGGTCATACGAGACGTTGAATAGCCTCGCTGTCTAGACAATCCTGAACAGCGAGTGTTCGATGACATGTTGCGTTGTCGTCCATAAAAACAAATTTATCACCGACAGCACCACGGAAAAGACGAACATGAGGAAGTAGAACTTCATCAATGTATCGTTGGCCCGTCATAGTCCCATTCGCAACTACATGTAGGCGCGTGCGGCTATTGATCATGATGCCAGCCCACACCATGATACTGCATGTCGGACATCGGTCCTTTTCCTGAATATTTTCTGGACGATAAGCAGTACCACTCTCGCGCTAGATCAGTTGGCGTCTACAATCCGATGACAGACTGAACCTACTCTCATCTGAGAATAGTACGCATGCCCAGCCCTGTTCAGTCCAATTGTGATGCTCACGACACCATTGCAAACGGGCAGTACGGTGCTGTCTGGTCAATGGGACACGCACAACAGGTCTGCGTGCGTATAGTCCTCCTCCCCTCAAACGTCTGGCAACAGTTTTTTGGGAGATCTGCTTTCCTGAGGCAGCAAGAAACTGATTTGCCACCTGCTGAGCTGTGGTGCGCCTGTTTCTTTTTGCTGATAGGACGATATATCTGTCTTCTGCAGGCGTCGTACTTCTAACACGACCTCCCCCGTGCCGTCTACTATACATTTCAGTAGTTTTAAATGACTTCCACAGCCGTGAAACAACGCTGTGAGCGATTTCGAACTCCCTGGCAACATCTGTTATTTTTCGCCCTTCTTCGATCTTTCCAATAATTCGGCCACGCATAAAATCATCTATGTGATGTCGGGAAGACATGCCAAAAATTTTAAGTTCGTCTATTAAATCTTTCCTGTAAAACTTTGACTTGAAACAACAACTGTCCACACGCGTCAAAACCTTTAAAGCTCTTATGAACGCTATCACGTGATGAACAGACGTGGAAAAAAATTTGCATACTCATACTTCTTCTTACTAATATCCCGCACTCATTCTAATTTTCCATATTTTGCTTCCTTATTTTGTGGTTGCTATGGATGATAGTGTTATCCGTCCTTAGCAATTGTCCAGTAATGTATATAATTACGATAAAATAATATAAGATTATATGCTGCGTATAATACTATTATTACTACATGTTACTTTTCATTACATATTATTGATATTCATCATTTATTGATTGATCTAGGTTATTCTCAATCTCTTCCTATATCCTTTATTTGAAATACATTTTAATGTATTTCAAAACAATTCTTTAAAATTATTGTGTATCATTAAATTACTGTTAGGCCGCCATATTGGATTCCATTCCAGCGACAAGAAGCGCTTAGCGCTATTACCCCCGATATCAAACTAAATCTTATGAATAATTATACATTGACATGTAAAACTTGAGCAGGTGGTTTTTTTTTTTTTTTTTTTTTTTTTTTTTTTTTTTTTGCAATGACTCCACGATCTGAGAGACGTGAAATTCAGAAATGGGAGATAGCACTTGTGTTTAAACGATGACGGAAGCATAGTTGCGACAATTGAATACAATGCGTATGGAATGGAATTAAACAAAAAAAAGGGCTTTATTGAAATAGCATTGTTACACAGGACTTTCTGTCTAAAAGGAAGAGCAACAAGTAGATGTTTCTTGTGTGGGATATACACTCCTCTTACTGCAATAGTTGCTTCTTCCCATTTCTCCATACAGTACCAGACTGTCCAAAGTATCCAACATTTCTTGAAGTTAGAATGCCCATTCCTCTCAATCAGCATGTGTTTCAGTTGTTGGGTGTTCTCCGGAATATGTAATCGTGCCCCAAGCCACGTACCCAAAGCATCCCACCCCTGTCTGTTCTAGGAGATTTAAATCAGGGGAGAACGATGGCGATTCTATTCAAGTGATATCTTCACTTTCCAGTAGCCTCTGAATATCAGCAATCTCGTGTAACCATGCATTATTATCCATAAAAATGTCCGGTCCAATAGCACCTCGGAATAGACACACATGGGAACGGAGCGACATCCTTACAAAAGCGATCTCCGGTTCCAGAACCTCTGTTGAAAACGAGCATCTCCGTCCACCCGTTCAGCATAATGCCTCCCCAGACGGCAGACCGTAATGGTGTCTTTCCGTGATGTTATTGTCATAAAACCTGTCTCTCCAAATCAACTGGCGTTGAGAATCGCTTGTGGCACTGAAACTACTCTCATCCGTCAAGAAGACACGACTCCAGTGATGAAATGTCCAATTTTCGTGCTGATTACACCACTCTAAATGGTTCCGCCAACGTTCAACTTTCAAAGGGATGCAGTGTTCAGGACAGTGGGCGAATATGTCATCTTTGTGAAGGCGTCAGGCCACAGAACTGACACTCTTGTCCTGTTGCTATACACTGTTCCTGATCAAAGACACTTGCTGACTGGTATCGGGCTCTTTTCACCTGAAGGACGATATATCGGTCATTCACTGCAGGAAGGCCGGCGCTAGCAGTTTCGCCGCTCCGGGCAAAGAGGTAAAATGCCGCCCCCCCGTTTATAACAAGAATTAAAAGAGATAACCTAAACCTTTCCCCCGCTTAGTGGTAAAATAAAACGTGAGCAAAAAAAATTGCTATCAATAATGTTGAAGTTTGGATTAACAAAAAAAAAAAAATTATTAATTCATGTTTTTGGCACTAAATCAAAATTAGGGTTGCACAGGAAAAAAGAAAAGTCATTTCTAGTGTATAATTATAAAAAAAAGATATTAAAAAATACTAAAACAAATTATAGAACTACTAAATATTAAAACTTAATTAAATATTAAAAATACATTTAAACAGAGAGTTAAACTTAAAAGTGTTTCTTTCTCACTTTTAATTCTGAAATTTTTTTAACATTAATTTCTTCAGCCAGTTCACGTTCAATGGCTATTGTCGTGAATCCGTTTAGTCGATCATTGGTAGTAGTGGAGCGTAAAAAGTTTTTAATTTGGAGAAACTTCATTCTCCCCACTTGCCACACTTCTTGGGAGAGTAGGCAATATCCTGTTGCCCAACCGGTAGAGTGGTTAGCGACGCTGACTGCTGTGCCGTAGGGACTGGGTTCGAATCCTGGAGAAGACATGGATGTTTGTAAATGTATAGTGCCTGTGCGGCATGAGGGTACTCTAAATAGCCGTCGAGCCGCAAGTCCTCTCGTGAGGTTGGTGGAAGGGGAAGAGAGGTTGGAGGCCTCTGACCACCTCCAGAGGGTTCGCCCTCTAAATTGGGGTGGAATCGAGCTAAATCGTACTGTCACCTGTATAGTGCTCAAAGCTACGGCTAACGACAGGTATCACTTAGCCTTTGGCCATGATGAATTTAGTAGGCTACGATCCGGCCTTTGGTGATCAGGTAGCATTGGTAACAACAACAAGCAATATCGTTAAAACTATAACGAGATTTGGAGCAAAATCCAGGTTCGATATGAATTTTTAAAATCTCGATTGGACTTTCTTCTTTATTCAGCAAAACTAAAACCGCTACTATCTCGTCTGCGAGGTCCAGTGCGTTTATATCTGAGGAATTCCCATCAGTTAGCACTGTTTCTAGATCTTTACAATACTTCAGTTAGTCGTTTTGAGGAGTATCTTTTAAATCACAAATATTGTATGAAAATTGGAAATAGTTGCTGTGGGTATTGATCAAATCAAACCTGGACTCAAGTGCATTGATAGCTTTATCTAATGTGAAAAAGAGAATTCTGCCTTATATTTCAAAGTAGGATCTTCTATCGGATCATCTCCTGCCTCATAGTCGAAATTAACATTCCTTCTTCGAATTCTATGACGTGTTGGGTGAGCTCAAAATGAGTCGGTATGTTAAGTTCGTCGGCGAATTCGCGAGCATCGCAAAGCATTTCCTTAAAGGCTGTGTCCGATCTAAAATCCTTGAAAAAATCTTTACGATTTTTCAAGAGCTCCATAGCAGATGGTAAATCATAGTCTTTTGTCTGCAAGAGCTTACTTCTAGGATTGATACAATTTAAGATTTTGTACCAAATTACAATGCAGCATTAGAGCTTAAATCAGGGGTACTCAACCTTTGTTCCCGCCGGGCCGCAAAGACATGATAGGTATTTCACGCGGGCCGCATACACATGACAGTTACTTCATGCGGGCCGTAACATGCGGATAATGGGAAAAACACACTTTAAGACCGAAACAACTTTGACAAAATTTGTAAAACTAATTTTTGGTTTTTATTTTAATACTATATTAACTTTTCTATCAAACACACACACACATTTATTTTTACGACTTTTTATAGTTATGAGATAATTTCCTTTTATCAATGACCAAAAAA
This sequence comes from Trichonephila clavipes, assembly GCA_019973935.1. NCBI lineage: Eukaryota > Metazoa > Arthropoda > Arachnida > Araneae > Nephilidae > Trichonephila > Trichonephila clavipes. The sequence goes on from BMAU01001068.1 coordinate 177,837, forward strand.
AAAAAGACTTACTTACATTCTACTATTAAAAAAACAGATTATAGAATCGATATATTTAATTGCTTGATTAAAAGAATTTCTTGCTAAATGTTTAGTACATTGTTCTCTAATATTGAATTTCTCTTAGTGCCCTGATGCGGGCCGCAGGTTGAGTATCACTGGCTTAACACACCTTAAGAGTCCAGAAACCTTTATAGAATCTCCAAATTATTACAAACAGCATCGTATATCCCTCCAACTTGATACCTTGGCGGTTTTAATGCATCTATTCGGCTTTCCCAACGATTTTGTTTGAAATCACTCATCTACTTTATAAATTGGGTTCATCATATTTTTATTTTTGTAATGCACATTTTGCTTTCACTTTAATTAAATAGTTTTATACTAGGAACAACCCAAAAAAATGCCTATATTCTTTCACATTAATTATTGTTCTGTAACAATAAAAACTTTAGTTAAATCCTTTTTCTGTTGCTTTTAAGAAATTTCTGTCATAATTTTGACATTCTTATTGTTGCCTTTTTTAAACATTGCTATACATTGGAACCTATTATTGCTAGATTTTTTTTCCTTAAATATACATACTAACGCTTTTAAACCTTTTCACAATCACGAAAAATACAGTTTAAAGGATTTTTGAGAAATATAATAGTAAAATGAAACAGAGTAAATAAAAACTGAAAACATCGACTTTTTAATTTTTAGTGCACCAGTGTTCTACGGGACACTGATTAAGAGCCTCTCGTTTATGTCTTGTTCTGAAGTATTTTATATTTGTATTCGTTGCAATTAAACGATTGAGAATTAAAGCCTTTATGTATTAATTATAAATAAAACATATTTTAGTAAGGTTGAAACTTAATTTTAAAAATACTTTGGAAGTTATTCAGGCTTCAAGTCATTGCTGTCTGCTTATTAGGGCTGCTAATTCTATATTATTTTGATATCACTATATATTCAAATTGATTATCTATTTAAAAATCGTATTTCGAAACTTAAAATTCATGCCTGAAATTTTGCAATTTATTTATCTAAAGGATGTTTTTGCATTGAGTTAAATATTTGTATTTTTTTGGTTTAAAATCTTAAAGTCTTTTAAATGTTTTCTTAAAATTCTTCCATATTCAACTGCAGATAATTTATTAACTCAATTTTTAAATTTTTCGAAATATGCGTTTTGTGATGAACTTTATTACTATCATACATAATGTTTTAAAATATTTTAAAGATATTATACATTTTTGATGTATTTTTATAATTAAGTATACACATAATATATACATAATTAATTTACATGATTAATTAATTATACATATAATATATATAACAAGTTATACACATAATTATTAGACTGCATTAAATATCCCTTCAAATTGTCCGTGTAAAACAGAGGTTCCTAAACTTTTTGTCTCATACACCCCCTTGCCATGTTTTTCGGTATGATGCTTAATTAATATTGAATTTTCGCAAATGTATCAACTTAAATGTCTTTTTGATAGCTAGTACTAGTACTAGAACTTTAACAAAATTCAATTTATAACTAATGAAGTATAGAGTTAAAAGTTTAAAAAGCATATGTTAATTAAATTAAAAGTTAATTAATATATAAAATAACTGTTAAATAAAGTAACCAAACAACACACAATTGATTTTAAAGGGAGGGATAAATCTGACGCGAGAGTAACAAATTTTCAACAATTAGTATCAATCTTGTCAGGTTTAACCTTAAATCTCCTCTTTTAGTGGTATCTAGTTTCTTTTTTTGTTTTGGAGATTGGCAACTGCGCTGAAACTCCTTTTTACTAGGAAAAATAATTAAAAACTTCCTCCCGATATTCCATAATTCGGGACAAATAACAGGTTTGCCTTTTTAAAGCCAAAATTGCTGGCATCTGTTTCTAAACTTTAAAATCTTCATTGGTGCATATCGCGATCAGTTCCTGTTGTCATATATATATATATATATATATATATATATATATATATATATATATATATATATATATATATATATATATATATATATATATGACTTTTTTTTTCAATATGACCATATAAATTTCTTGCCTATTGTGGTATTACCATAGTCAAAACATTCTCAAACCTGGTTTCAAAATCTGAATAAAAGGCAGCTAAATGATGAACGTAGGTACAATAACGTCCTACGTCCGAACCTCCAGTATTATACTTCTTTGGTTTAATTCCGGAAAGAAACGCTGAAAAGGCTTCTGTTTTAAAAAATACTATGCTGTCACCTTGTACGGTCAAATTAACCTCATTAAATTTAGTAAATAAATCTGCTAAATAAGTAAAATTTGGTTTCCACTTGATTAAATTTTCTTTTAAAATTAAAGTCACGATCTAGTTTAATGAAAGCCAATATCTCACCTCATTGACACCATTGATATTTTTTTGCAGACGTGAACCCCTGGGAGGTCGTCATGGACCCCTGGGGGTCTATATAGACCACTTTGGGAATCACTGGTGTAAATTTAAAAAGGTATCGTGCAAATTCCTCTTAAAATGGCATTAACATGCAGAAAAAAAATATTGTTCAAGTTTTTAAAATTTAATCTTACAAAATAATATGGCTATCTTAAAAGTCTTAGAATAGATTAGAAAAATTATATGTTTATTTCACATGTTACATTCAATAAAAAGAAAAAATGTGTCTATATAAATAAAAACTTTTTTTTCTTTGAAAATTCTTTTAACAGTTTGAAGCAGTATAAATTAAATATTTAGCAATTATAGACTAGTTCATTTATTACTAAACAAAATTATCACAATATATTACGATTGCAAAACAAAATCATCATAATAAATATAACTTCGATATATTTCAATTTCGAGCTATTGCTGTTAGGATTCTTTATATATGATAAATAATTAATGAATGTACTCTCTCAAAAACTCATTAATGCTTTGCATTTTAAAAGAACCTACTATCATCCTTTATAAGCGACTAATCAACATGAAAATATTCTACGAAACTGATGACATTTATATTTATGTATATAAAACGAGAAAGAAAGAAAGAAAATAGAAAAATCAAAAATGCAGCAAAATATTTTTTTTCACTTTACCTTACGCAACGATTAAAATTCCTGGGCATTAAATCTTAAAAATCTAAAAGAGAATTTGAAAATGAAGATATTGTTACCTCTTTTATTGTCCGACTTTGTTTTGTCTGCATAAGTACAGGAAGCTATAAGAATTAGTTCAGAAGTCAAACTGACACAAGATTCCCTCAGTTTTCTTCGGAAAAGGGTCTTTTTCTCAGGGTCATTCTGCCCCTTTCTTTTCATTCATAAAACTTGACCACGATTTTTATCTTTTTTGTTGAGACTAATCTCTGCCAAAATTTATCTCTTTCAATAGTACCCGAATTCACGCATACAAAGCAGCAAGAGTTGTACGAAATTAGTTGAAAGAGAAGGAACTGGATGCCGAAATTCTTCTTTATCGCCTCTCCCCCTTCCCCCATGGGACCAGCGTTAGGAAACACGGCTTTAAACACTAATAAATACTCGTTTAAAAAAAACACTAGGACTCCATAGAAAACTAAAAAAATTTGCATACACATTTTTAATTTTTTTTTCTTCGAATTTTTATTTTGACTCGTGGAACCCCTGGGTAATCTTGGTTTATTTTCTTAGTAAACTAGTTAATTTTACAGCCAATTTGCCGCCTTCTAAGGTTGCCGCCCCGGGCAGGGGCCCGGCTTGCCTACCCCTAGCGCCGGCCCTGACTGCAGTTGTTTTCCAAGGGTGATCACCAACAACTTTTCTAACAGCTGAACCTATGGTTTGGAATGCTTTCCAAGTGAGCGAAATGAAACTTTTGTTGATTCCTATCTGTTCACCTAAACTGGTCAAACTACCACCCTCCTCCAGCTTTCGGATCATTCTTCCACGTGTGAAATCGTCCAAATGATTTCTTTTAGCCATATTTCAGGAAAGAACTCATTTGCAATTGCAGCGAATGTCTTTATTTACGCTTCCTTTTATTGCAATTTTGAGCAGTTCGCGCTGACTGTACGCGTTTTGCGAACACTCACGTCGCATATGACGTTTTGTTTCTGACATTTGTGAACGCATCACCTTCCTACTGAATTGTGTATTCAGTTTCTGATTGCCAAAATCCACCCCCCCTCTTTTCTGCAATTTCATGCTTAAAATTTATATTGTTGCTTAAGTTTTGCTCACCAGTGTATATACATATATAAGTCTCTTAAATTTGGGCATTATACATATAAATACGGAAATCTATTTTATTATATGAATGGTAAAAAGTGTTTTATAAACTTGACAGTTATTTTTTCCTCGTAGGTATTACCTTTTTATTATTTATTTGAATATGCTCCGGTGTTTAAAGTTCTAAAAAAGGAAACCATCCCTTTAATGATTACGCGCGCATTGATTACTTCTGTACATAGATAAACGCCGGGAAACCAACTTTTTATTTACTCAGTATTTCAGTTTTTAAGAAATATTTTGGCTTTTCTTTTGTTGCAGAAACATTCGTGACGCCACCCCCGCGGTGGGAGTGTGTCTGCTGCTTTTCATCATTCCGTCCAAACCATCCCTCACGGAACACAGCCCGCCCCTGCTCAACTGGCGCACCGCCCAAAGGAAGATACCCTGGGGCGTGTTATTGCTCTTAGGAAGCGGGTTCGTCGTGGCAGACGCCGCCAAAGTAAGTTGTTTGGCCCTCATTTGTCTCTCAGGCACGACATTCTTAAAATACAGTGCAAATAACAGTGAAGTTGTATACAGAAATACAATGGGAAAATAAGATTTAAAATGAGTTCTTCAGAATTACATTAGAAAGAAGATTAAGTTGCTTATTAATTTTTCAGAAATCCCACCTGTCTGTATGGCTAAGCTCCCAATTGTCTTATTTAAATTTCCTGTCCCCCGCCGTCATCTGCATCATCTTGACCTTCATGGCCTCCATTTTAACAGAAGTCATCAGCAACATGTCCATGGCCACCATCATGTTGCCCGTGGTTAGCGAAATGGTGAGACTTTTTTTTCATCAAAACATTTGAATCTCATTCAATTAATTTTAAAGAAGAGTAACCCATGTTCAGTTCAGGTTTTGTGGGATATGGAGCAACAAAGGCTATGATCCCTAGTAACCCATGTGTGTGTGGGGGGGGGGTTAAAATTTCATATAACTTATCTCATCTTTCCATCCAGGAAGCCAGTTATATTTAATGTTCAGCAGACACCACTAATTTGTTTTTTAAGAAACCACCTATCTTCGTTGATTCCAGTAAATACTGAGTCATTGGAGTAAAATTTTAAGACAGAATAGATTTGTGTATTGCGTAAAAAATATAATTTCAGATTTAAGACCCTCAGTTAACACAATCGGCATTGCCGATGCTTGGGTTTGAGACCTGATGACATTTAAAACCCCAAAGTTGTATGGGTTGGTGTAGAAATTTGGGGTATTAGCTCTCAGGCACTGCCCCGCCACTTGATCGCAAATCAAAATTACGAGATCCAACATTAATGGCCCTTGTGTTGTTTTGGAATTTATTACGTAATTTAAATTAATTCCAGATATCAACATATCTGTTAGCACGCACGCTTCGTAAAATGAATAGATACAAAATTCCACAAAAGACACTTTAGTTGTAATTGTATTACACGCAGGTGTGTGCTTTGTTAGGTATAAATTAAATATTATCAAGAAAAGACATAAATTAATCGATGAGTAATTTAATCCTTCATTAAATGTTTCAGCAACTGGATCTAAAACAGCTTTACAGAAGAAAGAACGTACAAATATATTTATATATATAGGCTCACATTCGAATCCAAGATAAAAAAAACCAAGCACGGAAATATGTTTACATTTATCAAATTTGTTTGTAAACAGCTTTCGTATTGCTTGCAAACATTTTTTTAAAAAATGTCTGCTAAGAGTTTTCAAATATTTCTATTCATTTAACAAATGCTGGAAAGAAAACAGTTTAGCTTTCATTTCAATATTTTTCTTAGTTTACAAAAAGTAATATAATATTTACTTGATAAAAACAAAATTTAAATCAATAAAAGATGTTGGAGAAAAACAAAGTAAGGAAGAAAATGCCTTCTCACCTATTTTTTAATAAGATGATTAATCAACCTAAATCCGTATCTTCATTCATCATCTTACACAAAATTATAGCATTTGTTAGCAAAAATAAAATTTTCAATTTTAAGAGAGGACTGTCAAATTTCTTTGATATAATACAAATTATCAAGAATATATGTATTAAAAAAAATGTTCAAAAAAAGTCAAGCTCAAAAACTATTTATCATTATATTCTCTCGTCAACGCTATAAATTTAATAAATTTCAATAAAAAATTCAAGGTAACGTTTTTCATACACTATTTGCACATTTGTAATGTACGCAATTAAAGCAAAATGCAAACAGAATGAAACAGTAAAAGTTATACTTGAGCTATACTGTTTTTATCCGACTTCTCTCGGAAATAAAGTTACTAGATAAGATAAAAAATATAATAATAATTTCTATTACGTTATTATTCGATTTAATTTACATTGCTAGAGAAGAACCTCATTTCCTTGCCAAATCAGTTGCTAACATCCAGGTATGCGGCTGAATGCCATCGAATTCGTATTTAAAAAAAAGTTGAACTGAAGTTGAATGATCCAAGTATCGCCCAGCCAGTTTTATGGTTAGTGACGCTAACTGCTGAGTCACAGGGTCTGAATTCGAATCCCGGAGAAGGCATGGATGCTTGTAAATGCATAGTGCCTATGCGACATGGAGGCACTCTAAATTTTCGTCGAGCTGCCAATTCTTTTGAGAGGTTGGGGGTGGATGGACCTTGACCATCTCCTAGGGCAGTGGTCTTCAAACATCGATTCGCGGAATCCTTACATCTAAAAGGTGTTTGGGGGAAACCCCATTCTACACATACACTTAGATTATACCTTAAAATATTTAAAGTAGATACACACATTATAGGTACTTTGTGTAAAAACAGCTAAAAAAAGTATTGTATTTGTTATTTAAAAACTTTAATATAACTTACTCATTAATAATATTAATTGGTTATCCACCTAGTCATGTACTAATTATATTTAGTAACTTGCATTTTTTTACTGTCGAAGTTTATTGAAGTTATCTGTTATTGCATTTCCTTTTCTGCATTTAATTTGTTTACATATTTTGCTTTTGTAGCCTCTTATGTTGAGGAACATTTTTCTCTTAAGTACATTGTTCAGAATGGCATCACAATGTTTATCGCTGTGTGAGAAATCCTGTGTATTGTGCATGAATTTGCAACTTAAATATTAGTAGCTATTCTTGCTCAAATTTAGATTTTAACCTTGAATCTGTATAAATATCGATCATTTGCTCCTTCTAGTAGGTGTTTCTATAAGTGTTTTTTCCACAAATGAAAAAGGTGCATTTTCCTTTAGAGAACAATTTAATTTTTCATAACATTGGATTAAAGGGTTTGCAATTATTTCATGGAACCCAGAACAGTAAACAATAAAATATTCAGAATCTAACAGATAGCTTATAAAAAGTAAAAACGTTTTAATATTCTTTTATTACAAAAATAGTTAAAGTGTGTGTATTGCAAAAGAAAACTATTATAATTTTCAGTTTTGATGACTTCAGAGATAATTGTGTTTCATGGAGAGCGCGAATTCATTTTGTATACATATTTATAATTTTCTTTTCGATTTTTTTTTTACTATGACTTGTGGAACCCCTAGGTATGTCTCGTGGAACCCCAGGGTTCCAAGGAATATAGTTTAAAGACCACTGCCCTAGGGTGCCCTCCCTCAAAATTGAAGTGGAAACGAGCTCAATTGTATCGTCACCGGTGGTTCAAGACGGACGTAAAACTAGCCCCTTGCCACAATGAATTTCTTGGGTCTGGATTAGGTGGTATTTAGAAATAACAAGTTCAATTATTCGAGGATTCAAGTCCCCAAAATAGGAAGTTTACGAGTCACCAATGTAACTCGTTGGCTCCTGACAATTATGATACAACAGAATTTAGCTTTTTCCCACTGGATACCTGTGAGACCAAGTCTTACAAGATGCAATTTTATGACAAAAGTGGAATTCTAACGTATCCAAATATTCTGAAACTAACATTCAAAAACTGGAATTCTTTTTTTAAAAATCCTAGTGTAATCATAAATTGAAAAAATGACGCGTGGATTTCAGGGTATTAGATTCGATGTTTATTTTTAAAAAAGTAATATTCCGGTTATTAAAAAGCCTATTCATTAAAAATTTTAAAAAACATGACCATAAAATACATACATGAATTTTCAGGCTGAAGCCGTTAAGGTGCACCCCTTCTTCCTGATGTTACCTGTAACAATCGGTTGTTCCTTTGCCATGATTCTGCCTGTAGGCAACCCATCGAACGCCATCGTGTTCGATGCCAGCACCATGAAGACATTTGACATGGTAAGTTACTCAATATTCCTATTTTCATAAACTAATTTTTTTTTATAAAGCAACGGATCTCAAAATTTATTTTCTCAATGTACCGTTTCCCCTTCATTTTAAGTACGATTTTCTTCCACTCCCCTTCAAGGGAAAAAAAATCTGGTGTTAAGAGTTTGGATCAACTGAATACAAAGCTTTTTCACTTTTTACTCAATGTAGCTATAGCTATAATTCCCACTTCACAGATAATTTTACTACCGCGATGTCACATTCGAATTTATAAAAATAACATCTGAAGAGAGAGGGGGAAATTTCATAAATAAAAGTATACATAGATTTAAAAATTTCATTCTCAATTGCAATTTTCCCAAATATATTTTAAAACCCTTTATAATCTTTTTTTAAATGTAAAACTGGCATTTTTATATTAATCCGTTTATTTTCTAATTAACAAAGGTGTGATTTTACAGTTACTTTTTTTATATAACATAGTATATCTTCTGAATTTTTATTGAAAAGAATCTTCTAACATGCGAGTTTTAAAACTCTTTGTGCATTCCTTTCCAAGCTTCTAATATACCAGTATATTATAGCAGAAATGTAGCAGTAAAATAGCGACAGTTTGAAGGCTAGTACATTCTTTCAAGGAAAAGGGTAAAACATTTTTAATTTTGCATTATTAGCTTGACTTGTTTTATGTATTTGAAGACATGCAACTTAAAATTATAGACAAATATTAATTAGTGTAGTGTTTTGATAAAATGATGTAATGGCTACTTAAAACTTTTAATATAGCAGTGAAGAGTCAGATAACACATAAAAAAGGAACCTTTCTTTCCCAACTTAGATATCTCAATTAATTTTTTGTGTATTGGAAAATCAGCTGAACTCAAAGCATATTATCTTTCAATAGAATTAAAATTGATGAACCTTCAACAATTAGTTTAGTTTATGTTTTCATAGAAATGCACCAGTTTCCAATTTAAAGGGCAATGTATAAAAAGTAGTAATGGGTAAGTTTAAGAAATTAAATATGTCACTTCCTAACTTTACTTTTCAAATGCAGCATTAACGTTACTTTGGAAGTTACACATAAACTGGCAAACCTACATTTGAAATGACAGCCTAAAATGGAAGCAAAATTTTAGCCCACAAACCTATCTACTGAGGCCTCATGTCAAGAGTACTTAAAGACCCTTCTTTTATAATTGGATTAAACTTATAGTAATCCCTACTGTTTTATATGATGATTTTAAGAATTCTGGATCTTAAAATTTTGAATTTATTTCTCCATCTACGAATTTTGATTTCAAATCTTTCTTTTTTAGATGAAACCGGGTCTCATCCTAAAAGTACTTTGCTGCATTGTGGAACTTTTCATGATTCAGACCTTGGGTGTGGCACTCTTCAACCTACAGACTTTTCCCACATGGGCTAACAGCTCCTATGTCTCTGATTCCTCCCTCAGCAGCAACTGGACAATGATTGCAAATGTCTCATCTCTGGTGAATACAACTTTGCAGAATGGATGACCAGTTCCCATTAGAATAGTAAGATAATTATCCAAGTTAATTTAAAGTATTTCAATTGAAGACTTTCAAAAAGGAAGCCATCGATACAGAGGGGTTATATTAATGTTATAACTGAGGAAAGAAGATAAACAACATTTGGGAATATTTATTTTGGTTCTTCCAACTGAGTGAAGACATCAAAGAGCTTCTCCAGGCATGAGTGTTTGCATCATTGTAGCATTTAAATTCAGGACTTTTAATATAAAAGATTTTAAATAAGAATAATTATTGTTGTGTATTATAATGGTATTTCCCCTTTTTTTTTTAAAAAAAAAAAGATAGACCTATAAAATATTTTCATTTAGAAAGAGCAAAATATATTTTTAGTTTTAAACAAAGAAATGAGATTAGAATAGTGCAAGATGATATTAAAAAAAAGTCCTGTACCATTCCTAATAATATGAACTTCAACACATCAGTACAAATTGCTGTTCTTTGAAAAATATTTACATTTATAAGCAAAGAAATAGATGTGAGAATTGAGGGTGAAATTTTTTATAGTTAATAAAGCAATGTTTAATTTATTACGCATATTAAATATCTTCATCAATTATTAAGTATGCATAAATTACCTAAAAGATAAATTTATAACACAAATCTAGAGGTAAAATTATTGAATGAACTCACTATGTTTCTTCATATCTTGATACAATAATTATTACATGTGATTACAAAGGAAGCAACAGATAATTGTTCCAACTATTATTGTTGGTCCACCCAAAATGAGAAAAAAATTGCTTGTTCATTAAATTTTTTTTATTCTATGTTCTGTTGGTATATTACAAATAAAGTATTATTGTGAAACTTTATTTATTGAGTGTTACACATATCATGATGAAATTATTTTAAAGAGAAATAAGGCATTTGTAAATAAAGTTATTTTATTCATTGCTTGAAAAGAATTTGTGAATTTTTACAAATAAAAACTTGAAAGAAACTGAACGTTCAATCACAACTAATAAGAACTGTTTAACCTTTCTTTGATATTTTATCCCAGTATTACATATCCAATTAACTACAGGAGATTATACCAGACTTTTTTTTCCTTCAACTTAATAAATTGCTCTTCCTGTTATAAGAAAATTCAACACAATAAATATAATTTCAGAGCACAATACATATTTAGATATTTTATATAAAATAAATAAATTAGAAAAAGTATTACAAAAACATTAAAAAATCAATATTTGGCACCAGTGATTTCAACAAAAATTGCACAGAAAATAAATTCCCCTTGTCTTTAAATGCTTCTAAGTAAGTTTCGATAAAGTCTTAAAAAAACATGACATAAAATCTTGCAAATTTGAATTTTACAATTCTAACAAATAATAATCGTAAGATATTTAAATTAAAAATACTGTATTTTTAAAATGCAAATCAATTAAATATTTGTTTATGCATCTATTACTAGATCAGTCTATTGTGGAGTTATATTGTAAAAACAAATGTAAAGCTAAATAATTTGCGAAAAATTACAAAGATCATTACTGCAACTAAGTATTTCTTAATTTAAAAAGTTTGCTGTCTACATCCCCCCCCAATTTTTTTTTTATTATCTATAAAATACAAACAATACCATAACACAAAATTTGAATATTTATAACCCTGTTTCTCCAATGCCAAAAAGATTCCTATATTTAGAACCCCTCTAACTCAGTGGTTTTTAAACTTTCCATCACTCCCTTAATGTATCAGCTTGACATCGGGGACCCCAAGACTTTGAACAATACTTCCTGACAATATTCTTGATTAAAATAATGTTCTAGTAGTGTTTCCATTGGAGACAATTTAGTGATCTAGTCTAAGATGGTACATTTTTCAGTTTTCACATGAGGCCTTTCAGAGACTGTAAAAGCAGGAAATCTTTGTGTTATATGAGACTCCATGAACCTCCTAAATAGGTGCAGGAAACCCCAGCAAGGATCAGCGAACCATAGTTTAAGAGTCACTGTTATAACTTATAGTCATCACTCTCCAAGTGGGAGATATGTCATTTCATTATTACACAAACTGTCCCAAAAATAAAATTTTTCTGCTTTAATATTCAAAACTGTACCAACACAATTCATGTTCTACAAGATTTTTCTTGTTATTGAGTGAGAAAATCTTCCAACTCATTTTTTTTTATAAGTACCACTTCATCTACCCTAATCAATGATATTTCAAAGTAAAGAGTCACTAATATCCATATAAGTGAGAACTTTGCAGATATTTATTATAAATTTAGATACTTGTATCAAAGTTAACAGTTATGAACCATGTACTCCATTTAAGAATAAGCATATAATACTAATTTTTTTAAAAAAAGATTAGATACAAAATATAATTTTTTAAAAAGAAGTTATAGACCATTGGTTTCCACAACATAATCCATCCAATTAGTCCATTGGTAATTGTGATACTTTGGATTACTCCTTGGATCCATTGGTTTGTTGCCAGGTGGAACTGCAGTTGAATTATATTTAGACAACTTATTTAGCATCATTTCCACAATCTAAAAGTACATACATAATTATAATCAGATTTAAATTTAATACAAAGGGAAAAAAAGAAAATTGCTTTTAAAATGTGATTTCTAAAAATTAATTTCAACATTTATTTTTGCAATTTTTCCTTCTCATGTGAAAAAAAAAATTCAAGCCAGATATACCAAAAAAGATGTAGAATAACTAGCTTAACTCAGTGGCACAACAGCCCATGAGTACCAAGGCCTACTGTGTCCAACTCAGTATACTGGACCTAGAGCCCTGAGGTGCATGAGCAGATGTTCAGTCCGACGCGAAACCCCCAATGTTAAGTTCCCAAGCAAGCTTGTTACTCAGTTATCAACCCACTGAAGGGATGAAAGGCTGAGTCAACATTGCCCAGTCCAGGGTTTGAACCTCGGACCTGTGGAGTGGAAGTGCAATGCACTAACCACTCAGCCATTGGGCTTCACTGTAGACTAAAACAGAAAGTGAAAAACTAATTGTATCTGAATATGCAAGGTATAATTTTACCAGCATTACATAACCTTTACTCAAACACAGTGAAACTAAAATGGATAAAACAAGCATTTGGATTTGCAACACATTTGAAGAAATAGCTGAATTTCATTTATTGATTCTAATTCTTTTTATGGTGATTTTTCTTAAGTGCTATTTAATATAAAATGTTTCTACAGAAATGAAAGTGTTATAAGGTGCATATCTGCAAGAGTAGTATGCTTACTAATTTAAAAAAAAAACCCACACTTTTACGTTTTACAGTAAAGTATCAATCAATGACAAGTGAAATTATTTTAAAACAATTAATCTTAAAACAGCTACAAAACCCTACATTTAACCTGTTAAATATATTTTTATGATTTATTAATTGTTTAAAAATGAGTTCATGAAAGGTAGTGAATAAAGCACACTAAAAATCACAGTCAAACAAAATAGTCTTCCCTGACTGTGGATTCCTGTTTGAAGATTTAATTTTTAATTTCATTCATTTATAAATAAAAAAAAAGTAAAAAAGCAAAAAGTTTGTTGATTTATAATCTAAAATAAGATTATGCTTTGGAAGTATTTCAACTGTGATTATATTAGACTAAATACTCTGGGTACAAAAATATTGAATAAAAAAAGTAAAATACCTCAGGGTGATCATCAGCTAAATTGTAATATTCACAAGGATCTTCCATAACATCAAATAAGCAGGGTTTCCTGGCAGGTTTGCAATTGCTGGAAGCATTGGCAGGTTTTGGCTTACACACAATTTCGGCTCCCGGAAGTTTGAGATCAAAAACTTCATGCATACTTTTATTCTCCCTACCAGAAGGACCATACCAGCCATCCCATTTGCCACTATAAACGGTTCCTTGAATCAGTTTGAAATTACCCACACGAAGGGCAGATACTCTGTTGATGGGATCAATGTTCAACAGCACTTCTGACCGAGGAGATGGTTTTTTGAGAGATAATGTATCCCACATATTGTAGCCGTCCAATTTTCCAAGAGAAGAAACATTACCACCTACGAAAAAATGTATGCACTCAAAAATCTTTTTATGTGTGCATTATAATTTGGAGAAAAAATTATTGAATTAAAAAAGAGCAATTTGAAAAACATTCAAATACTGTGTTTCACAACAAGATAGGAAAACATATGTAGAAGATATAACATCACAAATTTAATGTTGTATAACTGAGTGTATACAACAATATTTTTCTTGATGTAGTAAGCTCCTCTTCCTCCCCAGCTGCTTAGACGTAATTCATAATACTCCATAAATGTGTAACAGTCAGTCTGATTAAATGATGTGTAATACTGAACAATGATCATAATGTTCATATCAGATCATTGTATCAGTTTCATAAGAAATGTGGCACATTTTACAAACTCTTTAGAACAAGACTTTAAATAAATGTATGTGGAAGAATTTTAAAGTAGTTGGTGAAGGTGCATAACAAAGAAACCATCCATAAACTTTGTTTTGATACATGGTTAAAAATATACTGCAGTTCCTTATTAGATGAATAGGACAAACATTATTCTTTATAAGGAACATAATATATAAGAAAATCAAGACAGAGCCTGTTCATGTGAGTAAGTGTAACACTTTAAACTTACTTGCAGGGAAAATTATAAAAGCGAAAAGAGATTAAACTCCAGATCAAAGATAAGCATGTTCTAATTTAGATTAAAATGAATCAATGAACCAGTATCTCAAATGACTTTCTTGCCTCATTTATGTAATGTTCCATAAGCTAGAGTACTCTTTCTCAGAATGTTTTTTTTTCTAAATAAAACTCATCTATCCCCCCAGCTGGTTTACAAAATTTTCTTTAATAATTGGTCATGTCAAATCAGGTGCTAAACAATATTTTCAAAAATTTTCAATAATCTTTATTGACATAGTTAAATTAAACAAACAATGTGTAGTCATTTAAAAAATCAACTTCAAACCATAATATGTAATGTTGCAGTTCATAAAATGATTATAATTAATCAATAAATATCAAGCAGTCTTAAACTGAAAAAGAAATTGTAATATTTACTTAAATAAGAAAACAGACAAAGTAAGACAGATAAAGATAGCCTAGCAGAAGATAAAGTAGGCCTAAGTTTTGATGAAACTACCATAAACAGTTCCAAGTAAAATTCTAGTTCAGTCCACATCTTAAACAAAGGAGGTGGAGGGAACGACTCTAAATTTCATTGTTCATATTTCAATCCAATATGACAACAATAATTCACCTATTGGGACAAATAAAGGAACATTCCAGAAATAGGATCTGCGAACATAGAATCTCTATATATATTATCAGAAATAATTAAAATTAGGAAAGAAATTACCAAATTAGCATTAAATAAATTTTAAAATTATCTAAAACAAAACACTTAACCTGATTTAGCTATAAAATTAATTTAAAATAGGCCTGGGTTTGATTAAACTATCATCAGCCGTGCGAAGATATAAAATGAAAAAGAAAACATGATATTAATATTAATTTCAATAAAAAACTATCTAAAAGAGGTAAATCTAAGCCCGAATTTAAATTAGGACTACTAACAAAGATAAAACAAACTTAGATTTCAAAGAATGCAGAAAGGAAAAGAAAAAAAAAAAACTGCAAACACAAATTATGTTGCCCAATTCAGTTGTTGAAATCTCAATTTTTTAATGATTTATTCCAAAAAGAAATTTACAATGTTTCAAAGAAAAAATAACGAATAAATGTAATGATAAATAAATAAAATACATAACAATCTCTTAAAAACTGCATGAAGAATAATTTATTGCATTCAGATATAGATAGAAAATTGCTTAAAAATTAAAATTTTAAAAATTTAAAGAGAATTTTTAAAAAATCTCAAGGTGCAGACTAGAATGACCAATAGATTTGGAATATTGAATTTCATGCCTCTGAATCTTTCCACTTTTGAGCTATAATGCAGACACACTAAGAAACTTTCTTTTATTAGTATAGCATAGAAATCGAAATTGATAAGAGAATGTTTCCCACATCTATTATTGAAATCTACCTGCAGCTCTGTATAAGGTGGGCAACCAATCTGCGATGTGCATCAAATCCATAGAAACTCTTTCTGGGTATTTTATTAGATGGCTCCATATGAAAGACAATCCCCTCACTCCACCTTCCCAAAGAGTGGCTTTGACACCTCTCAGTGGCCAATTTGAAGCTGCATTATCATTGAAACCAGCTGCAGGTCCACCATTATCAGTAGTGAAGATGATGATAGAATTTTGGTCCATCTTCTTATCTTTCAAAGCTGCCATTATATTGTAAACTGAGTCATCCATAGCTGCCACCATAGCTATTCAAAGAAAAAAATAAATGAGAACATCCAAACACAAAGGGGAAAAAAGATTTCATCAATATTCAATTTAGAACATTTCTTTTAAAAAAATTAGGCTGAACAGCAAAGTTAAATTCATCTTCAAATATTTATTTCATTAAAAACTCATGAAGAGAAATATAAAATTTTCAACAAATTTCAATGTGTTACTTTTGAAAATAAAATTAAGAGCATTACCCTCTACAATTACATAGATTATACAATATTAGATATTCATCATACAGTATCAGGACATCCAGTATTATGTAGTCCTGAGGCATATATTTATAAGATACTGATCCCCCTTTTGCATCAATGACAGCCTGCACATAAATGGGGAGACTTTCCACCAGTTTTTAATAGGTGTCCATAGAAATTGACTTTTAGGTGTTTCAGCACAGCTGAAATGAGTATTGGCAGTGAAGATGGTTGAATTGGCTGGCTATATAATCTGCTCTGCATTCTAATCCCTCACAAAGGTGTTCTATGGCAGTGGTCTCCAACCCCCAGTCAGTGGACCAAATACTACCAGTCCGCACAAGAAGCATTAAATTATTTCCCTTTTATTTACTATGGTATATTTTTCTTGGGTGTGGGCTATTTTTTATGAAAACCACTTTATATTCCTTGTTAAATCACTTTATATTCATTTTTAGTGTAGCTATATTTCATTCTGAAGTCACGATTAAATACAACAGTCACTATTAAATCAAAACAGTCTAAAATATAAACAATCAATGTCCTCTCCCTTCAGCGGGCCGTGATAAAATTAACAAACGTTGACTGGTTTGTGGCAATAAAAAGGTTGGGGAACACTGTTCCATGGGATTATGATTAGAGCTCTGAGTAGGCCAGTCTAAGTGTCCTGATGTGTAAGAAATGAGCTTACCCAAAAAAATTGCCACAGATCAATATTGTCGAGAATATTCACATAAGATTTCAGAATTCATGTTTGTAAATGCAGGAACTAAGGAATCCAGGCCAAACTATTAAAAACACCCCTACACTTTACAGAATGGAGTTCCTTGTTTGATGAAGCATCCTCCAAACCCAGATGTGCTGGTCAGCCAGATTGTAAAGTTGCAATTTATCACTCCAAAAAACATTTTTCCACGTATCCACAATTCAATGGATTGATTGATTGAATATTCACGTTGCACTGTTCAGCTAACCAGCTTTGCATCTTGGAGATTTATGTTCAGTAACTGCATGACCGTGGAATCACAGGTTTTCTTGACAAACAGCCCCGCTGCAGCACTTAACACCTAATGAATCATGAAATTCCTGTAGGATTCCTGATTTTGCTTCACTGCCATTTTTTAAAAGTTCTATGGCAGCATTTACTATATTTTTCAGCCTGTCACTTTGCTTTTCTAACTTTTCCCACCCTTGACATTTCAACTTTACAATTGCATCACTGATAGTGGATTTTGGGTTCTGTAAAATGTTCAAAATTTCATGAATTTATTCTTCACAAAGATGGTATTCCCTATAATACCACGATTAAAGCCACTAAGCTTTTTTGACCTACTCAATGTCTTATAAACACATAAATATGGCTTGTCAAGTTACTACAGATACTTTATAGCTTTTGATTATGCATCAAATTACATCGCCTGCTAGATCCACTTGTTTAGGGGGTGTTTAGATACTTGTGACTAGATAGTGTATTATGTTAACAAAATTCATTTTAAGGCAAATTTTGAAATGATACAGAAATAATAATATATAAATCCTTAAATTGATTATCTAAGATATTAAAACAGATAAGCAAAGAGAGGTTGAAAATCATTATCACTGTTTTAATTCACAAATAAACCATAAATTCTAGTAGAACTAAAGATAATCCATAAAATTATACGCATAACACAATTCAAAATTGGCACATTTGGTATTTTTATGTGGTTTAAAACATTCTGTTCAAAAAAAAAAGGAAAGAAATATATGTGACCAGTTTATCTTAAAGGAAAGCATAAAAGTTTTCTGAATTCTAATTCTTATTTTACCTGATATTGAGATGAAGACCTCTGTGAATTGCATGTATATCCTACAGTTATTAGAAATCAATGTAGGTAAAAAATAAGAGCAAAATTATTTCTTTTGTGTGTTTAAAATTCAATTAGAATGTTATGAATCTGATAATGGTTAAAGATTAATTTAACATAAATTTCAATACACTTACATGATTTATTTAAATGGATCATTTAAAATTAGGAATGAGATGCAAATAATTTAAAATTGGTTTATAGTTCCAAATTATCATTTTAAAAATTAAAAAAGAAAAAAAAATGTAAAATAGTGTATTATTTCATGCAATACCTACATCTCATGTTCTTATTTAAAAAGTATACAAAAATAATGTTAAACAAGAATATTAAATAATAAAATGTAAGAAAAAAATTATAAAGTTGTTTAGAATTTTTAATTTTACTTCTTTTTTATTAGTGACTCAAAATGAATTTCAAAACAGACTTTTAGAATAAACAGATGAATGTTAAAACCAATAAGAAATGCAAGTTCACAATCTCCACTTTGGGTAGTTGTTCAGATTCCTTAGAGAGAATCTAATTAAAAATGCAATTAAACAGATTCATAAAACTAAATAAGATAAACATAAATTACCTACGAATGAACTTGCTTAATTTCTTCACTTTTTTAACATCCATCAAATATATGGTGCTCTAACTGATTTTTAAACACAGAAAAAGATAATTTTATGTCTTTTTATGCTCATTTTCAAATAATTTCCAGTAATTGTATATAGGGAGCACACACATGCATATCATTTATTTTATTTCAAGAAGAAAAAAAAATATTTTTAAAAATAAGCTTTTAACAGAATATGACTCACTATCAAAAATTGTAAAAAATGCATGTAATTATATAAATAATCTAATTACTGAGCTAAACACCACTTTCTATCTCTTGATATAAAGCAAATTAATCAAAAAAATTAAACTGATATTTAAATTGTATTGACAACACAAGCAATCAGCAAACAACCAATAAAATTTGGTCAAAATAAAGGAAATGATTGATTGTTTTTCCAATGAATTTAATATGGTGCAAAAATGCTGGTATTTCAGAAGAGTACATCAACAATAGGTGATTAAAATGAGAAGTTAGTTTGTAAATTTATCTGATTTCATTTTAAAAGGAAGATTCAAATATATATGAATCATGCATAAGATATAGAGAGAATTTTTTTTTTCAAACCAACAAATGTATATAGTGGCAAATAATTTAAAATTGTAAAAGCAATAATAAGGTTAAAATAAAAGTTAAACAATATTCTTTTTTACATAGTGGTTAGGAATACTTCCTAGTAATTAATAAAAAAACTAGAGACTTTAAATATTTTAAGTAAAACAATCAACAATTTTCATAAGGAACATAACCTTGCATATATCACAGAACACAAGTTACTTAAAAGTGTTTGTAGGCAAAACATTTAATTATATTGAGATAAATATCCAATTTAAATGAAAATTGACATTTCACATACTATATATTTAAATAAAAATCTATATCTGCAATAACATATTTAAAATGTTTATCAATGAATTAACCCTCCAAGCGTTCCACACGGAAAATTCCGTCATTGTAAAGATGCTTCAAAAATGCACTGCACAGGGTTTTTTGCCTTCAAGTAACATTCTCAAAAGCGGTTGAGCCAGACTTTTCTGAAATCCTTTCCCCCTTTTAAAGGCTTAACATCTTGAAAGATAATTAGGGACGGTGGAAGCGACACAGCAGGACACTGATAGGAAGTTTTATGGCTCGCAGGGAACCCCGTGTTTTGACCCTGGAGCAATCGTAAAAAATCAGGGAAGAATTTCTTTAGACCCCAGGAAGGGTTTGTTTGTTAGATTTTATTTTAAAAGTTTTGAAAACTCCCAACGCATAAGTAAAATATGTTACAATTCCCTTTTGGTTTCATATTAATTTGAAACTGTAACAAGTTGGGGCGTGTCAGGGCAATCTGTTATTTTATATAGTTAGACAAATGGCATTATAAGTATATTCTTTCGCTTCATTTTTCTTATCTTAATCAATGCTTTCAGTTTTTGAAACATGATTATTTCATTATAAGATGCCAAAAAAAAAATTCATAAAACACATAACACTTTAAAGTTTGAAACCTTTTAAACTTATCAACCACTAAAAATGAATAAATTTAAATTCATCAAATAATTTGAAACATTTTCTTACACTTTGATAAAAATAATAACAAGAGAAAAAACTAATTAACATCTATTAGTTTTTCTTCTTTTTTTTTAGATTTAAAGCCCAAGTGTTTGGGGAAGTTTATGTACAGTGCCTAGTTATATATTGTTAAAATACACCGAATTATATATGAATTTTAAGTGCCTGAACTTCAGTTTACATCAATGACAACATGAATGAAGATTTTCCCACATTTTTTTTATAACTTAAATGTTTGAATAAATGGTAATCAAAAATATATGGAAACATTTACAGTAGACATTTATGCATATAAATAAACATAAAAATCAATTTTAAATTCGAGCTATTCAAAAACATTTGAATAATTATTCAAAAATATCTATTTATGCAAAATACCTCAAAATTTATCTTTTTTTAAAGACTAACTGAATAAGTAATTAAAATCTGGATACTTTTTGAAATCTCGACCATATAAAGCTAGAAATTTTATGTTATAAATTCCATTTGAAATTTCGAAAAAAAAATGTATTGCGCAGTTAAAAATTATTTACCATAAGTTCTATCAATTCTTTGAGTATAATATAAATTTCAAATTTTATTATATAGCTTCTTTAGTATTTTTTAATATATTTCGAAAATTTAATACAATTCGGTTGAAAACTGCATGTTAAGAGCAAAAAATATACTAAAAAAATTGATGAATATACAACAAAGTTTTACATAGAAGCAAAACTGAGAAGATAAACCGTAGAAATGAAAAATTTTGAATATATCTGAAGTAGTTTTCGAAATATTTATTTTAAAGTTCAGAAAATTTATGTGCATTATGTTATACTTAATATTAATTAAATGGTTAAAATAATATGTTAATAATAGTCATGTAATCGTTTGATGACGCATTCATATACTAATAAAAATTATAATGATCATTGATGTAAATGTCAAGAATTTTATGTAATTTTAAATTCAGATATATTAAGATATTGATGTAGAAAATATTAAACGACCATCTAAAATACATGAAAAATGCAGTCTGCTATAAAATGATCTTGACAAACAAAATACAGCATTTTCACTTACTATGGCAGAGCCGGCTTAGTCAGGGGCGATCTGGGAAAACAGAGAGGGACCCGCGGTTTTGATGGATGCCACTCTAGCTTTTAAAGTTCTCAGGAAAATAAATATATAAATTACAAATGCAAAAATAAGTCTTGTAATTTTCCATAAATTTTTGTAACAATGAATTGTGGAATTGGCTTCCAATATATTGTTGTGCTTGACAATATCTAAGGTAACCAACCCTACTTTAGATCGATTTGTACTACTTTTTCGTAACCGTATTCCTTTTAAAATTAATTCGTGCAACCAAAATACACCTTTTGCACTCTTAAAAATTTATGTAAACTATAAGGGTTAATTTTAACTTATGCAACTTGTGAAAAGTTCATAATTAACCATTTTCGTCTAAACAGTTTACATGAAAGGAAAAGTTTGGACTCCCTCATTCATTAGGGAATTATATAAGATTCCAACATTAAGTTTTATTTTTCACCGAATAGGGTTGAGTGGTAGTGTATCGTGCTTCCACACCACAGGTCTTGGGTTCTATTAACCTGCTGGGCAAGGTTGACTCTGCCTTTCATCCCTGCTACATTGGGTCGATAAATGAGTACCAAGCTTGCTTCGGGTCTTAAACACTGAAGGTCTCTCTTCAGACAGACCACCAAATCGGGACATCTGTTCATGCACCTCAGCGCCCAATGGTTACGTATATTGGGATGGGCATAGTAGTTCCTGGCCCTCATGGATTGTTGTGCCACTGAGTTTGAGTTTTAAGTTTGAGGATTGCCTCACGTTGGGGATACCCCTTAGATAAACATGTATTTCCACGCATTTGCAATTAAACATTTTTCTTTCAATTACGTTTATTTCAGAAGGAACTTTGATTTTTCAAATGTATTTGCTTAATAACATGTATATTTGTGTATTATATTAAAATTTTGATCCATTCAAAATGACGTGTTTATTGCTCCTTTAAAAGCATTTAGGATTTTAGAACTGATCTTACAATCCATATACGTTTTATAGTAGTATATTTAAAAATGATAAAGACATTTTTATAACTGTGTGAGCTTTTATGTCTCGTTTATAAATATAAAAAATTGCTTTCAGCTACAGTTTTTAAAATGTATTGAAATAAGTGGAGGAATAGGATATTTACATATTATGAATATTTTTGATTGCAGTAAGATATATTTATATTTCAGTTTCTTAACAATTTGAATAGAAGTTGTAAGCCATTTTGCAAATAGTTTGATATAGAATATAAACTCATAGGCTGTTTAATAGTAAACTGTTTTATTTTGATGCCAGCACACATTAAAATAAGGCTCATTTGCAGTTATATAATCAGCTTAAGTGATATTTAAATTTTAAAAAATAGTCTACACGTACGAAAACATTCTTTCAAAACCACACACCACATCTCATACTTTGTCTTCCCTACAGCAGGAAATATTTGTGTATACTCAAAAAATTTAATACAGGATACATTTCAAAATGTTAAAATTGTTTTTGAAATTTGGTATGGATACATTGTGCTACTGTCGGTTAACTTCACTGAACAAAATTGTTTTAAGTGTACTGTTTTGAAAGACAAAATTAATTGGGGAGAACTTTTCTCACAACAGAATTTGTAATGACTGAATTGTGTGAAAATGTAGTTATCGATGTGTGACAATTTTCCTTGTAATAAAAGAAACTGAAAGATAAAAAATTAAACTTGAGTAGAAAATGGTTAGAAGCACTGTCGCGAGCATTTGAAAAAGTATATCCCCAATTAAAATTAAAAATTATTGACTGAATGTGTGTTATGCCCATCACAAATGCCGAAGTAGAAAAGATATTTTTATTTAACACAAGAAGTTCGAAAAGGAGAACACTAGGAATGAAAATTTAGATTTTTTCTGAAAAATATTCAGTGAACATAAAAATATCATTTATATGATTTTAATTAAAATAAATTAAAAGTATTGAAATACTTTTTTGTTATTTTAAATTAAAAATATAATTGAATAGAGAAAGATCGGTTTTATAATCATCGTATGTATATCACCGTATGCACCATTTATTGTCTGATTGTTTAAAAAAAGAGATAGGGCCTTCACTATTTTTACCTCATTACTTTTTATAAAAACAGGAAAGTGAGCACGTTTTCTTACTCTCATATTCAAAAATGAATACAGGATGCTTTTTTCTGGTTCAAATCACAATACCAAAATATTTTTTTTTTAATTTTTAAAAAATGACTGAAAAATAAATTTTGTTTAAAGAAAATAAAGGGTGTTTTTTTTAGAGGTATAGAACTTTAAATTGCAATAAAACAACGATGTATTATTCGATTGACATGAATTTTTTTTATTCGAAAGATAATCTTGTGGCATTACATTTTAAATATGATTTCTGGCATATGACTGCCACAATGACTTTTTCCATCATTTGTGGCCATATATCAGCAATAACACAGTGAATGTTGTCTTCCAAATGGTCAAGCGTTTGTGGCTTATCCGCATAGACCAATGACTTTACATAGTCCCACAGAAAATAGTCTAGCGGTGTTAAATCACAAGATCTTGGAGGCCAATTCACAGGTCCAAAACGTGAAATTAGGCGGTCACCAAACGTGTCTTTTAATAAATCGATTGTGGCACGAGCTGTGTGACATGTTGCGTCGTCTTGTTGGAACCACAGCTCCTGGGCATAATGATTGTTCAATTCAGGAATGAAAAAGTTAGTAATCATGGCTCTATACCGATCACCATTGACTGTAACGTTGTGGCCTTCATCATTTTTGAAGAAGTACGGACCATTGATTCCACCAGCCCATAAAGCGCACCAAACAGTCAGTTTTTCTGGATGTAACGGTGTTTCGACATACACTTGTGGATTAGGTTCACTCCAAATGCGGCAGTTTTGTTTGTTGACGTAGCCATTCAACCAGAAGTGCATTTCATCGCTAAACAAAATTCGCTTATGAAAATCGGGAACAACGGCAATCTCGTTTTGGGCCCATTCGACGAATCTACGCCTTGCTTGATCATATTTAAAATGTAATGCCACAAGATTATCTTTCGAATAAAAATAATTCATGTCAATCGAATAATACATTGTTGTTTTATTGCAATTTAAAGTTCTATACCTCTAAAAAAACACCCTATATAACTATTTTTCAACTTCTAACACGTAATTTATTTCATGTTTTTTTTACCCTTCATTTTGTTTTAATTTTACTGTGACGGAACCTATCGGGAAAACGACATAGTAGAACTACAGCTTTCATACAAGATTGCCCAAGGCAACTTAACAGCTAGCTGTAAACGATTGATCTCTTGGTTCTCACTTGACACAGAGATGGAACTAAGTCATAAAATTGTCCCCGTTCGACCTCCCAAGTTTTAAAAGGGGGAAAGGAAAGAAGTCTGTTGCATTTTTAAAGCCAACGGCAAAATAAGAGTAAACCCTTTCGGAATAACTTTTCAGCAGGAAGCGAACCACCAGGAGGGTTAATCATTTCATGATTCTAAAATAAGGATACTTCATTTTTTCCCCCTTCACTATGGTATATCGTGCTTACCAAAATGAGAGACCAAATGATTATCTGATAAAATGAAAACACAACAGAATCATTGGATTCCATAAATTCAATTTCAAAAATAATAATAATATTGATATACTGCAAATCAAATGCAAAATAACTTAAAACAGAAACACTCAAATCTAAAATTTGTAATTTCTACCTGCAAATAATCTTCGATTTTTGTCTTTAATGTGAAGGAATCGTTTTACATATTTTAATGGTGCTTGTAAAGGAGCATATAAGTTGGCACTATGAACTGCTTGATATGCAACATATAAAAACAGCGGCTGAAAATAAACAAAAATGGTTTATAAATAATGTATTTAAAATATATACACATGGAAAAAAATAATTTTGTTCTTCTCCCATTTGATTTGTTGGTGGAACTAATCAAATATAAAAGAACAGTGATGCTTCAACATTCATTAGCTCACTCTTTCAATATATTGCCCGAGGTTTGTATTTTGATAAGTTCCTAACTCTTCTTATAGGATATCAAATTATCAATTCAAAGTAAGCAAATAATAATAATAATAATTTGTAATAAACAATTTTGGTTTGTGATTAATATGGTTTTTACACTCTGATGTCCATGCAAATTGTAAAGCTGTAATGTTGGAAAACCCTTTCCCAAAACATTTTTATGTAATTTTAATAATTATTTTTAAGCAGATATTTGCCAAAAAACATTTCAAAGCAGTAGTGTTAATATATTACATATAGTATCACAGTGCGTGTATCCTTTAAATTTAAAACTTAGGTACATTGCATGAAAAACTGGAGATCAATGGACACATCTTCACATATTTGACCATGAGAAGGTGAAGTACGAAACAGCCTACTGACAAAAATATTTTGCGCTTTCAAATTAAGGACAGAACATATATTAATTTTCAACATTAAACAAATATTTTGGAGTTAGAAATTTTAAAAAAATCATGTGGTCAAGAAAGAGTTGATACCAATATTTAATGGATGATATATTCAATAAAAGTAAGTAAGGAAAGATTAAGAATTTATTTATAAATTCAAAATGACATCAAAAAATATTTTTAACACAATTGATTCTCCCTTTTAAAAAAGCCATATAACCCTTTTTACTCTTTTTTTGTTTTACCAAAGTGGTGTTCCGAGTTTCATACACAGTGAATAATTAAATACCAAATCTCCATTACCATTGATTCTAAGTCGCACCTGAAATCCTCAACATGTTTTTGTGAAAAATGAAAAGTGTGTGAAATGGTTTAACGATATCCAATTTTATGAAATTAAAATTAATTTCAAATGAGAATTAGTATTAGAAGTGAATAATTAGTTACTTTACCAGTATTAAAAACTTTTCAATACACACATGAACCTGCAGTTGCTCTATTTGCTCCATCCAGCCAATTTTTTTCCCTTCAATTCTAAGCCACACTTGATTTTCAGTAGCATTAACATTAGAAAAAAAGTGTGGTTTAGATTTGAGTAAATATGGTAGGTTTTAAAATGACATACTTCATCAATTATTTTTGTTGAGACTTTAGAATTATATCAATTAATACAGTATTAAACTACCATCTAAAATATATAATAAAATCTGACATTCCTGAAGATAAAATTCTATTTATTCTTATCTAAAAATACTCTAAAAAGAAAGAGTTCTTTATCACTTAATAATGCAGAATAAAAAATGGTTACATTTTTCAAAAATTATGAGTATTTGATGTAACCCTAGTCCAGTTTTCCTTTTCTCTCTTGATAAGAAGGCACACAAGCCACAAAATATTGTACCCGTATAATTGTGTTGCTAGTAATAAAAAACATTTTTCAAGAAAAATGGACAGCTACTTTCTGTCTCATCAGTATTGTAAGCTACTTAGCTAATGTTAGCAATTTTTATAAATCATTTTTTAAAACTCTACTTAAAATTTTTGGCATCAGGGATACATAAGGTTGATAATAAAAAAAAAAAGAAAATGAAGAAAAAAATTAACTCCCATTTTTTCAGTAAAATATTTCAAAATTTAATCAAATACCTTTGATATGTTATGATTTCTGATAATATTAACAGCTTTATCTGCAAATAAGAAAGAAGAATACTTTCCAAGACCATCAGTTACAGGTTTCATGTTTTGACGAAAGTCAAGCCCCCACAGCTTCCCCTAAAAGAATATACATATATAATATTACACTCTAATAAACAAAATCTATACCTTAAAAATGTGTTTCCATTTTCACACTATGAGTAAACATTTTGATATACACCTATTTCTTGATTTACATGGTATTTTTTTAACATTGTTTTTAAAATATGGGTTTAAAAAAATACATGTAGATATTTTTCAATTCCCTTCACTTGATAACAACTAGTTATTTTTCAATATTTTTCCACTCCAATCTAAAATTGGACATTCCCAACCCTGTATGTACAGTCAAACTTTCTGTTCTTGTGACTTTGCACAGTAAATTTTGAACAGTAGAAAGGTGTGCATCTCATAGTGTTTCTCTCTCTATTATGAATATTTTTAAATTCATACATACTGTATAAGAAAAACCAAGTATAGTTTTGTAGCACTTTTATGATTTTATTAAATTTTAGATGTTTACATAATGGATAAAGAATAATAGATATTGCTCAATTTAATTCCACAAGTAAATCTACAACGAAGGGAAAGAAAAAGAAAACTCTGTTGGTGTAGCAGCTGGATCTTATAGAAGTATCACTCACGAGAGATTTTGCAATGGGAAAAGGATTTATGATAAGGATAGAAACGGATTTCAATTGATACCAATTCAATTCCAAATGAGTTTTATTTTGCATCTAAATTTATGACTGAATAATGCAATTTTTTTAATGTTTCCAATTTACATTGTTCTCTAAGAAACCTATCATCCATGTAATCTGAGGACAGGTATAATCCTATTTGTTAATTACACAAAAGCTTACAGAAATGAATACATACATAACAATTTGGGTAAAAATAATACGTTCCTTTATTCAAAAGTTGGAAACAAAAAAAATGTATGGATAAAAAATAAAAAGTTTTAAAAAAATGTACACATTATATGTTCCTCTTCAGCATTCATCTCCAATTTTATTAAAAGGTAAGATAAAATTATATGAACATTTAATGTGAATTAGCTGAACATATTGCAAGTTTGTTTTTAAGAACATTCTTCCAAAAACTGAAAGTTGCATACTTCTTTACAGGAAATAAATACTATCAGTTGAGAAAAAGGCTTCATTTTGCATAATTTCAAAAGGATCATAACAAAGAAAAATAATTTTACTAACCACTGTAAAATGGACAAATCTTAATCAATAAACTAATTGCTTACTATGAAAATGGAGTGAAAATTTCGGTAACTTAATTTCCTCTACACCAGATTATAGTTTGAAATGATGAAATTTGTGGCTTTCAGTGAAATGAAATAAGAGCTAATTACTTTGAAACTATGCAACAATTACTTATCAGAGGCTGAAAATATAAAGTTATATATTGTTACGAAGTTTGTGTAAATAGTGTAAATAATTAGTATTTGAGTGTTTAATGGATTTACATTACTCTATGTTATATTTATTTCATGTTAAAATTGTACTATTCACAAGCAGTGCCGCCCCTTACGTTATAATGGCGATTGAATGAGAACTTGGCGGTATAGCCAAGTTGGCCTCATTTCAGGGCTACCTAGTTGGCGGTCAATTTGGCGACCATTTTGGCGTCATTGGCGACCTTGTTGGCGAGTTCGGAACCCTCTGGAATCTTCTAGAAAGTAGTAGATCCCTCCACTAGTGTCACGTTCAATGACCACGAGCGGTTATATTTCTTTAAGTTTCTATCGCGCATATAAAAAAGATGCTCGCCGGTACAGCGGAGAGTCTTCATTAAGCCAGCGAGTAATGAGGTTTGTTTTGATTAGCGATTAGCTCGGCTGTGCTTGTGTGAATAATCTTTACGTACGTGTATTTTTAAACACTGTTCTTGTGTTTGATTGCCGTCGAAGGTGTGAAGACCTTCGGATATTTACCCTGTGAATATTGCCGATGAATCCTGTATGTAAAGGATTGGATTTTCGCTAATAAATTCGCATCGCTCTTAAAGAACTCATTATTTTTCTTTGTGATTGTTTTTGCATAAAATTCTCGAACCCTCGGATCTACGTAACATTTTGGTGTCAGAAGTGGGATTTTATGCCAATAACAAGAGCGATGGATGAGCAACTGAAGGCTCTGTTGGAAGGCATCAATGCCTTGAAAAGCGGCCAAGATATGCAGAAGAGCCAAGAAGAGACAAAGGAGAAAATGGAGAATATGCAGAAAAGCCAAGAAGAGACAAAGAATGAGTTAAAGAATAGAATGGAGAAAAATCTGGAAAACGTACATAAATGTCAAGAAGATCTGAGAAATACTTTAGAAAAAATAGATAGCATGGAAGAGAAAATTGCATTGAAAGTTGAAGAAAAGGTTGCAATAGTTGAAGAAAAGGTTGCAATAGTTGGTTGCAATAGTTGAAGAGAAGGTTGCAATAGTTGAAGAGAGTAGAACAAGTTGAAGAGAAATATGAAGTCGCTGGAAATTTTAGCCTTATATCACAGCGAGTAGAATATCTCGAAAAGAAGCTTCTAGTTTCTTGAAATAAAAACGAAAGCAAGATTTTGCCTTCCTCTCCAGTACCTGTGTCAACGTCTCCGGTGCCTGTGACTGCCTCAACAGTGTCAGTGAAACTGTCGACCTATGACGGAAAAACGAACTGGGAAGTACACAAAACACAATTTTTAACAATTTCGCAAGCCAATGGATGGACTGAGGGGGTCAAAGCTTGTCAGCTAGCAGCATCTCTTAGAGGAGAAGCCGCCGAAATACTGCAGACTCTTCCCGACACAGAGCGACTGAATTTGAACTCCCTGTATAATGCTCTGGATCTTCGGTTCAGCCAAAAATACTCCAAGGACTATGCATGCCTGCAAATGAAAACAAGACTCCAGAAAACTGGAGAAAGCTTGCAGGAGTATGCCTCTGAAGTAGAAAGGCTCGCCAACTTGGCTTTCACCGACTACCCACCAACTGTACAAGAAGCAATCTCCTTACAATCTTTCGTGGACGGCCTAAAGGATGGGGAAATACAGAAAGCTGTGAGAATGGCAGATGTGCAAGATCTTAAATCTGCCCTGTTATATGCCCTGAAATTGGAGGCCGCCACTCAAGCTAGTCGCCGAGACCGCCAATCTATCCGAAGAGCTAGGGTGACTGCAGATGAGCCGTGTGAATCTCGATTGCTAAAGGAGATGGAGAAATTGAAAGAGGAAATGAAAACCATAAAGGCTGGAATTTCTAACCAAGAGAAACGCAACTTCAAGTGCTGGGGATGTGGTGGAACGCGACATCTGAGAAGAAACTGTTCTCGAGCAAGGAAGGAAGAGAACACTGTCTCTTCTTCAAAACAGGAAAACTAATATATGGCCATCTCGGGGGGCGGAGGTTGCCAGATAATGAAAAGCCCCCCATCACAAAATTCTTCAGATTACGGCAGTAAATGGTGGCGACAAGGGACTTTACGTAATAGGACAAATTAGTAACATTTCGTGCCGTATGGTTGTTGATACAGGAGCCAATGTGTCTGTAATCAGAAAAGATTTGGCGCAAAACTCAAAACTTAGTATTATCTGGACGACGCCCTGCGTTTCCTTGCAAACAGTGACAGGTGACAAGATTCAGGTTCATTGGAAAGCTAACGTCACTCTAAGGTTTGGAAATATAGACTATCACCATACGGCATATATAGCAGATATCACCGATCCCTGTATTCTTGGACTGGATTTTCTGAAGAGCAATAACTTTAAATTGGACTTTGAAAATAGCAATATGCATTCAAAATTTGAATGCATCACTCTTTTTGGCTTACAAACTCAATTTGAATCCAACCAGAAAATTATTGCAAAAACCAAACTCTCTTTATCACCAAGAACTGAATGTATAATACCTGGTTTAGTAGCGGAAAATAGAAAATTCCGATTCGGCTTCATTGATTATCCGGACCCAGACAACTCAAAAGGAGGAGTACTGATAGCTTCGTCAGTAGTAGACCTCTCGAAGTCAATCTTGCCAGTGAGGGTGGCTAACATTAGTGATAAGACCAGGACTATCCAGGAAGGAGAGGTAATAGTAGCTTGTGCTCCTGTCACTTGTGTAGACCGAAAATGCAATAGCCAAGACCATTCTTCAGACGATCTAGTCAAGAATTTACTACAAAACATTGACTTAGACAAGAAACAGAGATGCGCTGCAGGAGAGCTGATTACAGAATTCCAAAGCGTATTTTCAAGAACATCTGAGGACTTTGGAAGAACAAGACTAACGAAACACCGAATCGATACGGGAGAGCATCCTCCTATTAAGCAGCACTCCCGACGACTACCATTCGCTAAACAGGAGGAAGTCCTAAAACTCATTAAGGACATGAAAAATAATGATGTTATTGAGCCATCGTCAAGTCCTTGGGCATCTCCCATCGTCTTGGTCAGGAAGAAAGATGGCTCAACCAGATTCTGTGTGGACTATCGCCGGTTGAATGACGTCACCAAGAAGGACAGCTATCATCTGCCAAGGATAGATGACACGCTGGACACACTTGCCGGCAATACCTGGTTTTCTACCCTAGATCTCAAAAGCGGGTATTGGCAGGTAGAACTCCACCCTGACGATAAAGAGAAAACTGCCTTCACCACGGGGCAAGGACTGTGGCAATTTAAGGTTATGCCTTTCGGCTTGTGCAATGCACCTGCAACTTTCGAGCGCCTTATGGAAACAGTCCTCGGAGGACTTTCGTACGAGGCCTGCCTAGTTTATCTCGATGACATTATCATCGTGGGGCGCTCCTTTGAAGAACATCTGAAAAATATCAGGCGTGTGCTACAAAAAAGCTGAAAGAAGCTAACCTGAAATTAAGTCCATCCTATTCCAGCGTGATGTTACCTATCTCGGACACATCATTTCTGCAGAAGGTGTACGAACAGACCCGGATAAGATCTCGGCTGTGAAAGACTGGAACTATCCGACGGATGTTCCCCAGCTCCGGAGTTTCTTGGGCTTATGCACGTATTACCAGAATCGTGAAAAATTTCTCAACGATTGCCAGACCACTCCATAAGCTGACCGAGGCAAAACAGAAATTCATTTAGACGGTTGATTGTAACAACGCCTTTAATAAGCTTAAGGACGCACTAACATCTGCTCCAATCCTGGCATATCCTGAAATTGGGGAACAATTTATTCTGGATACGGATGCAAGTCATGAGAGTATTGGGGCTGTATTGTCTCAAGAGATAGATGGTCAGGAGCGTGTCATCGCCTATTTTAGCAAGTGTCTGTCCAAACCAGAAAGAAATAATTGTGTGACCAGGAAGGAACTGCTCGCTATCGTAAAAGCCGTGGAGCACTTTCATCCTTACCTCTACGGTCGAAGGTTCCTGCTGCGAACAGATCATGCCTCATTGACCTGGCTGCTGAATTTTAAAAATTCAGAAGGCCAAATAGCTAGGTGGATACAGAGACTACAGGAGTATGATGTAGAAATTCGCCACAGAAAAGGATCAGCACATGGAAATGCAGACGCCCTTTCGAGAAGACCCTGTCTTGACAGTTGCAAACACTGCTCGAGAATCGAAAAGAAATTTGGCGTAATAGATCAAACAGTCCGCCAAGTTACAACGCCATCAACATCGGCATTGGACCCGTGGACTGATGAGAGTGTAGACGATTTAGTCACAAATAATACATGAGGTAAGCAAAATAATTATTTAGATTTAGTTCATCCTTTTTAAGAAGAAAACTCTTTTAGATTGTTAGAACTTTTTATTCTTGTTCTTACATCGCGCTACAATATGTCAACAAATTTTGTTGCCCGATCATGAAAACTAAATTTATAAAAACAAAGATATTATATAAATATAGTAACCCCAGTAACATAGTTACAATACAAAATGCAATACATACAAATAAAAGTAAAAATACAACAAATGAGTCATAAAATAATACACAACTAATCTCTGTAACGCGCTGGAAACGTTACATGTCTACCAGAGCGTGTAGTTGTTTTTTGGACATTTTTTTTCAGCAAATCTGGTGGCTGCTTTTCAATTTTTCTTTGCACAATCAGTTTTTTTTCGGGCAGAGTTGGTGCATGTTCTAATTGTTTGAAATGATAATGATTATCACCATCAGTTGACAACAAATATGCAGGTTTTAATCAGTCTACAGATATATTGATATCTTTGCCTTTAATTTTCGCAGTAAAATATTTATCGTATCTTTTTGCCACTGGGAACGGTCCATCGTACGGAGGTTTCAGTGCTTTTTTCACTCTGTCGACACGTATGAACACATGTGTACTGTTATGCAAGTCTTTATGGACAAAGTGTTTTTGAGAAGGTTGTCGGCGAGTTTTTAGTGGTTGTAACTGATCCATTTGTTTCTGTAATTCTTCCTCAAACGTATCTAGATCCAAGACATTTTTCGGTTTCTCGAAAAATTCTCCTGGTAATCGGATAGTTTGTCTGTAAACCATTTGTGCGATGGTGTAATTTGTGTCACTACGTAGAGCCGATCGTAATCCTAACAATACCGTTGGTAAGGTCTGTGTCCATTTAACTGAGTTATGCGCTCTGATGGCTGCTTTTAAAGTGCGATGGATTCTTTCAATTTTTCCATTACATTGTGGATGATAGGATGTCGTTGTGCATACTTTAAATCCATAAATAACACCTATGTTTTTAAAGAGCTCAGATCTAAATTGAGTACCTTGATCAGTTATCACATGGTATGGCATTCCAAAGTGTGAAATCCAGTGATTATAAAATTCTCGAGCAACCGTTTCTGCCGTGATATTTGATAAAGGAATAACCTCTATCCAACATGTGAAGCGGTCAATGCAAGTAAGACAATTTATTTTTCCTTCTGATACAGGAAATGGACCTATGATGTCAACATGAATGACACTGAATTGGTCATCTACTTCTTGGAAGGTGCCAATTTGTGAATGTGTATGTCTATTAATTTTGTTCTTTTGACACTGGATACAAGATTTTGCCCATTGATTGACATCTTTTCAAATGTTTAGCCAAATAAATCTAGAAGCTATTTGTTTAACAGTAGATTTCACACCAGGGTAAGCCAAGTTGTGAATTTTTTGAAATATGTGCATTCGAAGAGGCTGAGGTATAAATGGATGAATGTTTGCAGTTGAAATATCACACCAAAGTAATTTACCAGAGTCGAGGGGATATTGTTTAAAATTTAAGGATGGTTTCAAGAGCAGTTTATTAAGTTCATCATTATCAACTTGTGCATCAGCAATTTTGTCATAATCTATTTCAGAGATAGATTCAATCCTAGATAATGAATCTGCAACTATATTTTCTCCTCCACTAATGTGGCAAATATTTGTTGAAAATTGTGATATATATTGTAAATTACTTAACTGTCTAGGTGAAGCTTTTTCATTTTTTTGATGAAAGGCTTATCTAAATGGCTTGTGATCAGTATAAATAACAAAATTTCGTCCTTCAAGAAGATGTTTAAACTGTTTGACGGAAAGATATATTCCTAATAATTCCCTATCATAGGTACTGAAATTTTTCTGTGCTTCAGTTAATTTTTTAGAAAAAAATGAAATTGGTTTCCAACTTCCAGCTTCAAACTGCTGTAATACCGATCCGATTGCAAAATTGGAAGCATCAGTAAATAAAGCCAATTGTAAATTAGGGTCAGGAAAGCTTAATAAAGTAGCATGTGCAAGATCTTGTTTACATTTTTCAAAATTTTCTTTAGCTTCCTCTGTCCAAACAATTTTTGTTTTGTCATTCTTTTTCGAACCTTTTAAATACTCGTGAAGAATAGCTTGATGTTTAGCAGCATTTTTTAAATATCTTCTATAAAAAATTAAGGAGTCCAAGAAAGGTTCTCAAATCACGAATTGTTTCGGGTAATTTGTATGATAAAATTGCATCTACTTTCTCAGGAAGTGGCTTAGATCCTTCGGGTGTTATCAAGTATCCCAGAAATTCTAAATGAGTTACTCCCAAAGTTGATTTTGAGATATTCACTCGAAGACCATATTTTTGTAAGCGATCAACACAAGTTTCGAATGAGTTTTATGTTGTTCTTCATTTTCAGAGGCTACTAGAATGTCGTCAAGGTATGGAAAAACAAATTCTAGTCCAAATAGTACTTCATTGACAAAGCGCTGAAAAGTAGAGGGTGCATTTCTTAACCCAAAGCTCATAACATTAAACTCAAATAAGCCCAATGGTGTTATTATGGCTGTCTTTTCCTTATCTTCCTCAGCAATTGGAATTAGAAAATATGCCTTGAATAGGTCAATCTTAGAAAATATTCTATTCCCTTTTAAAATGTGATGAAAATCTTCAATACGTGGAATTGGGTAACGGTCAGGAATGGTTTGGGCATTTAAACGTCTATAATCACCGCATGGTCTAACACTTCCATCTTTTTTATTCACAAAATGTAGTGGGCTTGCCCATGAGATTTAGAAGGTCGAATGATATCATTATCTAACATAAATTTAAATTCTTGCTTGGCTATTGCTAATTTTTTAGAATCCAATTGACGAGTTTTTGAGTAAACCAGTGGGCCTTCAGTAGCAATATAGTGTTTAACATCATGTTTGGTATTAGTAACTAACAAATTTGGTTTCATTAAATCTGAATATTGTAATAATATATTAGAAAATTTTGATGTTTTATCCATTATGTTAATTTTATTTTCTTGCAAAATAGAAGAAATTTCCCCTTTAACATGATGGTTAGTTATTCCATCTATTAACTGTTTATTTCGGATACCAAACATAAAGTGGAAATAACAGTATTTTCCATTTGGGTTGAAACGCTTACGAGATCGACTTCGACTTTTATTTCTAGTTTGATTGGAATTCTTAAATTTGCTTCTTGAATTTCTTCTGTTGATGGATAATTCTGAGATCCGTTGCTCCAAAAGGCTGACTTTTCAAAGTAGAATAAATTTCTGGTGATGAATTTATTTCAAAAATTTTATCTGCCATAACTGACAAATTTTCTAAATTTTCCGAACTAACAACTAAAATATTTTTGATGGAGTCTGGTAATTTATCTAGCCATAATGTTCTTAAAACTTTTTCAGAGATATTAACTCCAGCCAACGATTTAATTTTTCTCAAAAGTTGACTGGGTTTCATGTCACCTAATGAGATTCCAGTCAGCAATTTTTTAATGCATTTTTCTTCACTATCTTTGAAAGTACTTAAAAGTCTATTTTTAGCACAAGAATATTTATTTTTTTCATCACTCTGAATGATATCCCATATATTTTCTATGAATTTTGTATCTAACTGCGCAACAAGGTAATTAAACTTAGTTTCTTCTTGGTTAATATTAGCAATGGAAAACTGAGCTTCAACTTGAAAAAACCATATTTCGGGTTTTTCTTACCAAAAAGGAGGAATTTTAACGCTTACCTCATATGCTTCGAATATTTCCTGATTCAACTCTCTTTGCCACAGCCATTTCATTATTATCATCCATCATTTGAATATGTACGGGTCACCAGTTTGTAGACGATTTAGTCACAAATAATACATGAGATAAGCAAAATAATTATTTAGATTTAGTTCACCCTTTTTAAGAAGAAAACTCTTTTAGATCGTTAGAACTTTTTATTCTCGTTCTTACATCGCGCTACAATATGTCAAAAACTTTTTGTTGCCAGATCATGAAAACTAAATTTATTATATAAATATAGAGATGCAACAAGAGCATCAGAAAAGATCAGCTGGCTGATCCTGAAATAAAACCAATCTTAGAATTCAAAGAGTCATCTGATGAAAAGCCCAGCTGGCAAGACATCGCCCCTTCCCATCCTACAACGAAATGTTACTGGGCTCTTTGGGACTCTCTCCATCTGAGAAATGGTGTTTTATATCGAAAATGAGAGTTTGACGACAGAAAAACATTCAGGTGGCAATTAATACTCCCAAAGACAAGAGTTTCAAGTCCTTCAGGAACTCCATGGCAGTCCAACTGGAGGTCATTTTGGTGTTATGAAGACCTCACAAAAAGTTCGTGAGCGCTTCTACTGGAACAATGTGCGGAGTGACGTCGAAAAGAGTTGTCGCATATGTGATCCCTGTGCTGCACGCAAAGGTCCCAGAAAAAGCACTAGAGAAAGACTGCAGCTCTATAATGTGGGAGCGCCTTTCGAACGAATAGCATTTGACATCCTAGGTCCACTTCCGAAATCATCAGATGGCAACAACAACATCTTGGTTGTCATGGACTACTTCACTAAGTGGCCTGAAGCCTATCCTATTCCCGACCAAAAGGCCTCAACTGTTGCAGAGGTTCTAGTTCAACACTGGATCTCACGATTCGGGGTCCCTCTACAACTGCACTCCGATCAAGGGAGAAACTTCGATTCTGCAGTTTGCAAGAGACTCTGTGAAATACTCGCCATCGACAAAACCAGGACAACAGTCTGACGGCATGGTAGAGAGGTTCAATAGGACCATTCTGAACAGCCTCTCTCTTCTGGTATCCAGTAATCAACAGGACTGGGACAAGAAGCTGCCCTTTTCTTGCTTGCCTACAGGAGTGCCGTTCATGAGACTACAAGTTATTCCCCATCTCAGATGCTCTTTGGACGTGATCTTCGTCTGCCTGCAGATCTTCTGTTCAGCCGGCCACCAGATGCACCTTTGGTGCCTAAGGAGTATATCGAGAAACTCCAGACACGGATGGAGAAAATGCATCATCTGGCTAGGGAAAGAATCGGCATGGCTTCCGAGAAGATGAAGACCCGATAAGACGCAAGAGCAACCAGACACGACTTCCATAAAGGCGATAAAGTGTGGTTATGGAATCCGAAACGTCGCAAAGGAATCTCTCCGGAGCTGCAGACCAACTGGGAAGGTCCTTACACAGTCCTAAAAAGACTGAATGACGTTGTGGTGCGGATACAGAAATCACCACACTCAAAACCGAAGGTAATACATTACAATAGGCTAGCCCCTTATCTTGGCCAAGATGAATAAGATCCTTAAGTTAAGACCATGGTCATTAATTTTTTTTGTAAATGTAAATTATTTCTCTTTTCTAATTCCTTAGTTTTATTTTAATATTGGAATTTATGTGTTTACACCACTTCATGTGCTTTCAATTTATTTGTATTGTATATGCTGTGGAATACATTTGTTACTTTATATGTGATTATTGTGTGAATAGGTTGTCTGTAAATAGATTCCTCTTACTCAGGGATTGTACTGCCCGGGATGTGCAGTCTTTGAGGAGGAGGCAGTGTTACGAATTTTGTATAAATAGTGTAAATAATTAGTATTTGAGTGTTTAATGGATTTATATTACTCTATGATATATTTATTTCATGTTAAAATTGTACTTTTCACAAGCAGTGCCGCCCCTTATGTTATAATGGCGATTGAATGAGAACTTGGCGGTATAGTCAAGTAGGCATCATTTTTGGCGACCTAGTTGGCGGTCAATTTGGCAACTTTGGCGTCGTTGGCGAGTTCGTAACCCTCTGGAATCTTCTAGAAAGTAGTAGATCCCTTCACTAGTGTCACATTCAATAACACGAGCGGTTATATTTCTAGAAGTTTCTATCGTGCATATGAAAAGGATGCTCGCCGATACGGCAGAGTCTTGATTAAGCCAGCGAGTAATGAAGTTTGTTTTGATTAGCGATTAGCTCGGCTGTGCTTGTGAATAATCTTTACGTACGTGTATTTTTAAACACTGTTCTTGTGTTTGATTGCCATCAAAGGTGTGAAGACCTTCGAATATTTACCCTGTGAATATTGCCGATGAATCCTGTATTTAAAGGATTGGATTTTTGCTAATATAAATTCGCATCACTCTTAAAGAACTCGTTATTTTTTCTTTGCGATTGTTTTTGCATAAAATCCTCGAACCCTCGGATCTACGTAACAATATATAATTAACCAACTTATTACATTATGTACACAAGGAGAAGCTGAACTACTGAACGTTAAAATTTTTGCAAACACATTCAGGCACTGTATTTGCTTCAGAATTTATGAAGACGAACGAATAAAGTTTATAGCAAGTTACATTTAGTGAGAACAATCCTTTTTGTTGAGTTAATTTTTTTGCCTAAAGTGCGTAAATCATGTTTTACGGGTAAAATAATCTGAGCATCAAGCACTACGGGAAGTTTAATCATTAATGAATTGGCTTTATCGTTACAGGTGGCATATCCAATTCCAGCAGAAAATTCAGAATTTAATCTTTATCATATGTTCTAAAGGACAAAATAAATGCTATTAAATTTTAATTCTCTTTTAGAAATAAACTTACAAAATTTGAATTAACTAGAATGCACAGATAATGGCACTTAAGAACAAGAGCCTAAGTTTTAAATCAATTATTTTTATCATTATTTCAAGCATAAGCATATGTTCTAGGACTTAAAAGTTTAACTTTAGTTCATTTCTTTTGTGATATACAAAGTTAAGCATATTAGCAGCTAGTACTTAAAACCGAGATTTAATTTATGGATCTCAAACACTTACCATTTGCTGAGTATGATCATAGTAATCTTCTTTTCCACCCCAATAACCATAATGAGAGTCAAATCCACGGTATACTGGAGTGTATTCTTTGCGGAAAAATCCAAGATGCCACTAAAATTAAAATATTTTGAAGATAAGTGAAACATAAAATTTACTGAAAATATTTAAGAAAAATATTTCCTTGTTTGAAAATAATTGTTTTTTAGTTAAAATCAAATTTATGTCAAATCTATGAGTTATTCCAAAAGCATTTTTACAATTAACTAGCTGGATAGCCCAGCCTTGCACAGGCTTCTTCAAGTGTACATCTTTATGCCTTGGAAGATTCCACTTCCTTTTCAGTGTCAGCACTTCCTGGTGTGTGTGTGATTTCTATATTAAGGTCATTAAAATACTCTTTTTTGAAGTTTACTCAACATCTTTGTCCTGTTGGGCGGGTCTGTTTTCTCGCCATTTAGCTCGGCATTGTAAGGGCTTTTTCCTTGAAAACAATTTTATCCCCATGGAAATTTTCCCCCTCTCTCTGGACACCAGTACTTCTGTGAGTGTGTGTATTACTGAGCAATGTGAGTTATTTCTACATTTATGTTATCTAAATTCCCTTTTCAGAAATTTCTTCCACTTCTTCTCTTTGTCAGACAGGTTTCTCTTCCCTCCCTTCAGCCCAGCGTTGTATGGGTCTTTTTTATTATAAACACCCTTTTTCCACTGAGGGGGATAAGATCTTTTTTTTCTTTTCAAATTTCTATTTTCGATTAAAAATTTGCAAAGCTAATCCAGTTCTGTTCTCAAGAAAACAGACAATGTATGAATTTATTATTAAATAAATAAATAAATTAGTAATAAAAAATAAAATGCAATATAATTTTAATTCTTAAATAATATATTAATTTATATCAATTTTTGTTAAATAATGAATCAAAAAATGTGTACCGTTAGCTATGAAATGACTACTTTTATCTGGATGTTTAATTTTATGATTAAACATATGCAACTGTGAAAAAAAGAACTATGAGGGAAAGCCTAAAAATTTGCTTACATTCCTTGCATAAAAAAGATTTAAAAGGAAATAGTACTATTCAATAAAAACAGGGCAGCATCTTCCTATATTTTAAGGTTTTTCAGTCAATTATTTCTCTAAAAGAAAACTATCAGTTGCAATGTATTATTAAAAACTAAGATCATATTAATTATTTTACAATGAATACTTTCTTAAAACTCAAACTAATAAATTGGATTTGGAAAATTACTGGAAAATTCATTTTTTACACTCATTATAAAAGAAAAAATATTCAAAAAGAAAACATCTTTATCTGACAGAAAAAAAATCTTTTATCTGCTTATGTACACTCCGTAAGTAGTTTTTTCGCACATGCACTATAATTGCTCAAACTTGTGTGTTCTGAGGTAGCTTTCCCATTTGGCGATTTTTCCAATTTTTTTTTTTTTGTTGTATTGTTACGGCTTCCCAAGATGGAAAAAATACATTTTTAAAAATGTCTTATGTTTTAAGAAAGCAGAGATTTTTTTTAATTACAAAATTCCAAATTTTTTTGAAGTTTTATAATATTTTGTTTTAAATTAACTTGGCAGCATTGGAAAAGGTTAAAAAAATGTACCAATATCTAATAAATGTGTAAATAGCCTTATCTTTTTCTAGGAACTTAAATTAGAAAAATTTAAAAAATTGTAGAAATTGAGATTTTAATAATATATTTCAAGTTAATCACATGTTAAAAGCATTTATTTTTTAAACAAAGTTAATTAATACAGTCAATAGAGCAACACCATGAAATTCCATTTTGGCTGAAAACTGATTTTCAACGACAACTTTTGTCATTATTGTAACAATAACAGTGTTACAACAATGCAAATAAATCAAAATTGGTGCCCAAAACTGGTTATTAAAACTGGTTTAAATTAATATCTTTTTAACTAATTGCGATATTGGACTGAATTGTGAACCTAAACCATTCTCAAATCCACTGGAATAAACACAAAAAATTTCAGCAAAATTGGTCCAGACATTTAGGAGTTCACTCACATACACACGCACAGAAGATTTTTATACATAAAGATATTCAGTTTCCTATTGTATACAGCGCATCATGGCTGATTTTTATATTACCCTATTTATTTGAATCTCAGCTGCACTTTTTTCCCAATATCAATGCTACTGAAAATCAAGTGCGGCTTTGACTTGAAGATGAAAAAAATTTTTGGATGGAGGAAGTTGAACGTGATGCAGACAGTTGAAGTAATTACAGGTTCATGTATGTATTTAAAAATTCCTTAAATATGGGATATATCAATAAACCTATTTATATTTTTTCACATAAACACATTGAGAATTTAGGCTGTAGCTTTGGATCAATCGCAGTTTATTTTCAAATAAATACCGTAACAACACAACAAAAACAACCACACAACCGACACTCTAAGTTCCACATCACATCCACTTGAACTTCGGACAGATCTAATATGAATTAGCTCTTTACACAGTGGATCTTAAGTGGCACCAGGACTTGAGCCCATGACAGGAAGGAGGCAACACTGACCACGAGTTCACGACCATGGTTACTTCATAATCACAGCCCTATCTTACCATGATAATAAAAATATTACTCTATAAATTAAACAAAAATTATACTTCAAAATATATATGCAATTAAGTAAAACCAATCTAGTCATTCAATATTTTTATATTAATTTAAAAGTTTGAAACCTTAAAAACATGCAAAGTGTGTGTTTTAAAGTAAATGAGTAATGAACTATTTATTTATGGCTGAATAATCAAGCTATAAAAAATTTTTAAAGAAAATAATTAAAGTAGCACTTTCTTACCATTATTTTCACATATTATTCTACAGATAATATAGAAAATAAATGGCCAACTGAACATTTTCCTTATCACTGGGAGAAAATTGAAATTCTTGAGTTTCATATTGTGTTATTACTTAACCCCTTCAGGATTGGTGAAAGAAGAAAGAAACGTTTCCCCAGACCCACACGTTCCAAGAGCATACACATGCATAGGAACGGGCAAATTTCACTGCTAAGCCTAATTTCATTTAAAAATTCATAAAAAATTTTTTTAAGGAAATCAAATGCACTAAATTTACAAATTTTATCACTGATAATATCTGATTATACAGTACAAAAATTTTAAATATATTTTTAAAAAATTACGAATTTTAAAGAAAATGTTTTCATTTTAATAAAATAATACTCTTTTCGCCATAATGATTATAATAAAATAGGTGCAAAAGTTACAAAATACTATCTGGCAAATCCCAAACGATAAATTTACTCTCTCATAAACTTGTTTAGGCTTGAACTAATACAAATTTTTAAATAACAGCTAATATATCTTATTTTTATTTTTAATTAATACTTATAGTTTTCTTAGTATTACATTAGTATTATATTTTCTATTCTTATGGTTAAGACAAATCTAGCTGTGCTAATAACAAAAAAGAACCGTTTCTTCTTACTGAATTAAAAATGATAGGTAAAAGAACAAACAATTCTTTTTCATTAAAAATTAGTCATTCCATTTGTTTTATGAAATCTGCTTTTTAAACGTTTTTGAGAATAAAAATTGTTGTTTTAATACTAAACAAAATAAAAATAAAATTTGGCCACTCAATGTAG
Organism: Trichonephila clavipes; assembly: GCA_019973935.1. NCBI lineage: Eukaryota > Metazoa > Arthropoda > Arachnida > Araneae > Nephilidae > Trichonephila > Trichonephila clavipes. The sequence continues at coordinate 221,233 of BMAU01001068.1, forward strand.
GTTGTTTGCATATTACTACATGGTTCTAACAAATTTCAGTTTGCAATTAAAATCACTTAAAATTATAAATTAATCAAAATAACTATTTTTTAAAAAATGAATGTAAAAAAAACGAATAGTAAGCAAATGTTTTTCAAGTGGAAGAGAAAATAAAGATTTTAGTTTTAAGTAGATTTCTGTGCGTACAGTAATTTTTGTTATATGTGTACACTTTTTTTTAAAAAAATGAGCTCAGAAAATCCCCCCCCCAAAAAAAGCCATTTTTTAAATTAGTTATTTTTTCCCCTTCTTTATTTTAAGATCAGTAAACAAAGCTCTATCCATCACTGAAAACAAGAGAAACATATTAACCAAGGAAACTATAGTATAATTATGGAAAAATTAAATAATTTTCTTAAAAGGTCGTACTTTTCCAACTGCATGTGTAGCATAGCCTAGTTTTCTCAAGTGCTGTGGCAAAAGTGTGTGTGTCAAAGGTAAACCCCAAGGTTGATCAACAAAGATAACATCATGCTGTGTTCCTATTAAATATTTGAAAAAAGAAGCTGATTGTTTTAATACAAATACTCACTAATTCATCAAGTGCTATTAAAGAATTTTAAATAATTGAAAAAGTATATCTTTTCTAGCTTATAACTTTTTGTTTATTAAATCAAAACTATATCACACAAACTTAATAAAATATTGCATTGAGTACACATTTTTAATGATTTTTATAAATGCTGCAATTTTGAACAAAATGAGGCCTAATGGTGACAGACCTCATAATTTTGAACTTATGTTAAAATTATGTGGATACCCCACTTTCCAAACTTCCACACTGCACCAACATGAGTATTATAAACCTAGATAGATTTATGATGCACCAGCCCCTCTAGACAGAGGGTTTCCAGTCAAGCACCAGGACTTGAATCCACGACTCAACAATGCTAGGTACTTCACGACCACATGAACTTTCAGAAAAGAATATAGAAAAGTATGGAAAGCTATTTGATACTTTATACGGCTTTATTGGCCAAATCCCCCTCAAACTAAATTTTTATACCTTCATAAAGATTTAAAGAACTATAAAACTTTTTTTTGTAATGAGTAATCTTCTGAAAATGGTTATAAAAAACAAACAAAAAATGTGCTTATTTCATGCCTTGGGAGTGTTAAAACTTTTTGAAAAGACTGCAAATAAGATGTTAATTATTAATAGCAAATAAATTATTCGATATCATAGATTATTCAATTAAAAATTGATATAAATTAAATCATTAAACCATGCTGCTTTTTATTTAAAAAACAAATTTCATAAGTTTATATATATCAAATAACAGGTAACTATAATATACATTCTACAATATTTAACACAATGTGAATAAATCAGATGAAAAAAATTCTGGTTCTATTCAGAATGTTTGTTTTTTAAAAGATTTTAATAAGTTACATATATTAAATATTTTTCTAAAAAGTAAGCTTATTTTTGTACATGGATAGTTTTTTTGAGAATTACAAAAGCTCAGCTACCAAACATATCAATATGATCCAATAAACATCGGCCATGACGATAAAAAAATAAATAATTCTAAACTAACCTTTCCTATAGCATGGGTAGCATAATTTAATTTCTTAAACCATTGAGGCATAATTATATGCTTCAAAGGTAAGCCATATGGTTGGGAGGATGGTATGGGACCTCTTTGAAGGCCTAAAAGGATAGGTTAGATATAGAAAAAAATCCTCAGTTTTCTCTTATTTCATTAATAATCAGTTGAAAGCTAAATCATACAACAAGTTACAATACGAGTTTATGATCATTAATATCCATATTCTTACAAGCATCTCTTTTTATAAAAGTTGTTAAAAATTCAGTAGATCCCACAATTAAAAGCATATGAATTAGTTCACATTATTAATAAACAAAACTTTTTTTATTTAAGGATAAATTATTTTTTAAAAACAGATTAAAAAATAGATATATATGTCACACACACAATTTAAAAATTTTAAATTTCTGAAGCTCAATTTAAGTGCCTTATCAAAATATAAATCATATTATAGTACTATAGAAAGTTTTTTTTTCTGTTTCTGAATGACACTTCAAATATTGAGCTTTATAATACTTCCCAATCATATATATTTTTTAACTCACAGTGTATATGTTACCAGCAAAGTATGAAATACCAGCATTCTATAGAATGCCTCACATTTTTAGGAAAAGTATGAAATAGGAGAATTATTACATACTTTGCCTAGGCATTGTATAGAATGCCAAATGCTAACTAGGCAAAGTATGAAAAAAGGTCCTAATAAAGCTATTTTATAAATGATGTGCATTGCTAAGAAATACAAATATTATACTAGAAAAATAACAAGAGTGCCATTAAAAAAAATTATTCAAAATGCGTAAAGAAAAATGAACGTTGTACTGAACAAGATTATTGCTTTTCTTGTTAAGGGGACTTAGCATATTTTGAACAATTATTTTTTATTTATGCATTTAAAAATTTTATTTTAGCATTACATATAATGTTTTTATTCAAGAAAATAATACGAGATGAAATTTTGTGTAAATTATTCACACAATTTAGAAAAATTGAAAGTTTTTAAAAAAATATGGAACATTTAAAAATAATACTTATTTTGTATTTACTAATTATTTGATCAAAAATTGTTTGTAACTTTCCTAAGAATGTCTTAAACAAATTTCTGAATCGATTTTACAATAACTTAATTAATGTTGGAGAAAAAAAAATAAAAAGTATATATATATATATGTGCTAAAATTCAACAAAAATGCCAAAATCTCCAACATTAAAATTTTTTTTTTAAAAAAAAAAGTATTAAGCACAAACTGGATGCCTAATTTTGTTACATGCATTATACATAAAATACTGGGGGATCGAAGTGACTGATTAATATTTATGGAAGGAGAAGCATTTTGAATGCGAAAAAACACAAACTGAGATAAACCACTGTAAAGTTTGTAATTCTAAAAAAATAATTATTATAAGCTTAAATAACATAAAATATCCCTTTAAAACATTAGCTACATATTTTCGTAAGAATAATCACATTTTCAAATTATTTCAAATCATATATATTATAAACGATCTGTTTTAGAGAGTATTAATTGCATAAGAAAACTCAAGGAAAATGTTAAAAAATAATTTTTTTCTACAATTGCACGAATTTTAAAGTTTTTTTTTCTCCACATAATATTGAAATATTATATTTTTATGGAAAACATATGATGAATAAAAACTGAAATAATAAAAAAAAATTTAAAAAGGCCTTAATGAAAAAATTTTACATGCACACATTTCTAAAGAAATACAAATTACATTAATGTAATATTTAAGAAATACCCTGCTTTATTAATAAAAGCCTCTTTTTTTTTTAGTTATTATTTCCCTTTTTTACAATAACTTTTTTATCTCATTTTTTTTAAATCTATAAAGGGATGCTTGTTAATATTTTTCAATTGAAGTTTTTCCAACTTCTAATTTTCAGGCATACAAAAATGATGTATCAATCGAAAGATAATAATGCAAAGAATATAACTAAATAAAAATAAACAAATGATATTTTGATCATTTTTAGGGTGCCAAGTCCTCTTAAGGGAAATAAAACCTGACTCATTCAATCCCTCTCTAACTGCTCTTCCAGTTATTATATAATAATTTCATGCTCATAGGGCTATTAATTTCATAGTTTTTAATTGCTTTAAACTTTTAAAATTTACTTAAATCCACAATATCTTGGCTTCTGTTTGAGTCTCGGACTTGAGATTTGAACCAACTGTTCCACTCGCCGAGACGCATCCAGTCATATACTTAACACCCATTGTGTAGGCATGGGGAGGGCTTAAGCACTAAAATATCATGTTCCCATGTTTCCCCCCAAGGGGAGTGAAAAAATTTCACCCCCTTAAGGAATTGAGCTTGGGATTTGATTTTTGGTGGTAGGCCATATTTTTGTGTATGTGCAAGCCTTACGTGGAATTGGCCCCCTCTGGTGCTCTACCCCCCCACAGGGCTTCCCCATTAATAACTCGAAACCTATGCTACCTTGGTCGACCGCACCAGCTGAATTCGATTGTTCTCCCTATAAGATCTTCAAATATGTAATTTTATCCCAATAGCCCCATTCCTCCCCTCTCCCCCCTTCACGTTTTTAAACAATTTCAAAATTTTTTAAATTCCTCATAGCTCTGAGGATTTTTTACCTGTTTGGTTCGGAAGTACAAGGACTCGACCTTCCAGGTGTTACTCCCCACCCTTGGATAGCATTTTGCCAATGCAAATCCTGACTAGCTCATTTCATCATTTCGTTGAAACAGTTAAAGGTGTAATAAAAACACTTATTATCATGGAAATGACATTGAAGAGACGTTATCTTAAAATATTGGCAAAATGCTGTCCGGGGAGACACTTGGGAGGTCGAGTCCTTGTACTTCCGTGAAATGGAGGGGGGAGGGGAAGGAATGGGGCTATTGGGATAAAATTACACATTTGAAGAGCTCATAGGGAGAACAATCAAATCCAGCTGGTGCAGTTGACCAAGGTAGCATAGGATTCGAGTTATTAATGGGGAAGCCCTGTAGGGAGAACCAGAGGGGGCCAATTCTACGTAAGGCTCACACATACAGAAAAATATGACGTACCTCCAAAAATCAAGTCCCAAGATCAATTCCTTGGGGGGGAGGGGTGAAATTTTTTCCGACCCCATAGGATTAACATGGGAACATGATATTTTAGTGCTTAAGCCCTCCCCATGCCTACACAATGGGTGTCAAGTATATGACTGGATGCGTCTCGACGAGTGGAACAGTTGGTTCAAATCTCAAGTCTGAGACTCAAACAGGAGCCAAGATACTGTGGATTTAAATAAATTTAAAACAATTAAAAACTATGTAAGGAATAGCCCTATGAGCATGAATTTATAAGAACTGGAAGAGCAGTTAGAGACGGATCGAATGGACTGTGAGGCTCAGGTGTCGAGATATTGGCCAAAAAGCTGTAGAGGGGGTGAGAATGCACCGGAGGGATGTGTCCCGGAAGATCATAACCATAACAAAAGTTATTATGATTCCCCCAAATATCTGTCCCCTAGCACCAAAAAAATACGCAAATTTTTTCACTTCATTTCACTAAAACAGTTTGGGGATTTAACTAATTCACTTACTTACAACAGGGAAAAGACAAAAGAGCATTTATTTTAACATTTTGCATGAATTGATCATCTCCTTTATGGATTTGACAAAAGCCCTAATTTCATCATTTCAATGCGACATATAGGTGTTGACCTTCAGGGATGAAATCATGAGATTATTTCTCCCCTGTCAATCAAAGGGTCGCATGTACACACAAGTCATTCCTCTCGCTCTCCTCCCCCTCCAACGACTCAGTTAATTGCTGTATTTCATACTTTGCCGGTTTCTCATTTGGCATTTTATAGAATGCCTAGGCAATGTATGAAATAAAAAATCACTTCATACATTGCCGGCTAGTTTTAGGCATTCTATAGCATGCCTAGAATTCTAATATATAAGAAACATATACAATGTATATAAGAATATACAATATCATATAAGAAACATATACAATGTATATAAGAATATACAATATCATATAAGAAACATATACAATGTATATAAGAATATACAATATCATATAAGAAACATATACAATATCATATAAGAAACAATAAAATATCATATATAAGACATATACAATATCATATAAGAAAAATTCTTTTCATTCATTTTTCAAAGATCCTCTGTTCACAAAGTGATACTTTATGAATTTTCATTGATAGTCAACTAGGGCTAACTACCATTCTTTCCAAAATTAGGAAATTAACTGCTTTGCTTTATAAACATAATACTTAGAAATGACATGAAGAATAATGGTGATGCATCTTGTAATATTGAACAATGGTAAGTGATTTGGACAACAACTAAGATGACTGTTCCTCATCAAACTCTCACATCATGCCAACATGAGGATTTTGAGATTTGGGAGATTGAATATGCATCAGCTAACTACAAGGCTGATAACTACTTTGATGGTAGAGAGCTCTTTGCCATAAGTAATGTCATGTTGATCAAATGCATTCTTAATGCAACCTTTAAAGACAATGTGTTGCTTGCAGAGCTATAAAGATTAAATTCTTTAGCACTACATAATACTGTTGGAGGTCGGTTAGATTTGTTGAAGCTATTCCCCATTCTGGTTTATTTTTATCTAACACATGGAGCTGAATTTGTAATTTTATTTATTTTTTTAAAGAAAATGACATTGTGCTACCTAGCTGAATCACCAAGTTATTTTGCATAGCTTTATGAATAGTTTGTAGATTTGTAAAATAATTAGTCTTTTAAGTTTTCTGCCTTCATAATTTCTCAACACTGTTTTTTTAATTAATTATCAACCAATTTAAGATAGATTAAAATGGGAAGTATACAAATTGATACTTTCTTTATATTGATCTATATGGATAAATTATGTGTCATTAGAAACTCTTCTTTCAATCAGCAAACATAAATAAGCTACAAACAAATCAAGTAAATTTTGAACAAATGACACTTTTGCTGACCTGTATGTATTGGATAAAGCCCAGTCATCAAAGCTCCCCTAGAAGGAGAGCACACAGGACATACATAGTAGTTATTCAAGAGGACTCCATTCTGAGCAAGGGCATTGAGATTTGGAGTCGGGATTTGAGTAGATCCATGAACACCAACATCATTGAAGCCCTGATCAAAAGAAAAACAGATAATTCATAAATCTATAATCACCACACTTATTTAAGTATGATGTTAAGACATATATAATTATAATTGCAAAAATATTTTTTAGAGTGTTAAAAAGATTCAAATTTATTTTAAATTTAGAATTCAATTTTGCTTCTAATACTTCAATTTTTTAAAAAAACAGATAAGAGCATTTAAGGCTTGTCTTTGGTTAATGTTAAAGAATAGGACCTGAAATCTAAACATTGTTTCAGATATAAAAGTGAAAAATTTATATGATATTCAGGCTTTACTACCCTTTAGAGAGCAACATTTTTCATCATACTTCCCATTTCTAACTGAGTTGATACATTTTGTCTGGTATAAAACATATTTTACGTTTTTTCTCCTATACTGTAATATTAAATGGGCTATACCTTAATGTATTAAAACAAAAACAAAAAAAAGAAAGCATTCGTGGAATACTTTAAAAAACATTATATTGTTAACAGAGGTATGAGTTATAATATTACAAATTTCTATGGAAATTGAAAGCATTTTTTTTTGTCTGAAAATATGCTTTGCATTTAGTTCAAGCTCTTGTACTTTTAACAAAGACAACCTAAAGAAAAACAATGAAAAAAGAGTAAAATCATATCACTTTCATTGACAGATGCAAGACTTAGAATGTTATGAAACATCCTCTTTTATATATAGTATTTATAAAATTTTCTTCATATCTGCAAGAACATTTCCTGTCTGTCACTTACTTCCAACATTTTCCATTTAATTATTTCATATTACAACTCATTATTTTATTTCAGAGAGGAGGAAAAATTGTATGCAAGGCAAACCAAAGTTTTCATTTCAAAAATTTTGTTTAATTTAATAATTTTAATAAATGTTTCCCCTTTTCAACAAGATTTGCATGAAATCTCTAATCTTAATTTAAATATATTTTCTTTTATTGGTATAGAATAATCATAGTTTTCCATATGAGTATCATACTATATAAATTCAAAATGTACTAGTGAAATTAGTAAACATTAGCATATAAATACCTGTATGGAACAGCACAGGTACTTTGTACACTATTGATACAATATAAAAGAAATACATGCTTCCTGATTTAATGTCTTAATTCTGAGACTAAATCTATGATAATATGATAATTTGTAAAAAATACAAATTTTAAGACTGAAACAAAAAATGCATAATTTCTGAGATTGATAAAAACATGTAATAATTTTATATACTTCAATGAGAAATGGAAATATTTCCGTGTCTAGAAAACAAGAGAAACAAAATTTTAAAAATGATTAAAAATATGTAATTATATTTTATATGATTTGATACAAATTCAGGAGTTGAAATATTTACTCACTTAAACATATAAATTTGAAGAAAATATCTGATTTAATTAATTATAATATTGTGATTAAGCATAATTTTCATCATTTCCTTTCAATGATTTATTCTCTAAGTTATAAAAACCCAAAGATTAAAAAAAAAATGTGACATTTGTGGTGTATATTATCTATACAAATAAGTACAACTGAAGTGTCTGTTTGCAATTTCAATTTAACAGCTTTTTACTAAATGCATTTAAAAGTACATACAGTACTTATATCAAAAAATTAATTTTTAAAATTTTTGTCTGTCTGTTTGTTCCGGCTAATCTCTGAGACAGCTGAACCAATTTTAAAAATTCTTTTACCAATGGAAAGCTACATTATCAGCGAGTAACATAGGGTATATTTTATCCCTGTATTCCTAAGGGAACAGGAACTATGCTGGTAAAACTGTGGAGCATTGCTTACTCCCCACCAAGTGGGTGCAAGCTTATACATTTTGTCAATTCTGGAAATTTTTTAAAAAATTTCTCACATTTATAACAAATAATTGAAACAGTGTAATTTAACATCTTTACAAAAAGCAATTTTTAAATGTTTTTTTATTAAAATTCAAACATTTATTACATTACGTTTGTTACACATCAAACTCAAACTTTGAAAAATTTCGCTAAGTTGGCTAAAAAGCTCTGTATTCTGACAATCCTAGAAATTTTAATGCAAATTTTCTTTCACTTTTTAAAGAGAGAAACAACATAAAGTTTTAGCAAATTGCGTGATATTGAAAGCTCTATGGTAATATTAAATGACAGCTTCATAAAAAGTTTTGATTTATCGAATATTTAATACTTTGGATTTTTTTTTAACTAATTCCAATATAAGGCCATATTTTACACAAAATTTTTCACTTATACTGAACCTAGATGTTTTATTTGCAGGTATTACTATGAAGATATACTAGATATTACTAGGGAGGAAGCTATACAATGCCAATCGTCGAATAAAATTAGGGAACTTTATGCAATACTTATATCATCTTGAGGTCTTTCTAATGTTCAAACCTTTTGGAATAAGTACAAAGAGTACATGGTGGGAGATATTTTGCAATGACTGCAGCAAGTATATACAGATATGCCTTTAAATGAACACATCTACAATGAAATGCTAATAATAATTGAAAATAAGGTTTTCATAATGGTTGGGAGGAAACTACATGATTTTGGAATGATTAGTGTGTGACGAGGTGACAGAAATGATTTCTATAATGGAATTACTCGAGAATTAGACAACAATTTCATAGCATTGCAACATTAAGTAGCAGAATTAATCCCTCAATTAACTCCAGAACTAAGTTGTGTTTTCCATGAAGTTTTATGTAAAATAGAATCTGGCAGTAGTGAACTCTTTTTTTCTTTTTGCTAAACTTATTATTAATGTCAGTCAGAAAAAAACCAGAAGAGAGCATTGCTATGGCTTCTTCCGATATAGCTGTGACACTACTGACTGGCAGTTGTACTGCACATTCCGTTCTAAAATTACCATTGAATCATGCACATGAAGATTCACCCATCTGCAATTTCAGCAAAAATAGTTCTCAAGGCAGGATGCTTCGACAATCTAAGCTTTTATTGTGGGATGAAAGTACGATGTCTCACAAGAAAGCTATAGAAGCATTTAATTGGAATCTTCAGGATTTACAAGATAGTACAAATATTATGGGAGGAATAGTAGTTTTATTGGCTGGTGATTTCTGACAAACTGTTCCAATATAATCCAGAGAAGCACACCAGCAGAAGAAATCAGAGCCTGTATTAAATCATCAAGCTTATAGGTGAAAGTTGAAAAATTTAGTCTAAAAACAAATATGAGAGTGCATCTTCATGACATAGATTCAGAACATTATGCAGAGACACAATTGAAAATCGTTGCTGGATGTTTGGACATAGATGCTGGAGGTTATATTTTACTTTCCAGATAATTACGTAATTTAGTAGAAAATGATGTAGATCTTATTGTTCAAATTTACCAAGGCTTGCAACAAAATTTAAATTGTAATCAGTGGTTGTGCACAAGATCAATATTGGCGCCTAACAATGACATTATCAATAAAATCAACACTGAAAATTAAAACAACTGCCCAAGAAAATGAAGGAATATTTATCAGTAAATACAATCATGGATATGGATAAAGTACTTCATATCCCATGGAGTTCTTAAATTCGCTTGAACTTTCAGGTGTACCCTCACATAAACTTCAATTAAAACTAAATGTACCCAGATATGCTTACGCACAATTTCGATTCCCCTCGACAATTAAATGAAATAAGGCTTCAGATCACAAAATTGATGCAGAATATACTTGGTGCTACTATTTTATCAGGTGTCATGAAAGGGGAAAGTGTTATATCCTACCTCGAAACCCAATTCTCCCCACTGACCTACCATTTCAATTTAAACGAGTAATTCCAACCAAACTTAATTTTACTGTTGCTATTAACAAAGTGAAAAGGCAAGCATTGCAGGTAGCAAGGGTGCATTCAGAAAAGCCATGCTTTTCCCATGGCTAACTATACGTATAGCCTGTTTGCATGTGTCCAATGCTCGAAATCTTCACAAATTTGCGACTGGCGGAAGAACATATAGTATAGTATACAGTAGCATCATCTTAGGATAATATTCTAGTTTGAGCTCTTTTAAACAAAAATTATATATATTAAATGTAGATACTATCAACTTTTAAAAATATTAATAGCTTAAGTTATCGAATTTTTGTTGTAAATTATTATAAAGTATGTTTTCAGTTTTTTAAACTAAAAAGGGGAGGGCACAACTAAGGAAATTCATTTGGGGTCAAGACATGGTCTAATAATAGTACTTACTCCCTTAGGACATTCAACCCTCAATGTAATTCCACGGAATGGCCAGTCAATTTGGAGAAAATAGCCTTCAAAATTCATGCTTTGTTTTTATACAATGAAGTTTTAATTACCTCCAGCAATTCAGTGGCATAGTTGGTAGAACGCCTGCTTTCTACACCGGCGGATAGGGTTTGAATCACGTGATCCACTTTTTTTTCAATTCATTATAATTAATATTTTATTTATAGCATATTGTATTTCACATTATAAAACTATTTGTAACTAATTTTTATATAAAATATAATTTAATATGGTATTATATATTTTATAAATATTATTTATTAATATAAAATATATTTATAAAATATAATACAAATATTTATATAATTACAGTAATTGTTTTACTTTATAAAATACAAAATAATTGCATAAGATATCATTTAATATTTAATAAATCTTTCACAAATAAATTTATTTAATTATGTAATAAAAATTATAAAATATGTTTTATTTTTCATATATTATTAATTGAACTATTTCATAATTGTATAAAATATTTAATGTAAGTCCTTTTTAAATAAATTTATTTAACTTTTTAAAAAAGTTAAATGAATTGAAAAAAAAAAGTTGATCACAAGATTCAAACTCTAGCCGTCAGCGTAGAAAGCAGGCATTCTACCACTGAGTCGCTGGAAGTGATTAAAACTTAATTTTATAAAAGCTAAGTATGAATTTTGTAGGCTGTTTTCTCCTGATTGACTGACCATTCGGCAGAATTACATTGAAGATTGAACACCCTAAAGGAGTACTATTATTCCAAGTCTCGTCGAAAAATGAATTTCCTCAGTCGTTCCCTCCTCTAGTAAGATTAATTTTAATGGTCCCAGTCAAGCAATAAAGAACATAATAATATTATTTTATTTACTTTCTAATGATGATTATGATTTTGGCAATTATTTAAAGACATCTATGCATGCGAAACAGCTGGTAAAAACTTGTAATTAATATGAATGAAGGTTTGAACATATGCAAAAGATTACACATTACTGTATGTGAAGAAAGCAAGTTTAAAACTTTTTAAAAGAATATAAATGTATTTTTAAAAATTATTCAAAAATAAATAGAAGAATTCCACCAACACAGAGACCTGCAACTTTTAAATTAAAAGTCTAGATCCTGGACAGTACAATCTTATAAAAATATGAAATATCAAGAAAAACAAATTCGAAATATAAACTCCGTCAATAGTAAAATTATACACCATTGATGAAAACTGAAATTTGTTTTTAAAAAAACATGGAAATCAAGGATAAAGGAATTTAAAAATCAATACAGAAAAATACATGTTTGCCATGCAAGGTTTGATTGATGGTTAACATGAAATGAACAATTTTTCTTTAATCTTCTCAGGGTTTACAAGTATAGCCTGTGTGCATTTAAATTATTTTCTTTAAAAGTTCTCTTTTTCTTACATGTTATTAGTTTCATTACATATTAAATAATCGTTACATTTGTTAAACTACCTTAATATATCAACAGACATATTAAGACAACTGTCTTTAAATTAAGTTTAATGAACATCAGTAAACATATGTATTTTTTATGAGGTGCATCAGCTATTAGTGTACAATACACCCCTGTTGGGCCAAAAAATACAGAGTCTCAAAAGTTCTCATATAATTTTCTGTAAAATTTAATGTGTGTTTTTACTATTAAAAATTAATGTAGTGGAATAGAAATTTTTTATTATACCTGAAACTTGTTCTTATTCGACTAACGTAATAAATTTTTAAAACATAGTATAACTAATATTTTTAAAAATTAATTAAAAAAACTACTAAAATTAAATGACAAAAGTCTTCACACATTAAAAAAAGTCTCACAATATAGCTTTAAAATTTGAGTTTCTTAATTTAGTGTACTTAGTAGGATATCTGTTACTGTCCACAGCTTTTAAACATCTTGGTACAGATTAATCAGTTTTTTGGGTACATACTAAATATTGCAAAAATCACAAACTCTTTTTATAGCTTGCCAAGTCAGCAACCTAGATTTCCTATGTGTTGTACATGCTGAATTGGCAACTTTGTGCTTCCTTTCATAAAATGTCACCAATAAGTTGTACTAATACTTAAGCACCGTTTTTTGTAATTTCTGCATTAATATATTCCTCCATTCTTCTGTGATTTTTACTAAACATTTTGTTTTCATATGTCATGTATTTGTTTTTTAAATTCAAATTCTCAACAAATATGTTCCACTAGGCTTAAATTAGGTGATTTAAGAAGTGTTTTCAGAATTAGGCAACAGTTAGAGACACCAGCTGCATACATTGAGAGCAGTGCGCTTGGCATCATTTCCTTTTTAAAAAATGGAGTTGCCTCCAATATCCAAATTTTGAACAGATATCAAATTGTTCTTTAAAATATTCACAACAGCATAAAATAATACCAAATTACCTAATACTGAAGCCGATTTACATCCCCAGAAAGTAGAATATTTCCACCTCCATGCTGAAGCATGCAAGAGGAGATGTTCTTGTTCCAACTAAATTCTTTGGTTTCAGTTTCTCGCTTTTTCTGCTCCAAACTATTATATGCCCATCAAAATGGAAAAATTTTGAATTTTCTGTGCAGAGAAACACGAAAGTGGAAGTGCTTTTGTGTGAGGGTGTAAATTGGCTCCCGGATTAGGTTATTTAGTATTTTTTTTTTGTATTGTAAGTCATGAGCTCTATTTAAATATTTTGAAGAATAACGTGGAGACAACAACATTTTTTAACAAGACAAAGATGCCAAGCACACTGCTCTCAATGTATGCTGCTCTATAACTGCCACCATATTCTCAAAACACCTGATTTTAGCCCAGTAGAACATATTTGGTGAGAATTTGAATTTAAAAGAAGAAAACATGACTTATAAAAACATAGTGTGAATTAAAAACAATAGAATGGAGAATTAATAGAATTAAAACAGAAGAATGGAGGAATATCGATGTAGAAATTACAAATCCATACCAAGATGGTTAAAAGTTGTTGTGGATGCTAAAAGACATCCTACTAACTAAATTAATAAATAAACACAATATTTAAAGCTATATTGAGATTTAGATTTAAGTGAAGAATAGGTGGCCCCCTAGGCAAAGCCAATTTTTTGGAGACCAGTATCAGTTGCCAAACTACCCATGTGTAGTGGTAGGTGTTCCGAGTGTAATGAAGCAAATCCCAAGTAATTAAAAGTCGGATTCTGGCATCTAGATAAAAGTTGCCAAATCTAAGGGGCAACCTTTCCTACATTTTACTCGACTTTTTTTAAGCGTACAAAGACATTTGTTGCATAACATTTTTAGAAGTTTTTCTACCACTAATTTTTCAAAATAATAGTTATACTATGATTTAAAAATTGATTGTTCTTCAAATAAGAACAAGTTGCAGATATTATAAAAAATTACAATTCTGATTTATTAATTTTTATTAGTCGAAAAAATCAAATTTTACAGAAAACTGTAAGTGTAGGAACACTTATGAGGCCCACACTGTACTTTATACTCTACTATGTATTAACCCTATGTACAGCAGTCAAAATAAGTGTTCAACATGCAACAATTTTTGCAAATATGGACTTTAAACACCTTACTATGCAAAAAAAAAACGAAACTATGTTTCATTATTTGCTGCATATAATAGTTCAATTTCTAATGTTGAAGTTTTTTTGTTTAAAACAAAAAAATTACGGTTATAATTTTCAAAAGTAGTTTGGCAAGCAAAATAAGTATTCAACATAGAAGGCTTTGATAAATTTTCATACCAAGAAGCAAAATTACCATTAAGTGTGGCTGCAAATTTTTGTAATTCAAAGCATTTTGACTATTTCTGATGGCATTCGGAAAGTTTTATTTAAGCAGTGAGCAAGATGTGCTGAAAACAAGGAGAATTGTCAGTGGAAATTAAGAATTTAATCATAATGTACTTTAAAAATGGATTATCTGAAAACAAAATTTCAACTATTGTAAATAAGCCAAGAACAAGTATACACTATTTAGTTAAAAAGTATAAAGAGCAAAAATTGGTTTATAACAGGCAAAGATCTGGTCAACGAAAAAAAATTTCCGAAATGATGGCTTGTACATCAAATTAAAAAGAAAATCAATGCATTAAATTTGGCAAAAATTACCAAGGATTATTTGGATATAGATATTATGCCCAAAGTGTTAGAAATTACCTCCATAATAATGGATTTAAGGCTAGAACTGCTCAAAAGAAACCATATATATCCAAAAAGAACCAAGTGCAAAGACCGGAATTTGCTAGAAAATATGCAAACCAGTAGAATTCTGGTACAATGCAATTTTTGTAGACGAGAGCAAATTTAATTTTTTTGGATGCAATGACAAAATTATGGTGTACAAAAAATGCAATGCTGAGTTGGAAGATAGAAATATGGTGTTCACAGTAAAGCATAGAGGAGGAGGTATAATGGTTTGGTGGCTTCAGGAGTGGGTAATATTGTCATAATTAACGGCATAATGGATCATCTGTATTGCATACAGATTTTAAAAGAAACTTTGCCTGCCAGTGCTGAAAAACTGGGAATCAAAGAGGACTACCAGTTTTACCAAGATAATGAGACCCCAAACACTCCGCTCAAAATACAAGGCTTTGCTTTACAACTGCCCCAAAGTTATGAAACGCCCTGTGGAGCATATTGGAAGAACTATTAAGATAGCATTTTTCTAACAAATGTCAAATGGAGGAGATCCTTAGAGAGTAATGGTTAAAAATTGACCTAGAGATAACAGAAAATTTGGTTAAGTCGATGCCACAGCGTTTAACAGAAGTCTTCCATCAGAGAGGAAGAGCTACTAGATATTAGTTTTATATTTGCATTATTTTTATGTTTTGTCGAATACTTTTTTTTTTGCTGAACTACCTTTGAATGAAGTAATGTAGTGATTATGTTAATTTATTATATTTTAATGTATTGCAAAAGATGTTGCATTTCATACTTAATGATTTTTGTGTTTTAAATCAATAAAAACTGTTTTTTATAGTTTTGACTTATTGATTCAATATGTGCAGAAATCTTCACATGTTGAATACTTTTTTTGACCACTGTACTTCACTTAACACCCTACAAATACCAGGATAAATAGCAAATGCTTTGATTAGTAACAATAAATACATAGAATGCTTTTCTGTTTTATTGAGAAATAGTTCATGGAGACAGTTCTTAAGAATATAACATAAAAAACAAGAAAAAAAATTCTTACTAAATCATCAGCTACAAGTAGAATGATATTTGGTTTTCCAAATGTTGTCTCGCTTAAGGCATAAATGATAAAAAACTGCAGCAAATACCTTAAATGAGAACAAATTATTTTTTTATTGAAAAAAGAAGCATGAATGATAGTTGATAAAAACGAAAAAGAAAACAAAAGTAGCTTTCTCTGTTATGATTTTTATCATACATGGACATATTTCAATAAATGAAGAATATCCAATTGACAAATTTTCTTAAGCGTAACGAAACCTCAGGATTAGCATTTTTATTTCTTGACGTGCATACAAAACAATAAATACAAATGTATACAAATAAAAAAAAAGTAAGATAATAATTAATAATTGATGCACAGATAGTATTCAAAATAGAAAGCGTTATGCGGAGAACGGCAAGAGAAATGCGTAGCGTTAAATAAAGAGCACTTTTTGAGTTCCTCACACCCTCGGGCATTCCTCTTCAGCACGGTCAAAGGAAAAGAGGTTGCTTGTCATTGGTAGATGTGCAATGAAGTAATTATTCTGGGTTGCCTGGTTTGGCGTTATAGCATTTTTCTATGCCGTAGTGGTTCATTGAAACATAAAAGTTTGTCCCAATTTGGGAGATTGTTTTTCAGGCAGTTTTTTCTTCCGTGTCTTGAGTATAATAGCTAAATTCCCTTGCGTATGAAATTTTCACTGTAAAAATAACAATCGGTTCTTTTTTCCATTCACGTAAATCAAAATATTTTTAATGGATTTAATTTTGTAGAAGAAATATATATTTGAGCTTAGTAAATGAGGAACTCAATTACAAATAAAAAAAATTGTTATATAATTTTTAATAATCCATTTACTGTGATTAATAATACTTTGAAAATGAATTACATGTTTCGAGTTTTATCCTTATGTAAGAAAAAAGAAGTCACTTATAAATAAAGAAAAAAAATTTATGTTTTTTTTTATAATATATATTTATTGGTAATATTAATGTACATTTTAAAGGTAAATGAATTCGTTCTTATATCAGAATTAATTTGTACAGGCAAGTGATATTTTAAATTATTAGCTTAATTTCATTTTTGTAATTAGTGATTTGTTTTTTGTGTATGTGTGAAAGACTCATTTATTCACATTTCTAAAAAAATTCCTGTAATACTCTGTTTCCTTTTAAATTTTAGAATTAAATTTACTGCAAAAATTTTAGCTATTATAAACTTAACTATATAAATAAACTTATACATAACTTTTTATTTTCTGTCTTTAGTAAAATACTATAAATTCGTGGCTATTGTATAAGAAACACCTCACTGTTCTAACTTCCACATCACATCCATATTATTCGTTCAAGTTATCATCGACACATTTATTCACATAATTCTCAATTTTTGCAATTACTTTAGAGGTTTCCTCTTCTAACATGCTCACACATACAAATCTTCATTCAGGGTTTAAATCAAAAGTCCTGAAATAGAGTACCACTTGAATCCCTTCATCAGGGGTTTGTTATAGAGAATAGTTTGTTTTTATAACAGGCAAGTATAATGAAGATATAGTCATTAATGGAATTTGGATTCATCTTAAGAAGTATTTACTGATCGATGTTGTGCGATTTTCTCCTTTCCTAAAGTATGTTTCCTCCTGTAAAGTTACTGCTCGAGAATTAATACGAAAATATGACATAAAATAATACGTTTTCGAGCAAAAATAAAAATTAGCCATTAAATTATAATTTCCAAAAACTTATTTAGATTTTTCATATTATTTTACAAGAATTTTCACACACTATAATTATTGACTTTCTTATAGTTACAATTAGAGATAATCAAGAAAGTATAAAACGTAGCAGAAATTATTTAACGAAATCATTTAGAAAAATTTCTTTTTCCAACATTTTCATTCTTAGAATATATATATAGTAGTAATTTAAAGTTTATTTTAAAATATCCAGAAATGGGCTTAATTTTCGAGAAATATATATCTTTATATCCACGTGTGTTCTGGTATCGTTTTAAAATGTATTTGTACTTTCTTTCCATTTTATTTCGTTATTTATGAGCACAATGGCATTGGAAGTATAAAGTACGCACTCAGTAAATTTTCGAAACACCACTAATATTATACGAAAATGTAAGAAATTTTTTTAAAAAATTATTATTTGTCAGTTAACCCAACAAACTAAACATATATGTCTGAAATAAAATAACCGTAACAGTTATAGAAACAATTAATTACCGTAAAAGCCGGCATATAACGCACTATTTGAACACAGAAAATAAGATCGAAATTCATGAGTGCGCATTATACTCTGGGGAAAAAATGTTAACCTTAAAAATAAGAAAAAAGCTCCTGGAAAAAAATTAGACTTCTACATATATCGAAATATTGTTCAGTTAAAAGAAATCAAATGTAGATCTGGAAGAGTACACTATTTTTTTCTAATTTTTTTTCTTGGAATAATACCTTGAATAAGTGATTTCTAAACATATAGAGCCAGGACTTCGAACCATAATTTTTTTTGTTCCTGTTCAACTATAAAAAAAAATATATCGTTTCTCTTCCGGTTTCCGTTCTGCCAAAAATAATGGTTTTCGGTTCAGATCTGAATGAATAATTTTACTTTACGTATATTCTTATTTGTACTACAAATATAATTCTATCGTAAACAAAAATTAAATTCTGTCAAAATTTGGAAGGCTTTTTATTTTTTCTTAAAAAGTCATCAGCAAGTTCATTCAACTGAATTAAATTTAATTTCTACAAGAACTGAATCAGAAAGTACTAGTGAACACAGTGGCGTACTTACCAATGGCTAAGCGGTGCCATGCACCAGAGCCTTCAACCTCAAGCGGGGCCCTCGCACCCTGACCAGCAAGCAAGTCGAACTTGCGATAATTTCTCCCACATTTAATATATAAATATAAAAGGTTACAACATAACTGTAATCAGGTCAACTCAGTTAAAATTGCACAGTAGTGAATAAGTTCAAGCTAATCAGTCACTTAAAAAACGGCAGATTTCTGTGGAGGCCTTTTACACGTTTTGAGTGTAAATTATTGGGAGAGGGAATTGATCTTACATTGATTTTCAAATGTAATGGTTTTTATTGCTATGTTAATAAAGAATATTCGATTATTGTGAATTTTTTCATTTATTTTTGGACTGGGGCTAATTTTTTTTCTGAGCTGCACATTTGGAAACTATTGTATTACCATACGTCCTAAAAGGGAAGATTGTGTTTAGAATTAGAATGACGCTTGCATTATATTTCTTAAAATATTTTTGAAGTTTATTTATTTTTATCACACAGAGATCAGAGCATTTATCTTAGAATTTCAGCAATGTTATACTAACTGATACATCAAAAGAATTATAATTAATTGTAACTTAAAAATAAGAAGCTAACAAGTTTAACTTCTATCCATAAAACTAATAAAATAACCTTTTTATATGAAAGATGAAACAGTAAGAAATAAATGTGTTGTTATTAGTCATAAAAGAACAATTAAATAAGAATAAGAATAGTTTTTTCCTTATACAAATAAGTTTACCAAGATACATGAATGATTTGCTCCTTGCTGACTTCAAAGATATGTGTAGTCATAATTTTGTCTTATGTCAGCTAATTGTTTGCATTTTACTAATCAAGAATTTTTTTAAAAATTCAAAGGATTTGATATTTTATGCTAACGAAAGCAATATATTACAGTTGGAAAAAATATATATTTTACATTTATTCATTTGTGTATTTAAAGGATTTATTTTTAAGAACATGAACATAAATCGATATTTTATTAATGTCTCATTCAGAGGAAACATGAGGAATATCGCAATGAGACGGACCTCATTATTTGAATAACAATCAAGTAACGAGAATGATATGCGACCTGAAACCCAGTCGATTATGTTATGACAGCAATGAAAGTACTTTAAGCCTTTGGAAAGTTAACGTGTATTAGAGCCCTGCTAGATGATGGAATCCTCAATTGTGATCACTCGGCTACCACAGCTGTAAAAACATGTGGAATCTACAATGTGATACTGTTTAACAAGTGACATTTATTTATGATTTTGAGATATAGTATTAAGTTAACGCCCCATTCCTGCCATTTATCACATTTAACTGTCATTGTTAATCGATTGTCATAATTTTCAGCATACATAGAAACAATTAGATCAAAGATGAACATTATCATATAATTTTAATCCTTGAAAAATGCTTGGTGTAAAAATCTAAGCTTAATCTTAAGATTCAATAATTATTATGAAATCTAATGCATCAAAACAGAATGAATTATCGAGGCAATAAAAAAATGACATTTATCAATGTTTTATTCTTTTAAGAAAGAAAGTATACAAAAATTCTTAACAGAGTGTTATATAAATATAACTAATTAATTCTCAGAGAAGCAATTATAAATTGATTAACCACAATATAGCTTAGTTGAATATTTACATGTCTATTGGTACACAGATGTTCAATAGTTATAAGATTTTTTAAACTCACATATACACTGCTCAAAACAATTAGGGGAGCACATGATTTTAACAAAAGTAAGCAAAGATGTATACCAATAAGTAACATTAAATGAATCATCCATAATGTAAAGCCTACCAGGAAACGGGAGAAGAAAACTTTATATGGAAATCAAAGTTCATGACGTCAAAAACCAGAAAAAGGAGATAAGGGCAGAAATCAGGATGTTGCAGAAACGTCTGTTTTATTGCCGTAACTGTGAAATTCGATTGCGCAGTATTTTTTTTCAGACAAGGTTACTTGAGAATGTCTCAACAACTTGATTTACCGGAATCCATGGCATGGCGCGTTATAGGCAGACTGGAATCCGGGCAAACACAACGTAGTGTCGCGGACGCTATTGGAGTCGCCAGAAGTGTTGTTGCAAGGCTGTGGAATCAATTCCAAGAAACAGGAAATGTTAGACGTCGACCAGGGGCAGGTCGGCCACGCACCACTACATCAACTGATAACCGATATATACAGTTAACAGCCCGTCGAAACCGAACAGAGAATGCTACGCAGCTGCAAAGACAGTTGCTCTTGGCAACAGGACGAAGGGTGTCCAGCCAAACAGTACGTAATCGGCTTCATGAGGGAGGGCTCTATGCACGTAGGCCAATGGTCTGCATTCCGTTGACCCCACGCCACCGTGCGGCCCGAAGAAGATGGGTTGCTGAACATCGAGATTGGGAGCAACATGATTGGAGCCAAGTGCTGTTTACAGACGAGTCCCGATTCAGTCTAGAGTGTGACACCCGACGTGTTCTTGTATGGAGGGACAGGGGCACTCGAAATAATCCCGCATTCGTTCGTGAAAGGTCACAATACAGAAGAGCTGGTTGGATGGTATGGGGTGGAATCAGCATAGGTGGACGTACGGACCTGCATATCATTCGGAATGGCACTTTGACGGGCCGAAGTTATGCAGACGAAATACTTTCGACCTCATGTCATCCCTTACGCTGGAGCCATTGGAGATCCCTTTGTTTTCCAGGATGATAATGCCCGACCGCATAGAGCTCGTCTGGTGGAGAACATGCTTGAAGCTGAAACAATACAGCGTATGGAATGACCAGCGTGCTCTCCTGACCTGAATCCAATCAAGCATGTTTGGGACATGCTCGACGACGCATTGCTGCGCGACCAAGGCCGCCTGCTACTGTCCGAGACTTGGAGATTGCACTTTTGAGGAGTGGAACAGTATTCCCCAAAGTCTGATCGATAACCTCATCGCATCCATGGCAAACAGGTGTGCAGCAGTCTTAGCTGTTCGAAGAGACCACACGCCCTATTAAAACTCATGCATCATGTCTAAACAGTACCTTTTTTATCGTTTACATGTAACCAAATTGTTGCCCTAAATCATCTTTTCCTGTTTTTTCAATATTTTCAAAGAATTAAAGCTTAATTCCAAATTTTTTTTTTACGCCTTTTTTTTCTGTATTGCGCATTGATACGCGTGTACTATGCATTGTATGCCAATACGTGGCTGTCTCACACGGTTTTCTTCACTTTTGCTTGCCCCCTAATTGTTTTGAGCAGTGTAGTTAATGT
>BMAU01001070.1:0-19595 GCA_019973935.1 Trichonephila clavipes
AATCCTTTGTTAAGAAATTAGTATTGCGCGGGATTTGTTATGTATATGTAGACGCTGCCCTCGTGAATTGATATCCGTATTAAAGTTGATATAGAATAATCCTTGGTGTGATTATTACTTGAACCTGCTTGTTGTAACCCTGTGTGTTCAACATAAAGTAAGAGAAGAGAAAAATTAAAAGAGAGAAAATTGAAAAATTTCCAAGATTCCACAGAACATGGAAATGAAAAAAGGGGGAGTAAAATAATTTTTGAATAAAATTTAAAAAGAACCAATTTGTACAATTGCCTGTAACGGGGGGGGACCGCGGGCCACGGCGGTCCCGCCTCCGAAAGGGTTCGCGGTCGCTTCCGGGAACCGAGAGGAACGCGTCTTCCGGTCCGTCTCGACGAGACGAATCCGAATCCGTAAAGCGTTTCGTCGTGGGCCCGTCGGTTCGCGAGTTACGGGTCGGTTTTTGGCCCCTTCGGCCCCGGGGGCCTTTCCCCCGGGGTCGGGAACCACGTATTGTACATGTTTCGAACCGTCTCGACGAGAGCTTTCCGAAATTGTCACTTTTATGGAGCTGGGACGGACGGTTCGCGAGTTAGGTCGAAAAAACAGGGGGGAGACCAAAAAATAAGTACAGTATAGGTAAAAATGATAAAAAGGAAAATTCAGCTCTCTCTCAAAAATATAGCAAATGTTCCATACAGCAAATTATTTAGTGATTGCTGGATGTGAAACAAAATTTAAAAGTAATGCGAGATAGAAAGAACCGTGCCTTCATCTAGTGGCCGGAAAGGAAAGCAGAAGCGAAATCAGCCGCAAAATTGAATCCCAGAGGTCACCCTCTCGTCTTCCGACCGCGGCGAAAACGCTTCAGATTCAATTTTAATCAGTGACTTTCGGCAAGGGAATAGTTATTTACTTGACTAGGCGAGAATGTTAAGCTCTAAAAAAATTATAAATAAGTTTGAATTAAATTTAAATTTCCCAATGCATTTTAAGGTAAATTTAAGCCCTAGCCTTTTAGCTTGGGGAAAGTTTACAAAATGCTGATCAAGAAAAGCTCTAGGGCGCTTTTGCGAGGAAGACACTGCTGGATTAAGTATTTTATTACATGCGTTATTTTCTCTTATTCCCATAAAATTCGAGTTTGCTTATTAATCCCTTTAATGAGGCTCATGTCTGCCGTGGTACGTATGGCTCGCATGTAAGAAAGTTGTCCGAAGCAGCACACTTTTTTGTCTTTTCTTGAGGAACGTATTACTTCCGTTGAGAATCACGGATCTACGTATTCGTGTTCGTACAAAATCCATGAAGTATATGAACCCACATTTTGCCATACACACATTTTCAATTTCTATCGCATCATTTTTATTCTTTTACTAACTCAACCCACAGGTTGTATTCGTAGAGCCCCAATGTGTCGCGGAACACAGTTTGATGACCACTGTTGTACGCGAATTAAATTATACAGTGGCATGGATCTTACATTCACTCAGCACCACAATAAAAAAATATCAAATTCTTAAAAAATATCAATCACTTATCCAGACTTATCTTACCTCACTATTGGCTAAAATTTAAAAATAAACCAAACCAATAAGCTCAACCGAAGCAATTGGAGATTAAGTTTCCCTGAGGGCAAGTGGCATGTAAATTACGGAGTACCTGTCCCTAAAAGAGGGACGCCCCTCCTCATCAGAATTTTAAAATTAAGAGCCGAATTAATGGGGTTACATAAGTTAAATTATAAAAGATTAAATTAAATGGGCAGAACAATTCTGCTGGAACGGCGACAGACGAAGTCTGTCGGCCGATGGGACGATAGTTTCCCTGCGGGAAACAGGAACTCTGCAACCATTCAACTTCTTTCAAAGCAGTTTCGATTGCCGGAATACACTCTATGAAGCTGCAGCTGTTTGTTTTTTTTATGATACACCAAAGCTGCTAGATCGCCGAGTGGGTGGCGTAGTTGGTATATCACTGATCGTTTGCACCCAAGGTTACGGGCTCGACCCCGACCCAAGTCGGTGGCTTTTAATGATGCAGAAAATCGACGGCGGCCATGTATGATTATACGGCATGTAAAAGCTTCCTAGAGTGAATGTTTGTTTTGGGTGCTCTAGACAATATTAGACTCTTGAGTTGAATTTTGCATCGTCAGAGCTCAGGGGCCTCCCTCTGGGAAGGAAACTGGACGTCAAAACTACTTGCGGCAATTTTTATCGCCTGTGTATTGTGCCGAAATAAAAAGTGGGCAATGAACTGCTGCTGAGGAATGAACTAGGTCTGTGAAGGTAAAAAATACCATTGCGTAGCCCCATTACAGAAAGGAAAGATTAAACAATGAAATGAATGTGTTTGCATGTAAAATGAATCAGATATCAATAAAAATATATAATATTTATGTAATAATTCTTTGTGATTTTCTGTAAAGAATGTAAAAGCTATAGAATTATTGAAATCCTCTTCACTTGCACTGAAAATTTTGTTTTCAAATGAATTTGTTTCATTTTGTTAAAGAGAGAATATTTAGTATTATTCTTACAACCAGATGGCACTTCATGTCTTAACTTGGTATTTTAAGAGGAGACTTTTTCTTTTTTCTTTTTTTTCTGGACATTTAATTACACTTTCATTTTGGTTACTTTTCTAATTAATGAAGATTCTAGTTCAATAATTTATTCATTTTAAAATTCGTTGTTACACTAGATGGAATATATTTTAGTTAAAACATTTTTTACCGCTAGGTGACGCAGTATATATAGTAATATAAATATATTTGCAAGACAACCTCCGTTTGTTACGGTGCTCTCAATTATGCGGAAACAGAATTCGTTTTTGAAAATTAATGAAAGCAAAAACTGATATCGGATCCAAAGAAAATATTAATTCATAAATTTATAGTCTCAAGATGAGACTGGGAGTCAATAAATTTTAATTTTATACTTCAAATTTTGAATGTTGTAAATTTAAATTTTTTACATTCATTTTGATTCATTATATAAATGACATTATTAGTGTTTTATGTGTATGTACAATCGAACGTTCGTATTACGAACCTCTCTATTTAAAACCGAATTTTTCTACATAGTGAACTTTTTTCTGGAACCAAGAACATTTCAGGATTTTCTTCAGAAAATAACCTACCTATATCCAAGTGCATTTTCTGTATAACGAACTTTTTTCTTCTAAATGAATTTTTTTTTCTATATATATTTAAAGTATTTCTGAATCTTCGTATGATGAAGTGATAAAATTACTTGAAATAATATATAACGTGGATTTCAGTGTGAAAGAAATACGCCTGAACGGGTGTATGGGGCATTGCAAAGATACGAGGTGTATTATGAGAGAAAACATTCTTTCAAACAGAAAGTCCAAGCAAAATTAATTGACTTTACTAGTAATTAAAGGACACATCTACTAAAATATGCTTAAAGTTACAAGTTATAAGAAAATGCATGCTTAAAACTACTTTTAGGTTTTAAATTAGATAATGTCCTTATATAAATTTCATAAATTTTAATATAAAATTATTTTCTTAATGCTGAAAATACATTGTATTCCTCGACGTTTTTTGTTTCTTGTTTTTGTTTCTTTTTTTGATGAGAAAGATAGATAAAATAAATAGATATTAATTTACAAAAAATTGTGAATAATTACTTTTTATAATACTATATAGTGTTTATGAATTTAATATATTGGTTTTATGTGGTTTATAAAGCGTATTGGAAGATGGGAACCTCTATATAACAAATTTTCCATGTAACGAACTTTTTCTCAGGATTTAGCGACTTTTCATAAAATTTAAAATTTTTATTCCAACTGGATTCTCATTATTAACGCAATTGTCGTCACAATACGTATAACCTTAACAAGTCAAAGTATACAGCTTTCTAATTAGTAAATTATATAATAATCGTTTACACATCTGTATTACAAATTTAAGAAATAAATTGAGTATGATTATATAAAAAAATATCAATTGTGAACTAAGCTTTGAAAAATATGTATTAGGTATAAATTTTCTAATAATCACATTTTTTTTAAATTTTTTTATTCTGATAATCCATATTAAATTGGTTTATTTTCATCAATCAATTTTTTTTAGAAAGTAATTTTTTAAATATTTATAATAGAAGGCTTTCTTCACAGGATTTCAATTTTAAATTAATACATATAAGGAGTGGAAAATAAGGTAAACAATCTTAGAGCATTTAAAAATTGTCAATATTAGGGAAATTATTCGAGTGCCATGGGAAAAAATTCACACACACACAACTACTTATAAAAGAAGCGCTTTTTTTTTATCTATTTACACAAAGTAAATAATATACGAAAAGGACCAGGCCCATTTGGTGATAAAAATTACAGGAAATAAAAGCTTTTAGAAAATCATACCTGTCGTCCTCAACTGTAATAGGAAAGCACGAATTGAGATGAACATGTTCTCACACGAGTATTTCGACTTTTTGATGACGTTGAGATGATTGTCTTGTTGTGCCTATATCTATAAAGAGAGGACGCTGGTGTGTATATAGCGTTAATGTATTTAGAGAGTTCTTTTTGAAATCTAAAATTGTGTTGTGAATTTTTCCAGAAAAATAAGTTTAGAACTAGAGAAAGAACAATATGATAGCAAATACTTAAAGAATAGATTTTCTCAAAAGCGCTATGATTTTTTTTGGTGTTGTATAGATAATTGCCTTGCAGCGCCCCAAAGTACTAAAATCGTTTTCGCCACTAGAGGTCGATAGTGTACATGGAGAGAGAGAATGGTGAACGTTCATATATATATATGTTTCATTCTGAAGTCTGAAATCACAAAGATAGTGTGGATTTTTATATATGAATGAGCTTAGAATTCTTATGAGAAAACAATGATAGTAAATAATTATTCGAAATATCTTACACGTTTTCTTGATAATTATCGGTGACAAGAATGAGCGAATGAAGCTATTTCTGTTTGTTTGTATGGTGCGGTGAATAAATATGTCCTACATTTTTATAAAACTAATCAGGTTACATTATAAACACTAGAACAGTGGTCTTCACACTTTTTCAACTCACGGAACCACTAGAATTTAAAGGTTCTCTTTCATGTAACCTCTAAAACCAGAAAGTGTTTTCGTGGAATCCCATTCCATGCACATACTTCGAAGAATATATCTGAAAATAATATTTAAAGTAGATCAACATGTTATAGGCACTTTATGCAAAGGCAATTAAAAAAAAGTATTGCATTTATTATTAAACAATTACAATTTAATTTTTTAATATAATTTACTCATTAAGAACATTAATTCGTGATTAAAGTGTCACTTAACCATGCATTAAGTTTAGTAATTGGGATATATGTTATTTTTTTTTTTTATTTTTTACACTAATTATCGAAGTCTAGGTCTATTAAGATTACATGCATTCGCATTAATATTCTGAGTTTTTATTATTTGTTTTTATACTTACGTTGAGAAATATATTTCAGTTATAGATAATGTTCTGAATGGAATTTAAATGCTTATAGTTGTATGAGAAATCCCGTGTACTTTGCATGAATGTGGAACCTAAAATTTAGAAGCTGTTCTTGCTGAAATTTTGATTTTAACATCAAATCTAGTGTGATATATTGTTCCCTTTCCTTCATTATAGGTGTTGTTTTCCACAAATGTAAAAAGGTACATTTTCCATTATAAAACTATTTAGTTTTGCAAGACATTCTGCTAACTAACGAGTATAAAATTTTCCCTTGGAACTCGAGATACTAAGCAATAAAATATTCACAATCTGGTAGGAAGCATATATGTAAAGATAAAACGCTTTAATATTCTTTCATTATATTAAAATAAAACTTTAAAAAGTTTTGCAAAATAAAGCTATTATATACAAATAAAATTTTCAGTTTTAATAAATAGGAGGGTGATAAACTTTAGATGCCGGTAATTACACAAACTTAATAGAGAGCACGAATCCATTTAGCATACACATTTATTTCTTCTCGATTTTTTTGTTCTGACTCGTGGAACTCCTAGGTATGCGGTGTGGAACCCCAGGGTTCCATGGAACACACTTTGAAGACCACTGCACAAGAACATTCGTCGGTGTCAATTAGACACTGGAGCCTCTGTTAACTTTGTTCTCTTTTCCGCAGTTTTGCAAAGAATTTGAAAAATTTTCGTCACTTTTAATCATTTTCCCTGGTGATTACACAGAAAGTGTTTTGTGATTCTTGGTTAATTAGGAGTGATTTTTCAACTTATACCTAGAACGTCCGCTGGTGTCAGTTCGACACCAAGTCAATTTATCCTTATAAAAAGCTGTTGTTCAACAAAATATAGTTCCCCTAAGTAGAAACTATTTGTAAAATAAACTTTCCAAAGTTCTATCACACATTTTTCTTACCTTGAATACAGTTTTATTGAGCTCACAGGGGAATTGAATCATTTATACTGAAATTGTTGTGTCTTAAGGTTATCGTTTTATCTCTTTAAGTTCCAGCCTTCACGATCGTGCAGGTTAGATGTTCATAGGCAGTATTGTTGAAAACTACATAATTTATTTCTTTTATCATAAATAGTGGTGCTAAAAATAGTTACTTTTGATATCCGGGAATTTCTTTTAATAGACACAAAATTATAACATGTTACTGTTTAAATAACCTATCAATTTTGTAAGACATTCTTATAAAGTAAATTCACATAATACTAAACAAATTATTTTTGCTTCTTTATTTTGCCCCACCATCCTTCATATTAGATTATGATCTAAACCAGCATGATATTGTGTTTTGATGGGAGAACATTCGTTAAGAACATGGATTAAAAGGAAATACTTTTGATAATTTGAATAATGTTCAGTCTCTCTGTACCTGAACCTTTTTGTACTATCACTTAAGACTTTCAGAATAAAATAGCCCTGATTGAACAGAAAACATATAGAACTTAAATGTTATATAATTAATTTTAATAAAAAGTGAGCAAACTTTAATCCTTAAATTAGTTTGGAGATTTTTCTTCAAAAAGTATTACCATAATTTTTCTTGTTAAGATTTAAAAGAAAAATTAAATTTGGAATTAACGCCACATTTTCAGACAGCCATTTACACTGGCCTCAAAAAGTTAAGGTACAACCGGGTTTTTGTGTCTAATTTGCAAATGAATGAATGTAGAAACAAAAAATTTGGAGGATATGTGCATTAAATAGTTTTTTATTGAATGCGTCATAGAAATATGTATAAGTGTATTGCAAAAACGATTTATAACAAAAAAAGCAATCTCTGCGGAAAAGTCCATTCTTGGAGAAAACAGCACATCACAGTGTTATGTGGTAAAATGGCATAAAAACAATACAAAAATGGGTTCTAATAAGGAATGTGTCCACCCCTAACTTGAATGCATTGGCGGCATCGATTTCCCATGCTGTTTATTAAGTTGTCGGACACTGGAACAGGAAGCGAAGACCAGACACAGAGTAAGCCTTGTTTCAGCTCATGTAACGACCTTGGAGGAGGATTTAAAGCAGAAACCTCTCTGCCAAGATAGTCCCAAAGATGTTCTATCGGATTCAGGTCTGGAGATCGAGCTGACCATTCCATTCGTTCCAAACCGTGATCCACCAGATACTCCTCAACAATCCGAGCTCGGTGAGGTCGTGCCTTATCATCCATCAGAATGAAGTCGTTTCCAATAGCAGCAGCATATGGGCGGACATATGGATCAAGGATCTCATCCCGATATCTAAGACCAGTTACGGTTCCTCCATGGAACACATGCAGGTAAGTGTGGCCACCGAGCGAGATCCCTGCCCAAACCAGGATTCCACCACCTCTATAACTGTGTCTTTCAACAGTGTTGGATTGATGGTATCTAGTGCGCTGTTCCCTCCAGATCAGTAGACGCCCTGAATCACTCTCCATTGTAAATCTGGACTCGTCTGTGAACAGCACAGAAGCCCATTGTTGCTGCGTCCAAGAAACATGTTCTCTTGCCCAGCATAAGCGGTTCCTTGGCAGTCGTCCGTTGAGGGGAACGCACACAACTGGTCTTCTTGCATACAGACCTGCATTGTGAAGACGATTTCGCACCGGAGTAACGGAGATTCTTCTTCCTGATGCTTGAAAGTGGTCTGCAACGAGCTGCGGCACAGTAGTGGTTCTTCTCCTTCGTGCCGAAAGAGCTAGAAAACGGTCTTCTGCAGGTGCTGTAGCTCGTGGTCGGCCTGGAACAGGTCTTCTGGACACAGAATCTTCGGATTGGTATTGATCCCAAAGTCGCTGAACAACACTACGAGACACATTGAGACGTCTAGCAGCATCAGCCTGCAACAATCCCATTTCCATCCATCCAACTGCCCGCCACCTTAACGAATTGGGTAAACGACGTCTCTGAGACATTTTCTAAACTCTATTGACTATTGTCACCGAAACTGCCAACAACTGTTGAAAATTAACACAACTTACACACAAAAATACGAAAGCTTGATATTTGCATATTTTTCTCTCACTCATAAATATACGTTCTTTTCTATAAAATAACAGTGGTAGCAATCGTTTTTGCATTAATGTTTTTAAAGTTCGTTATTTTCATTCATGTAAACAATGCATTTTATTGTTACTGCCATTTTTTTTATGGTGAGCTTCGAAAAACATGTTGTACCTTAACTTTTTGAGGCCAGTGTAAGAAGCAAAGAACAGTAAAAGTATGAAGACGTTAAAAAATTGCTGCAGAAACCCCAATAATAGCTAGTTCTGAATGGCCCTGTATAAAAATTCTTTCGGGACCATTTTTTCATCTTCAAATATGTAATTTTATCCCAATAGCCCCATTCCTCCCCCCCCCCCATTTCACGCCTTTAAACAATTTTAAAATTTTTTAAATTCCCCATAGCTCCAAGGATTTTTTGACCTGTTTGGTAAGGAAGTACAAGGACTCGAACTCCCAGATGCTTCCCCCACCCCTGACAACATTTTGCCAATATTTTAAAATAATGTCTCTTCAAGGTCATTTCCATGATGAAAGTAAGAGATTTTACCAAACCCTGAACTGTTTCAGAGAAATGATGAAATGAGCTAGTTAGGTATTGCATTAGCACGTATTGTTGACCGGGGGAGACACCTGGGAGGTCGAGGCCTTGTACTTCACAACCATACAGGGCAAAAGTCCTCGGAGCTATGATGAATTTAAAAATTTTCTAAAAACGTGAAATGGGAGGAGGTAGGAATGGGGCAATTGGGATAAAATTGCATATTTGAATATCTCATAGGAAGAACAATCGAATCCAGCCGGTGCGGTAGGCCAAGGTAGCATAGGGTTCGTGTTATTAATGGGGAAGCCTTTTAGGGAAGGGGGAGCACCGGAGGGGGCCAATTCCACGTAAAGCTCGCGCATGCGAAAATATTACAGACCTTCAAAAGTCAAGTCCCAAGATCAACTCCTAAAGGGGAGTGAAATTTTTTCAGACCCCATAGGATTAAAATGGGAGCATGATATTTTAATGTTTAAGCCCACCCCATGCCTACTTAACGGGAGTCAAGTAGATGACTTGATGGGTCTCGACGAGTGGAAGAAGTGGTTAAAATCTCAAGTCCGAGACTGAAACAGGAGTCAAGATATTGTGTATTACAATAAATTTAAAAATTTTAAAACAATTAAAAACTATATAAAGAATAGCCCTATGAGCATGAAATAATAATAGCTTGAAGAGCCAGTAGAGAGGGATTGAATGAGCCAGGTCCGAATGGACTTTGAGGCTCGGTTGTCGAGAAAGTGGTCAAACGCTGTAGAGGGGAGAATGCATCGGAGGGGATGCGTCCCAGCAGATCCTAGCCAAAATAAAAGTTATTACGATCCCCCAAATACCAGTCCCTTAGCACCAAAAAAGTAGCATGTTTAAAAATCTACTTCCCGTAGTAATAAACATGGAGGACTGCCTAAATATCAAACACATATCTTAAAAAAATAGCTGACATTTATTTCATCATTTCACTAAAACAGTTCTGGGATTTAATTAGTTCACTTACTTACAACAGGGAAAAGACATCAAAGAGAGATCTTGCGTGAATTGATGATCTCCTTTAGGGATTTGACGAAAACCCTAATTTCTTCGTATCCCTGCGACATATATATATATATATATATATATATATATATATATATTTGTTATAATTTTCTTTTAAAGTGACTTTTTTATTCCTATAATTTCATTTTATTTTTTTCGAAATTTATTTACAAAATAATTCGAAAAAATAATGCTGGTATTTTTTTTTAAAAAAAATGATATTTGTAGTAGAATTTCAAACATTTGTTGTTCTTTTTAAATTATGCAGTGATGTAGTACTTCAGAAATGTCCTGCTTTATGTATATCACATTATTTAGTCATTATTTACCTTTTTAAAATAGCTTTTTATTATTAGTAAATGCTTTTTTTATTCTGTAACGAGGGCGCGGTCGAATTCCCTAATTTGTTTACATTTTTCAATTGAAGTTTTATCCAGTTCCTAATTTCCAGGTGTACAAAAGTGATATATGAATCGAAAGATAATAATACAAAGAATATAACTAAGGCGAACTAAAAAAAATGATCTTTAGGTCATTTTGTTTTGGTGCGTTACGTCAGAAGCCCGGTGCTGCCTGGCACAGTCAAAGAGATAGAGGGACGGCAAAAGGGAGTTGTAACAAGAGAAAACAGAGACCTCTACCAAATGCTGACTTGTTCATTTCACTAAAACAATTCGGGGATGTGATCAAATCACTTACTTCAGTGCTTCTCAAACTTTCAATACTGGCGCCCCCCTTTTCGATCACAATTTTTATCGCGCCCCCCTTATACATTAATAATGCACTGATTAATAATGCTAAAGCTACAAAAGGCGATCTTAATTATAAACCATACAAATTAGTAACATAAGTATTAAATTTTGTATACTACTTTTAAGTAATAAATAAATAAATAAAATAATAGGATAATTATTATGTGTGTTGTTTTTTCTTTCTCTAATTTTTAAATTGGATTTATTGCAAAATACGGTGGCTGCTTAGAAGACAAAATTAAGATATCTGCTAAATATATAGAAAAAGAACTCAGAGGGTCAATTTCTAATCATAAGCATTCCTTATAAAAACTTTGCTCTGTAAGACAAGCCCATGGAAGTCGCTAATACTTATTGAACTTGTTCTTAATTTAGTATTAATTAATTAGTTATAAACTACTATGGAGCACTGATACATTAAAAGTATACCGGTTGAAGTACCCGCTTGCACGAGTTCATTTATAAGAAAATAAAACATTATTGAAATAATCGCTAAATTTTGTAAGGAGAGTAAAGCCAAGTGCGCGACAATGTTTACAAAAATGTAAAATGATTTTTTTTAAATAATTGCTGAAAGTATAATTAGTTTAAAGCGAACTATAATTTTAAGCCTTACAGAATTATCATTTAGAATTGATGTTGAATAATGAACAATAATATAAAATTCAGATGAAGAATAATTGTATTATTTTTAATATTTAAAGAGAAAAGACTTTAACATGTTTTAACCCTGAAGCAGACGCGCACTCGATACTAATGGTCCAGCGGGGTTAATGAGTCACCCCAATCCTTTTTTTATAATTATTTTTATTGTACACCAGTGTTTCTCAAACTTTCAATACTGGAAATCACTGAAAACAAAAGCACTTCGTATACTATTACCATTTTGAAAATCCTACCTATGTTAAACAGGATTTTCTGCGGTGGCTGCTTTGAAGACAAAATATAGATCTCAGCTAAATAAAGAAAAATAACTCAGTGTCAATATCTGATATTAAACCTTTCTTTGAAAAACTTTGCTCTACAAGACAAGCCCATGGAAGTCACTAATAATTATTAAACTTAAATTAATTTAGTATTAAGAAATTATTTATAAAATACCTTCTTCAGTACTGATACATTAAACGTATACTGGCTGAAACACCGGCTCTTCGCACGAGTTAATTTTTTAAAAAAATGTAACATTATTCTTGATATAATAGCTTAACTGTAAGGAGAGTAAAACTGCGTGCACGACATAGTATACAAAAATGTAAAATGATTTTTTTTTTCGATAAATGCTATAATTGTAAATAACTGTTTAAAAGAACTGTAATTTTAAGCATCACAGAATTAGCATTTAGAATTAATGTTAAGTAATGAAAATGAATATAAAATTCCTATGAAGAATAATTGTGTTACTTTTTAATATTTAAAGCGAGAAGACTTCAAAATGTTTTAACCCGGGAGCAGGTGCGCACTCGATACTAACGCTGATGGTAGTGCGGGGGAACTCAGTCACCCCAATCATTTATTTATAATTATTTTTACTCTAAACGATACAAATTGGAATTCCAGTGAATAATTTAATTAAGAGAAAGTATACTTACCGGCTTTCAAGGAATGTTTAATCTTTCTTTGATGATTTGAGAAAAAGTCCAATAAAACTGAACTAAAATGATTGACAAGTGAAAGACCTTAATAAAGGACGGAAAGCAAAGATACTTTTCACTAATATTACAGAAATGTTACTTGCTGGCAAAGCTGTCATATTTTGTTCAAGTAATTGTAGTTTTAATGAGCATTCATGATTGAGTGAGTGAATATTAACGTCGCACTGTTCAGCTACACGAGGGCTTTTAGAGACGGACCTCGTAATTTTGAACCATGGTTGACGAGGACGATACTTGAGCTGTCCTCTTTTAACTACCACACTATTCCAACAAGAGGACGTTTGAGCTCTTTACAGATTTAACGGGCACCTCTCCCTTTCACGGCGGGTCTTTAGTGGTACTGGGCTCGAACTCGTGACACCTTTGGTGATCAACAAATAGCAAGTTGAACTTTTTCTTTCTTGTGTCTTTTTGACAAGTCGAACTGAACCTTGTGGTACACTTATGGCTTCATATTTCAGTTGATGGAGTTCTTTAGGAAGCCATTGAAAATTTTCCTTTAGTTTCATGTTCATCGTGTTTCTCAATCATGAATAATATGCATCAGTTTCAACTTCCTTCAATACAGATCACAGATGCCACCGCTGCCTGGTTATAAGTGTATTCAGAAAAAAATACGGATGCTCTAAAAAGGATTATGACGTTTTTCACTATGTTTATATGTTTGAGATTACTCGTAAAAATAAATCTTAGCCAAATAATCCTTCAAAAATCAATCAATTCTTTTCCAAATATCGTAAAACTCTTCATTATTTACAATTTCCCTATTACTTCAATTTTCCCCTTGCGAAAAACAAATACATAAAAGATGGGATGGAACTAATGTAGAAACCCTACCAGTAAGTTTGAAGGTCAATCAAATAAATGACCAGCAAATGTATTATGCTGCCTGGCTGAAAAGTGAATCATGTCTTCCTTTTCTTTCTACAACTAATATACAGTATTTCAATAATAATTACAGTGATGAAATGTTTATCTTTTTAGAATTTTTCTCAGGGTCTGAGTTTCGTTTTTTCTTTTAACGAGTAATATTTTATGTTAAAACAGAAGAACGCCAGATGATAAACATAAATTATATCAGTGTTGTTGTGTATTTCTTCTATTATGGAAAAAGTATTTTGTTTCACTTCTTTCCGGTTTTTTTTAAAAAATCATTAAATTTTCGATATGCTCGCGCCTTCCTTGCAGGGTTATCGCGCCCCCCCAGGGGGGCGCGCCCCACACTTTGAGAAACATTACTTGCATCAAGGAAATTACCTCAAAGAGACGTTATTTTAACATCTTGCGCGAAATGATCGTCTGTCTCCCTTAAAGATTTGATGAAATCCCTAATTTCATCTCTTCCTACGACACATATATAATATTGAAAAACATCCTCTGTCGAATGTTGACTAATCAGGAGACTATCTCTCATCAAGGCCCATCAACATCAGACCACATTCAACAATTTAGATATGGGATGGAGGAATATTTCGTGTTCCATTTTCCAGTGATGTCCAGCGTCTATTGAATATTAAGAGTTTATTAGCTAAATTATTTTCTCTAATTTGCTCAGTAACAATTTGCTGATATCAATGTCTATGCGTCAGAGTAACTTTTCCTGCAGATCAATGTCCATTCCTAAGAACATTAGATTGTCCTTATAATAAAATATACACTCTCAAAATTATTAAAGGATATTGCGTTTTTAGGTGGATCTTGTGGCTGGGAAACTTTTTAGCTGATTGATACATGGTCGGCAGACGTAGTAGGTTATATGAGAATAAATTAGGCATGTTTGGCAGAAAAAATGCATTTTATTGCGCATTTGTATACAAAAGGAAAAAAAACACAATTTGTGAAAATGAAAAAAAAAGAAAAGGAAAAGGTGTTTTCTTCAAAGAAAATCATTTTCAGTTAGGGGGTATGGTTTCCACAGACGGCCAGCAACGTTGAGCACCTTTGAGACATGGAGTCAATGAGGCTATTAATCACGAGTTGGGGTATTCTGTCCCACTCTTCCAGAAGAGCTCTTTCGTGTTCTTGGAGAGTTTGTGGGGGTGGTTTGCGGCCAGAAATTTGTCTTCCTACAGCGTCCCAAACGTGCTCTATTGGATTCATGTCTGGAGAACACGCTGGCCATTCCATTCGTACGATTCCTTCCTCTAAAAGGAAATCCTCCACCAGGTTAGCACGATGTGGCCTGCAGTTATCGTCCATTAAAATGAAGTCATCTTCGATTGCTGCAGCGTAAGGAACTACAATAGGTCTGAGGATCTATCCCTATATCGGCGAGCAGTCAGAGGTCCATCTCGAATGATGTACGGGTCTGTGCGCCCGTCAATGGAGATGCCACCATACACCTAAACTCCCCCCACCAAATCTGACATTTTCATGCACGAACGCAGGATTCTTCCTACTGCAACGGTCCCTCCAGATGAAAATACGCCTATTATCCGGATAAACAGAAAAACGGGACTCGTCAGAAAAAAGAACATTGCTCCATTCATTTCTCCTCCAGTTCACGTGCTCTGTTGCCCACTCCCTGCGGTCGCGACGATGCCTTGATGTTAGTCTGACACATACCATCGGTCGGCGAGCATACAGACCTACACCATGGAGCCGGTTTCAGATAGTCTGAATTGAAACTGTGGTGCCAGTAGTCGAGAGCGAAGGTGTTGTTGGAGAAGAGTAGCGTTCATATTTTGGTGTTTCCGAGTCGTTAACACAAAATAAAGATCTTCATTGGGCGTTGTTGCCAGTCTACGACCTTGTCCTGGTCTTCGGCCTGCACTTTCAGTCTCCAAAAAACGGTTTCAGATCCTGGAAATCACATTTTGGGACACTCCAATGGCTTTCGCTACTTCGGTTTGAGTTTGGCCCCCTTCTAACCTACCAACAACTCTCCAAGCTTCTAAATCGGTTAAATGACTTCGCTGAGACATCGTACTCATCGAAACAAAGCAGTCACTGAATGCCGATCTTTAATTAATGAAATGTCATCTTACACCAGTTTTTATGGTCGAAAAGGCTTTATTTATAACTAGAAAAACCATAGCTTTTGATGAGAATTTGCGATGATAGTTATATTAAACGTATCTAAACAAATACGTTGTTATGGGTGGAAGGAAGGAATTTTTAATACTGTCTTGACCAGAAACTCCCGATTGATTGATTGATTGAATACTAACGTCGCACTGTTCAGCTACACGAGGGCTTTTGGCGACGGACCACGTAATTTTGAACCATGGTCAAGTGACGTGGACGACACCTGACCTGGCACCCCCTCTCCTAACTACCACACCACACCAACGGGAGGACGTTTCAGCTCTCGACAGATTTAACGTGCATCTCTGCTCTACACGGCGGGTCTTTAGCGGTGCTGGGCTCGAACCTGTGACAAAGCAAGCCACAGTCCGCCAGAAACTCCTGAAACAATTGCTAAAGGTTGTGTAACATGAGGAAATAATTCAAGTGAAATTCATTTAATTTTCGGAAAACTATTTTATGCTGCTGAAATCTGAATTTAAAGTTATGTAAAATTCAGCAGAGAATAAAATTTAACTAGCAGTGCATTTTATAATAGTATGTTATTTTTTTTTTTTTGTTCTGATAAAGGGAGGAATTTAAATAAGAATATAGTTCATCTGAGAAGACCATTACGAGTTAAATTGATCAAATTTTAAAACGAATCTAGTAGAATTAAATATATTTAATTTTCCTACGTTATTAAAATTCAAATAAGGAAGAAATTGTAAATGAAATTCATTATAATATATTGATACCATACTACAACAAGAGAGATTCATTATATTTCGTTGTTCTTATCTCTTTTCAGCGAACTTGATTTTTTCTCTCTTTTTTTTATTTTCTACAGTTTTTTTTTTTTACAAAAAATATTATTTCTTAAGATTTTTACCGACCGTTCATGACGGTGTCACGAGGCAGAATGCAGTCAAATGGCAAGATTGAATAGCGAGCTCAAAATGAGAATGAATCTAATCAAGTGAGCAGCAATGTTTAGCTAAAAACTTGGGTTAAAGGGAATCGCACAGAAAAATGTAAAACTTAAAATGTTATAAAAATTAATAAAAAAAATATGTAAACTTTAATTATTAAACTAGCTCGGAGATTGTTCTGCAAAAAGTATTACCAGAAAAGTTTTTGTTAAGATTTAGAAGAAAAAAGAATTTTGAAATTAATGCCCCATTGACAGACAGTCCTTTGAGAGGCAAAGAGCAGCAAAAATAAACAAGATGTTAAAAAATTATTGCGGAAACCACTGGCGTAGTTAGTTTTGAGTGAGCCCTATGTCAAAATTCCATCGGGGGCTTTTTTCAGATATGGGAACCATGATGGGAGATATAGTTAAACATGTTGATAATCCTGTAGCTAAATGTCTCCTTATCCTTGATACTGCGGTAGCTATGCCCCTGGTGGAAACATACAAAACTTAATATTTGCTTAGGATCCGAAGTTTGTAATGAATCTCCATTTTAATACCAATATTTTAATCTGTTAATACGCATCGTAATTCGACTTTATGGAACAATTTCCCAATATTACAATTATTGGAAAAGCACAGTAACGCTTAACAGATTCTCCACCACTGTAGGGGAAAGAGCGATCACAACACAAGTGTCTAGAGCAGTGATTGTCAAACCTTTTTTTTGTTGCGGCACATATTTAACGATTTCAAAATTTGGCGGCACACAAAGAAAAAGATAAAAATTATTTACTTACTACAACACACTGCATAAATAGTTTATGACAAGAATTTTAAATATACGAATTAAACTAATATATACTACAATAATAACTAAACGTTTATTAAGGGATTAATTACAAGCTAATAATAAAAATATTTTTAATGCGAAATTTGAGCTTGATGTTTTTTGATAATTTCATTTATATTTGGTCGTAAAAATGAAAATGCTACTCTCATATCGTCTTCTACATTTAACAATATTGATCTTTTTTTAGTTTTAATGTTGGCTAATGCTGAAAATCCGAATTCACACAAAAAAGATGTGGAAAATTGTAATAATATGTTTAAAGCTTTTTTGGCTATCATTGGATAATCGCATCTGATGTTAATCCAAAATGAATTAATTGATTCTTCTGAATGTTTTAAAATTAAATCTCGATTATTGGAAAGCAAAATGAGAGTTCTTCCTCTTCATTCAAAGTTAAGCCAAATACAGAAGTATACATTATGAGAAATGAATTACGAACCCAATCAAATTTCTTAATATCTAATTTTGGGAAATAATGAATAATTCTCTCCTCTAATGTTGTCAAATGATCAACAACAATTAATTTAATAGTTTTATAACTGTCTTTAGGGACTGACTCAAACTTTTCTAAATTGCCTTCCTGAGCTTTATTTTTCCATAAAGTTATTTGTTTTTTGAATCCCACCAGCTTATCGGTTGAGTTTAAGATATTTTCATTAGGCCCTTGCATACTTGAATTGATGTTGTTAAAAATAACAAAAATGTCTGATAAGTAAGCCAGTTTAGTACACCATATTTTATTTTCCAACAAATGAACAAATTCATAATTTTTATTTTGTTCAAAAAATATTTTCATTTCGTCTTTTAATTTCAACACACGAGATATAACTTTTCCTCTGGACAACCATCTTACTTCTGT
Source organism: Trichonephila clavipes (assembly GCA_019973935.1). Taxonomy (NCBI): domain Eukaryota; kingdom Metazoa; phylum Arthropoda; class Arachnida; order Araneae; family Nephilidae; genus Trichonephila; species Trichonephila clavipes. The sequence goes on from BMAU01001070.1 coordinate 18,083, forward strand.
ATGGAGTAACAAGTATTCGTACTTGGCTTCCATAGCTTGGCATAATTTACTAAATAATCTACTTTTTAATGGCCTTGATTTGATATAATTAACCATTTTAACACATTGTTCCAGAACTATTTTCAAATCTGATGGCAAAAATTTTGTAACAAGTGTTTCTCGATGCAAAAAACAATGGGTAACTAATATATCCTCATTCAGTTCTTTAACATGTGCTACAAATCCTTTTAGATGTCCAGTCATAGCTGGAGCACCATCTGTGCAAATGCCAATACATGACTTCCAAGAAACTTTAATTTCTTCTAAATATGAACTAATTACTTGAAAAATATGTTTACCAGTTGTAAAATCAGGTAACTCCCGACAACATAAAAATTGATTAATTATATCATTTTCGTGAATAAATCTAACGAATGCAATTAATTGAGCATTTCCTGTAATATCTGTTGTTTCGTCGACTTGTAGAGCAAAATTCGAATTTGCAAGAGTTTTTGCAGTATTTTGCTCAATATTTTCTGACATATCTTTAATTCTGCGATGGATTGTATCATTTGAAAGTGGTATTTTGCAAATATCAATATCAGCTAATCCACCAATCATTGCTTTTACAATTTTGCGACAAGCAGGTAATATAATTTCTTCAGCCAAATTGTGAGGTTTTAAGCTAACAGCAATCAATTCAGCTATTTCGTAAGAAGCTACTTGAGCCTTTTCAGACACACATACTTGTTTTCAAAAACTTTTACTTGCTTAATTTTTGATGATAAAGACCTTTCAAAGTAGCTTTTATCTTTTGTTGAAAGCGAAGGATGATTAGTCACCAAGTGACGTTGGAGTTTGCTAGGAACCATAGCACTATTTCATGATTTAAAACCACATATCACACACTCGGGAACAACTATGTCATTTTCCATTGTAGAGGTAAATCCAAATTTCAAAAAATCATCATTATATTTCCGATGGACAACGTATATTTTTGAGCAAGAAGTATTTTTACTTATGCCGGGGGTTGGCTCATTAACTTGGTCCCTAACGTTATCATTATCACTATTATCATCATTAAACTTTTTCTTTTTAACCATTTATCCATTTTCAGAAGGATCTGCAAATAAATTAATGCAAATAAATTAATGCAAAATATTACTACATGCAAATAAATTAATATTAAACCGAATCACATACATGTGTCAAATTTAACGAAAGAAAAGGTGCAGTAACTACTATGCAACACCTTGTGAATCCCAACTATCACTAAAACAACACGTTTTGTACGCAGAAGTGGCAAGTGTGCGCCGACTTGAGACATATTCCTATTGCTATGTACGCCGCTTCATCATAATTTGGCACTAAGAAAAAACGCGTTGCAAAGCAAATAATAAAATAATTTATTTTTTTGTGGATTTAAATATATATTCATGTTAAAAATATTTTTCTTTTTAAATGATATAATTTAATAATATTAACATTATTATATATTTGCAAAATTTGGCGGCACACAAAAGTGCCGCGGCAC
>BMAU01001071.1:0-164155 GCA_019973935.1 Trichonephila clavipes
GATTATGCATTTAAGAGGTATTCATTTTAATTAGAATTTTTCTTTATAAATAATTATAAAAATCCACGTGACTGCAAACAGTTTACCCACTTAACAAGTTGCTTTCACCAATCCAATGTTAACTTCCATATTTAAAATTACTAGAAATAATGGTGCAGTTTTTCGTTTTTCTTTTTATCTGAATGATATAGAACATCGTTGAAACTTTTATAAAATTGTGTGCAAATTTTTTATTAAATGATTTAATTCACTGCAGAACAAATAAATAATTGATTTAATAATTTAATTAATTAATTATAGGGTTTTTTAAATTAGTTACCACAATCTATTTTGGTTATCTTGTTTAAGATGACTCAGTACGATTCAATTGATAAAAATTGGTCAAAAAATCATATCTAATTTTTTTAGTTTAAATTATTCTTTATATACTTTTCAACAACCTCACAAAATCTATAAGCTATAAACTTAAAAACGCAGAATTATGATAGCTTTTACGTTCGTTTTTATTCACTTCCCTGTGTGATACACACAAAATCAAAACTTCAAACTTACTTTCTCAAAAAGATAAAATAACTACTTTGTCTTCATTCAAAATGCTAAGGCCTTTTTTCTATTGTGTTTTTTAAAAATAATTGAACTCAGAATTTTAACATTTTTTAAGGAATTTTCAATAAGCATTCATAAAAAAAAGTATTGTACGAATATCAATCATGTTATCGCAAAACACATACCAACTTTTATTATACATAGTTTGACGTACTTGTAAATCAAATTTCATTGCTTGTACGTAAGTTTTTGAAGGGGTATAGTAGCATTTTAAAATCACTTCACAAATTTTAAATTTTTTTCCTTAAAAAGTTAAAAGGCCAGCTCTTTATGAAATTTTGAGCACTAAATCTGTTTTACATAGTATACATATATAGAAGGCAACCTAAAAAATTTTGAAAATCCTTAAATTAAAAATTTTTGCGTAAATCGTACCATGTCCTGTTAAAAAGGTTAAGTATGTAGATACAAACTAAATAATTTTGAATTGATGAAAAAAATTCTGTAACACTCTCTAAATTGAATTTATTCTTTACTACTTTTCAATTAAGTACCCATAAAATTATTAAACTTTTTCCCGTTAAAATTGAATATACCATCCTTTTTTATTGATCATAATTATAATTATTAAAAGTTTTTTTTAAAAAAAGTGCGAATTATATATATATATAGAAAGGGGGCTTGATGTTGCTTGCAAAAGAATTAAATTGGGCCTTGTGAATATTATGTTAAAGTTATTCGTAAAACTACTAGGAAGGACCTGCTATTGTGAGATAACATTTCACACCCTCAAGTGAAAGAGTAATCGTTTTATGTCTTTGCAAAATAAGACTGCTTGGGATTGCTGAGCAATATCCTCCGTGCAAGGGAATAAATATTGCTGATAAAATCAGAACCCTGTTTGGTTCTGCGTGATTCATCTGCAGTGGATTCCGCCCCATGTGAATTTGAAATATAATGACATCGCTGATGACCTTACAAAGAGTGGTACTTCGGTGACTCAGGTCAATGAGGAACCTCTGACGTACCTTGAACTATACTCGAAATGCAAAGTCTCCATAAACATGTCCTGGAAACAACTGCCACCACATCCATGGTATCTCAGTCAGTGCCCTGGAGCGTCAGTTTTAAAGGTGACAGGAGAAATCAAACTATTACGTTGAGCAAAAAGTTTTAAGCCAAAAGTAAATAATCTTGTAAAGTGATAAATACATACAAAATCAACAAAGCTAATGAGGATAATAATCTTCATTCAAATCTACAATGATCTGACAGCTTTTTGGCAGCTTTTCAATCCCTTCTGCAAAGAACTATGGGGCGCGCGAGTCCAGAAATCGATCGACTTCATCTATGACCTCTTCATTTGAACGAAAAAATTTTGCCATCAAGTTGTAGCTGCATATGTGAAAACAGATATTAATCCGATGGTTCAATATCAGGACTGTATGGTTGATAATGCATCAAATCCCACTCCAGTGTGTAGAGCGTCCAGCGGGTCATGGCACTAACATTTGGCTGGGCGTTATCTTGATGAAAGAGAACCACCTTGCTTCTGAACTCTTTTTCTCGTTTTTCGCGAATGGCATCATTAACTTTGATTATCATATTGCTATATATTGTACTGTTGATAGTCTGTCTGCTTTTCAGCGCTACTCTTTATAAATAATTCCACGATAATCCCACCAGATACAGAAAAGCGCCCTTTTGTTAGTTAGCGTTCATCTTGCAACCGAACCTGATGATTCCCTGGGTGCTGACCACCATCCTTAACGGCTTGTATTGTTATTGGGGATTGCAATACCGCATATACCGGAATACCAAATATCGGTATTTTCAGCCATTAGTGAAGTTTTGTAATACCGTTATTCACAAGTTTAAATACTGGTTTTTCGATATTTACTAAAAACAGAACATATGTTACTATTAGATTCTAAAACAAGTTCGAACAGTTTACTTCTAATGATGGAATGATTTTTGAAACTGAAAAATCCAATCTAAAAAGCAATGATCGACTTAAACCTACAAATTAATTGTTCGGGTAGTGAATTCGACTTAATATCTAGAACTGTGTATCAGCTCTAATTCCAATAAAACTGGCTGTTGAGGCATTATGTTGGAGAGATTCTAATTTATTAACAGCTAATGAACAATACATTTCATGTTGCAGTCATTGGAAAAACATCACGCGTCACTATCTGAAGAATTATGTATTCTATTGAAAAATCGTACAGAAGAATGGCAGACCGTAATAGAAAATATCTTACGGTATTTACATAATTATAATGATTTTAAAATTGAAAATGAAAAAGAAGAAAGAGAGACTAACCAATTCAAATTTCTTTAAAAATTTTACCCTCAAACCTATCCACATTCAGAAGAATTTGTTTACAGTTATCGAAGATGATGATGACACTAATGTCGATAGTGAAAAGGAATATTGTCTCTTAAACAAAAATTAGAATTAGCTATAGCTAAAAAATGTCAACAAACCAAAGTACAATATAGAAACTAGCTATATCCAAAACCATCCGACGAGAAATCAATTTATTTGAAGACGAAGGATTTAGAGGTAAAAACTTGCTTCGCGCGCATTGCTAACAGTACCACCAACTAGCATAGATGGCGAAAGAACGTTTTCGACAGCTGGTAATTTTTTCACAAAATTACGTTCCAGGCTTAATGGCAGTATAATTGCTGCATTATGTTTTTTAAAATCAAAATTTTGTAATAGTATCCAGATTGAATAGTGATATTTACCCTTTTTTGTGATTCTTTATATACTATTATAATTTATAAATTACAGATTATTTTTTGCTATATATTTACACTCTCTAATATAACTGACAAATATAAAACAAAGAACCAAATGTGTTTTCTTTCTTTTTTCTAAAACTTCTACTACCGGTATTAAGATCTAAAAAATACCGAATACGGGTATTAAACTTTTGGTCCGATATTGCAATCCCTAATTGTTATAGTACATCCATTTTTCATCACAGATTACAATTCTGTACAGAATGTTCTATTTTCTTTGATCTCTGAACAGAGCCAAACAGGCTGATTTTCTCGTGTTCTTATCTTCAGCAGTCAATTCGAGAGGCTCCCAGTAGTTTAACTTCAGGCTGTCTTCGGTTAATGGTAAAGAATAGGACCAGAATTTTTTTGGAATATTTTTTCAAATATAAAAGAAATGAAACATTAATATGATATTCTGGCTTCACTATCCTTTAGAGGGCAGAATTTTTTTATCATACTTCCCGTTTTTAACCGAGTTTATTCATTTTTTCTGGTATAAAATGTGTTTCGCGTTTTTTCTCCTATACCGTAATGTTAAATGGGCTATGCCATCACGTATTAAAACAAAATAAAAAAAAGTATTCATAGAATATTTTGGCACTTTTAAAAACACTATATTGTTAACAAAGGTATGAGTTATAATATTGCAAATTTCCATAGAAATTGAGGCATTTTTTTCTGTCTGAAAATGTACTTCGCGTTAGTTCAAGCTCTCTTACTTTTACCGAAGACAGCCTTAAACGTTAGATTTATGAATTTGAGAGAGCATTAACTATTGTTTTTTGACAAACGTCTAGATCTAACGCTATAGTTCGTGTTGAAACATTTCCGTCTTGATCAATGATTTGCTTTAACTAGTCACAACCACCATCAATAGAGTGGACAGAACGTAGTTCATCTTTTCAATGTCAAAATTTTCAGATTTAAACTTTCGAAATCAAACTTTTACTGTATGTTAAGAAGCAGTACTGAGACCTAAACTAACACACATTATTTTGTGGCATTCAGGTGCACTAAGTTTATTGCGGAACTCATAGTACATAATCGTTCAGATCTGTTGACGTGATAGCTCCATTTTAAACATTTTTTGGTGTACAATAAAGTTTTGACAAACAAATGGCACAGTCATGCTGTTCACGTTTCTGATTTAGAATGCAAAAATCCGTTTGGAGAAAGGTAAATTATCACGGGAATGGCCGCTGTTGGTGTGCAGGTATCTCCCATTGGCGGAAAACTTTTTACTCAACCTGATACTTTTGCTCGCGTCTGTCTACGGGAAATTTAAAGTCCCTCAGATTCTCCCACGGTGCCAATACTCTTCCAATTTGCACCAAGTGTAATGATGCAGAGGCTACACTGCAACATTTACTTGATTGCGTTGACTTGATACAAGAGGACCTTTTGAAGAGGCCTATTTTGGTTTTAGATTTTTTTAAGGGTAAACAAACTCATGGATCTGGTCTGATTCAGACCAGAGGGATAAGAAAGAAGAAGAAGGAATCTGCAATAATATTGTTACGTTAATTGGGTTTCAAAGATTTTATGCAAATCAGTCTCAAAGAGCAAATTAGCTCTTCTGGACGATGGACGAAAAACTATCTTTGAAATACAAGATACAGTACTCTAATTCTCATAATAAATTTCAGAAGGCCTTCACACCTTCTATGGCGTTCAGACACAATTGTCGGTGTCTAAAATACAAGTATGTAAAAGATTATTCTCAAGCACTCACTCGTCCTACACAACAGTCTTCAAAGGTCAAAACAAGATTAACTCAGTTTCGGTGAGTGACTCCCTATTTATAGGCCACGCGAAGAGAAAAAAAGAATATTCTTCGAGAAGAAAAGAAAATCTTTCGAGAAAAATCCCCTTGATTCATCCCCTTGATCGTGATAGCAGTAGATTTTCCGCTTATTTCCAGAAGAGTCCATAGGATCCCGAACTCACCAAATGTGACCACCAAGTCACTAATATTGTCGCCAAAAATGATGCCAACTTGGCTCTATCACCAAGATTTCGCCAAGTTTCCATTGAATCATCTTTATAATGTAAGGAACAGCATTGCGTGCGAATATTATAATTTTAACATAAAATTAATGCAACATAGAGTAATAAAAACGTATTACACATCCAAATGTAAATTATTTGCACTATTTTAAGTTTTCTTACACAAAATTCGTAACAATATATTTCAAAGCTCTTCACACAACAGTATAAGATTCAAGGCTGCTTTGTAATCCTGGTAATCAAAGACATCTTTTTGAGTGACACATGAACCACGAATGTAATATACCTTCCACCCACGTGGGTGGAATATACCACAGGTAATGGGCTCAATTCATGTGATGTCATAGTCACATGATAAAAGCACACACACATTCAGGAGTTTCCAGCTAATCAGTTCATAAGTTCCGTTGTTGCGAACTTTTGATCTTTTCAGAAACTTTTTCTTAAAAAATATAAATTTATCAACAACAATAATGCATTTAGGTAGACAAAATGCATGTAAAAAATAAGGGTTTTTTTTTAAATTTAAATATATTTTGAAGAAATTTATTTTTTTATAACATTTGAACATTTTTACCCAATTATAAAATTTGAAATTTTACCCAAGTTTTAAAAATAGAACAACAATTACAATTAGTTTGATGTCTGTTTGGGTTCAATCGAGAACACGAGTCTGTCTTTATCATGTGACCGTCATGAATTGAGCCCATTGAGTGGCACGTTGTATGATAAATGATGTCACTGCAACAGCTTGAACTGTTTTTCAGTTAACTTATCTTGACTTGTATTTATGCATTTTGATCTTGTCTTTACCAGAAAACCTGAAGAATTTGCATTAATGACGGATAAGTGGCGATATTTTGCTCAGTATGAATATTCCACTGTTAACTTATCTTGACTTGTATTTATGCATTTTGATCTTGTCTTTACCATAAAACCTGAAGAATTTGCATTAATGATGGATAAGTGGCGATATTTTGCTCAGTGTGTATAAATATTCCACTACATGGATCTCGTTCATTATTATCCAATTCCCTATTAGGTATTTAAATGCTTTGTAACTGTATGATCAATAGCGTTCCCAGAAGACTGTTGCAGTTTCAATGAAAAAAATGTATAATACCGGCAATTATTAACTCCTGTAGGATGTCCATTGCTCCCATAAAAATGGGCTTTATGATGAAAATTGCTATTCATTGGGTACAAAAGGTTAAAAACTTACAAGATGGGTTAAAAGAAAATTTGAACGTGTTATGGTATATTCCGAGGTACAGTTTTCCGTTTATAAGCCTGTCCGTGCATAAACCGAGCGTGCATTTTTTTCGTCAAAAATGTATCTAAAATTCAATACCCATTGTGACGTTTGGGAAAATTAATAGTAGCGTGAGAGTTAAGATATTAAATAATTTATTTATTTAAGTCACGTCTAATAATTACAGAAAATAGATTTACATATTAGTTATTTATACTATTGATTATTTCAATAGTTCAGATTACGTTTGTAAGATTCGCCTGACTTCCAAAACTATATGAGGTGGCGTTACCATCGGAATCTAAAAACGAAGATAACTTTACAAAATGGAGGAGGCACGAATGGATGGTTACGATCTCTAGGAAGGAAACAAAAACGGTGTGAAACTTAAGTTAATGTATAGTGTTAGTTGCTTTTAAATGTTTTATTTGTTTTGTGTGATATGTGGCTGTATAAGAACAATAAAAAAAATTGGCCACTAAAAATGGACGAACTTTATTTGCCTGGTAAAGGAAGGAAATCGCATTTGACATCAAATAACCAACAACAACGAGAATAGTATTACGTTATTTGTGAGGGAGGAGGTATCACAACCGTTCTCTTTGGTATTTTCAACGGACTGTCTTACCACTCCGTTAGAGTGAGACGGTCGCCCTCTTATCCTCGAATTATCTCGGGGTTTCAGCTTGCGGATGAAGTAGGGTTTTCTCTCGATCATAAGTTGCCGGGACGATATCAGATGAAAAGACCCGCAAAACTTTTGGGGTGCTCGTGTGTATATGAACAGTTTTAACCTATCCACATAAGAAAACCGATTTTGCAGCATTTTTTTTGGAAAATAAATAAACCGATTTTTTTTGGAAAATAAATATCCCGTAATTTTTTCAAATATGTGTAACATGAGGGCGAAAATGTTGCCAAGCGGGTAAAACGAGTGAAATATTTTCCAAACAAAGTGTTGTAAATTTAATCACTAACGGTTGCAGTTTTATTTCTAGTTCTCACATTTTTTCCACTCATTTGTTTTGTCTTGTACATTATCTGTGCTATAGCACAGATAATGTATAGCTTTATGCGCCATTTTGTTTTTGTTTATTTTTTATTGGAATAAGAGCGCGAACAGAAACACGCGTAAGGCAAGTGATGGTCGACTTATGTTTCTTGTCTTGTAAGAAAAGAACTCACCGCATGATGGATACATGTACTTTTACATCCTAGTGAGCGAATGTAAATTTTAAGAACAATTCGGAAACTCGGATTCTAGCTGCAAAAGATTTATGCGATTTTTTTCTTCTTTTTAGAATAAAATTTCCCTTCAAAATACCTAAAATGCTCACAGATTAATTTTACAGGTTTATGGCTATCAAAATTTTTTTTTAACTACAGTCCCCCCCCGAGATTTGCGGATCCGTGTTTATACACTCATGTCCATAAATTAAGGATAATCCAGAATCACACAGAAATTGACCTCTAAAAAAATTTTTCACCTGTAGAATTATCACACACATCTTGAAGAAGAATATGCAAATTACAGGAAACCACCAGATGGCACGGATAGTACGTCACAATGACGAGAATTTAAGAGAGTGGTATATAAGGAGTAGTGGCGAAGAAGTAAAATTGTTCGCAAGCGCTTTAAAAGCCTTTCTGTGCAGTAACTGCATAGTTATGGCACAAAGGAAGCATTTGGATGATTTTTTACGTGGTAGAATTATTGGACCACTGAAATGTGGACGTACCCAACTGGAAGTATCCGAGGAACTTGGAATCGCCCAGAGTGTCATCTCCAGGCTTTGGCAACGATTCCAAGATGATGGTAATGTGAGTAGATGTTACAGCACAGGTCGCCTCCGAGTTACAACGCCGAATGACGCCGTATATATATTTGGCAGTTACTGCCAAAAGAAACAGACGGAGCACAGCATCAGACTTGTCTCGTCAGCTCTCTTCAGCTACCGGTTCGACAGTTTCAAGGCAGACCGTGTACAGACACTTAGGGCACATTGGTCTATATGCTTGTAGGCCTGTCAGATGTGCTCCACTTACCGCAACTCACTGTCGCCTGCGATTAACCTGGAGTAGAGAGCATGCATTGTGGACACCACAACAGTGGTCTTGTGTGATATTTTCCGACGAGTCCAGGTTTAGTTTGCTGTCTGATTCTCACCGGACTTTAATATGGAGAGCGCCAGGTATCCGTTACCACCAAGAGAACACCATTGAACGACACCGTTACGGTGGTGCAGGATGGTTAGTTTGGGAAGGAATTATTCTTGGTTCCAGAACTGACCTGCATGTTCAGAGTGTAACGATGACAGGTCACATCTATCGGGATGTCATTCTGGAACAACATGTATGTTTGTTTCGGGGCGCCATGGTGCTGAATTTCTGTTTATGGATGACAATGCCCGTCCTCCCCGTGCAAACATTGTAGACGAATGCCTTCAATCTGAGGATATCACCCGTATGGATTGGCCAGCATACTCACCGGTCTTAAATCCAATAGAGAATGTGTGGGATATGCTTGGCCGACGAATTGCAGCCCGTCAACCCCCTCCCACCCGTCTATCGGAACTTCGGAGGGCATTGCTTGATGAGTGGTGTAATATTCCCCAAGATCAGATTGATAATTTGATACTTTTTGTTTAATAAATAGACTTTACAAACAAGTCAAATTTGTTTTGCTTCTGTCTCTTTCTTTGCCTGAACTTCATTATCCTTAATTTATGGACATGAGTGTATATATAAGCCGACCCCCCTACTTTAACTTTAAAAAACGTTCCAAAAATTCTCGACTTTTTCACGGAAAAGTACGTAAGTTAATTTATTAATTTCTGAGGTGTTTCACTTCTTTGTTAAAAAGAAAGGTACAATTTAATGAAATAAAGAAAAACATATATATTTTTAAACTCATGAAAGAAAATATGGACATAAATAATTGAAATATATAAATTCTATTGTGTTAAGCGTGTTCAATATCTTACATAAGATATTCCAAAATTTTACGTCAACAATTTTTTTTTTATGTCTCCAACGTATTCTGCTTTACCTGAAACTAAATAGAGTGTTGTTTGCAAAAAATCTGGCTGCTTTTTTCTTTCTAAATAAATGTTCGCTAAACACACTAAATATTCTTATTAATTCTGAGCCAAAAATAAAAAGCAAAGTCGGCACACATCTGATACGGTACCACATTTTCCTCCTCATCATCATATTTACGAGAGGGGTTTGACTCGTGACGCATTAAATGGGCACCAATTTCATTTGGAAAGCGAAAAATCGAAACTTGTTACTAATTTTTACAGTTTCGTTAGTCCACCAACCAGACTGTTGAAACTTAGATAAGGAAAGATTTTGGGAAAAATCTTATTCGAAATATTTGTATTGATATTTATGAATTTATTAATAACTGCAAGTATTTCAAAAATGAGTTTTTGTCTTAAGTCAAGTTTTACAAAGCGGAGAGAATAAATTTCAGAAGGAACGTGATATACGAAAATTTTTGTAAATATTTGCTGTTAAGAATCAAGAGCTGTAACTAGACTTGAAGGTTCCGGGGCAAAAATTGATAATGGGGTCTTTTCTTTATTGTTTATTTCAAACTTAACTGTTCTTTTCTAAAAACTGCCGATCATTCTCTAAATGAATATAGTATCTTTCTACACTTTAATCGAAAGCAAGAAATTTCGATAAATCTCTCTTTGATGTTTTTTATTGTGTGTTATTTTTTATTCCTGTTTAATTTTTTTAAGTCAAAAAGAATATGTAGAACATCAATTTTATTTAATTAAAGATAAATTTAATATTTATTCGAAAAAATAACTATTCAGTTTGAAAAATAAAATAAAATTAAAAAAAATGTTGTTAAAAAGTTTAAAATATTTCAATTTTTTTAAAAATAAAATCTTTAATCTTTAAAAAAGAAAAGTACAGTATTTACTCAAATTTAAGACGCCATTGATTCTAAGCCGCTCCCTCCAATTCTCTAAACGCTTTTGAGAAAAAATATAAACATTTTGTAAAAGATTCTTCAATAATTAATTTATAATTAAGTTATAATAATATATATTTTTATTTATTTTACCAGCATTAAGAATTTTCAAATACATGCATGAACTTACAATTACTCTGCCCGTCAGTATCATGTTTGACAAATAATTCGTTATTCCCATTATCACAGTTAACTTCGCCGTTGGTACTGGCGTCGCCATTTTCCCACGCAATGTCGTCTTCCGTGCCATCCAATGATTGCGTTATGCAACCTTTTTTCAAAAGAATGTACAAAAAAAGAACGTAAAAGAATTATGAAATACTGCTGAACGTTTACAAGCAAAAATTATATCATTTTGTTCACGTCATCGATGTATATTTGTTTTACCCGTGTCAAATTTTTAATGGACTCAGTTCTATTTCCGTTTTTTTCTGTGCCTTTTAACTGCCTATTATATTAGCTCACACTCTGTATATATTTATTTATTTATTTATCTTGGTGGAATTTTCAATCGTTGATAAAACACATTTTAAAGCGCTCGATTGAGCTGAAATTTTATATACACTGGTGTGCAAAAATTAAGGACGAAGTCGAAAAATTAGCATATCAGCTGAACGAAGAGGCAGAGCGGACAGAAAGACTAATCAGGAGATTAAGTAAGGTGATGTACGGTAGCACATGCGCAGATATGCAGGTAGGACGTAATGGGGGAGTGTCTGAGTAGTATAAAGCATGTTGTCGGTGTAAGATCAGTATTTCTGGCAAAGAGATTGCACGCCGTATAGCAGTTAAAATCACACCCAGTTGCTGCCTCAGCGAGAAATGGCGAATAATCAATCTGTTAGACGACATCTGGATGCTTTTACCCGAGATCGAATCATTGGGAAGTTGGAGGAAGGCCGCAGTATGACAATTGTGGCTGCAGAGTTCGGAATTGCTCACAGCATCGTTTCACGACTTTGGAGACAATTTCAAACTACAGGAACAGCTATCCGGGGATTCAGTAGTGGTCGTCCACGAGGAACCCCACCCGCAGATGACCGGTACATTGTCTTACAGGCCAGAAGAAACAGGCGGCAGACAGCGGGAGAAATCGCTAGACACACGACACAGGCGACTGGACGACCGATATCGCGTTTTACCGTGGCCAGAAGACTGCACGGTGGTGGTCTGTTTGCACGACGCCCTGTACGGTGTGTACCTTTAACGCCTACCCATCGGAGAAGGCGTTCTCTGTGGTGCCGGGAACACCGGAATTGGAGAGACAATGAATGGGGACGAGTACTCTTTACAGATGAGAGCAGATTCAGTTTGAGTAGCGATTCTCATCGCATACTCATCTGGCGAGAGCGGGGAAGCCGCAATCATTCCTCGAACATCATTGAAAGGGACAGGTATGGAGGTCGCGGTGTTCTCGTTTGGTGAGGCATCATGCTTGGTAGTCGTACATCACATCTTCGACGCAGGTTCAGTCAACGGGACCCGTTATTGTAACGAGATTCTTCTTCCATATGTGCGTCTTTTTAGAGGCGCTATGGGTCTGCAGTTCCTTTGCATGGACGACAATGCACCATGTCATCGCACAGTAGCTGCCAAACAGCTCTTAGAGAGTGAGGATATTGAACGTATGGATTGGCCGTTACGATCTCCGGATCTCAATCCCATCGAGCATGTATGGGATTTTCTAGGCAGACGCTTGGCAGCTCGTACCTTACCACCAGTAACGATTCGGGAGCTTCGATTGGCGCTGCAAGACGAATGGGCAGCAATGCCTCAACAACTCATTGACACCCTCATTCTCAGCATGGGCAGACGCTGTGAAACCTGCTTAGCAGTCAGGGGAGATTATATCCCCTACTAAAGACCGGATGTTTCTTGATGGACACCCATCACAGGGGTGTTTCGGCCTTCAGTCGCATTGCGCTCCATGCTACTTTTTCAATCAAGCTTCTTTTTATCCCTCTGATTTCTCTTTTAGTAAGTGTTGCTTACATATTACACATGTCCTTACGTATTGGGATCTTACGGTATTAAATGTGTTGATTTGGAAAGCTTTTGTACAAAGTTATATTGAAAAAACCGTCTCGTCTTTAATTTTTGCACACCAGTGTATATGATTATTTTGGATGACAATACAGTGATTTAATTATAATTAATAAAAATTAATTGATTAAAACTAATTAATCAAAGAATTACAAATTCAGCCATGTTGGCATCATTTTTGGCGACTAGTGTCAAAACTTAAAAAAGTTTTTTTCTCACATTTTAAAGCGCTCATTTGATCTAAAATTTTCTATACACTATTGTTTTGGATAAAAATACGATAATTTAATTATAATTAATTAAAATTAATTGACTGAAACTAATTATTTAAAGAATTACAGATACAGCTACGTTGGTTTCATTTTTAGTGACTTGGAATTTTTCCCCCCTTCGTTTTTTAAAGCATTCAGTTGAACTGAAATTTTATATACACGATTGTTTTGGATGACAATACGATACTTTAATGATAATAAATAAAAATTAATTACCACTTAATGTTGTGATTCTGTCTTATGTATATTAATTGTAACTACTGTGGGTGATCGGTTAACGAACATAATCCGTTCCAAGACTATGTTCTCTATCCGAATTGTTCGTTAACCAATCATCGATTCACTATAGACTTAAAAGGGAAGTCGATTAATTCGTTCTGGAGACCCTAAAAATTAAATTTTAAAAAATGTATAATTTCTTAGTAAGTTTTTTTTTAAAAAATAATACATACATATTGTCTTGCATATTAGTCAGTCCTTTTCATTTTTTGCTTATAGGGCGTTGAAGAACATGTCCATTATCGATTGCTTTTCTCTCTTTTTCGGGATTTTCCGGAAGTAATTAATAGCATTGTCGTTGTAAAGATCCCCAACCCTACTGACATCAGCTTGGTCTGGGTGCCATTCTAAGACCATTGCTCTGACAGCCTCCCACTTTTTCAAAAGATCTTTAATGGCAGATGTCGGCATTGATCCTCTTTCGTCTTACTCTTGTTCAGAAGGAGACACATTTCGATGTGTTTCTTGGTGTTCTTCATTCAAAATTTCTTGGAGCTCTTCTGTCGTTAGTTCATCTTCATGTCCCATTATGAGCTCTTCTATGTCATCCTCGTTCACCTTCAATTCCAGATCTCTAGCAGTTGTCAAAATTTCATCCATAATTTCAGGGGTGTATTCCTGATAACCTCCGAATATGTGTTCGTTATATATATATATCTCCGAACACAAAAATCTTTCATGAAAGTGTTCGTTAGCCGATTTGTTCGTTAACCGATCACCCACTGTATTTAATAAAAATTAGCTAAAATAAAAATTTTCCTTGTTGATCTAAGTAGGAATTGACTTGAAATTTTTTTTTTTATTACTTGTTATACTTGCGTCATAGTGAACTCTTCTGGATGTTACTGCCGATATCTTTGATGTTTAGGTGCTTAAAAGAAAGCTTGTACAAAAAATTTCCTAAACACGAGCAGACAATGATGTTTAAGATAGACTGAATACTGGAGATAAACAATAGATTAAGATATACCATCGATGCAAGTGGCTAGAATGGACGGTTACATTTTTCGTTTTGAAAGGGGTGGAAACTCAAATTTTCCCCATCCAACAAATGTTTTGCCTTCGATTCTAAGCCGCACCCGATTTTCAGTAGCAATAACACTGGAAAAATAGTGCTGCTTAGATTTAAGTAAATGCGGTATTTTTTCTCTTCACTCAAGAGCTCCGTTAGCTCAAGATACTACGTTACTGTCCAGTTGGAGTTGTAACCCTTCAAGAGTAAAACATCAATTTCAAATGGGAAAAAAATGCAATGTACTTCTTCAATGTAAATATGATAATGTCACTCAACTCAGTTAACATCATTCTTAATATTTGTAGATAAGATAGAGACTATAGGGGGGGATATGGAAACCACGTGAAAAATACGGTTTAACGTTCTTTTTCTGTCTCTCACTATCAGTTAATTCACTTATTACTAATTTTTATCTTAGTAAAAGGAAACCTTTTGCTGTGGTATTTGAATTTTTAACTTTGAATTCAGTTAGCATTTTATTTTTAAAATAAGAACTATTTTGAGGTATTAAAAAAATCCAGAGCTGTATGACTATTGATCCCCCAAAATAATACATGACAAAGAGGAAACATATCAATATAATCAGTTCTTTTCTTAGATGATAAGAGCTATAATCTTATCTGGTATGGAAGTTTTTATTTTTCTTCATCATAATAATCAATAGCAATGTACGCAGTAGTTTTAACTCCTCCTGTTTATTTTTGGTTACATTACTAAGAGGTAAATATTACTTGTTCTTTTCAAATAAAAGTAGCTCTAATTGTGCACTGAATATTAAATATTACCTTTAAAAATGTCTTATATTTTGAACGTGATTTAAGTTATTTTGATTCTTTGTATGGAACTGTATTTTAAAAAAACTACTACTACTTTAGAGTTAAGAGACACATAAATAAAAGCTTTTTAAAGACAAAGCAGCATTTGTGCTGCATAGTGGTCGTTTTTTAATACTACACTATTTTGATGTAAGAAGAGATCACTTGTGCTTGCAGGCCAAGCGACCATCAATGGAGGCATTTTCAACAGACAGACGATTTTACCGGGGGCGTGGTGGTTCATCTGAGAAGATAGGGTGGACTATTTGTTGAATCTCAGCTGATACCTAACTATACGCTTTTCATCAGCAGTAGCAAGGAAATGTTTTAAATTTGAAGGGTAATGGTGCTACCAGAGCGACGGCAGCAAACGTGGATCAACACTTCTACTGTCAAGTAGTAAATACCCCACAAGCTCCTTCTTCGGCCCTTTCTCAGTATTTGCAGATCTTCCCATATACACAAGAGTCATTTCCCATCAATTGTAACTTGCACCCATAGCTTCCTTTAATAAGGCTCTCATTGACTTCGTGACACAGAAAACTTCATTTATAACGGCACGAGGCTAGAGCAATGTGGAAGATGGAATGGCATTTGATAATATTCGCCAATAAGCCACACGTCTTTTTGTTGCAATTACAGTCACATGACAACGATGAGTGTGGTGTCGACGTGATGATAGGTCCAAACCTGATTAATCCTTCACGTGACAACGAAGTATCCTAATTTTGGGCATTCTGTACCATAGCAGGTATCTCTGATTCATATTCTTGGCATTATGACTGCTCAATAACATCCGTTGCATTCTCCTTCCTTCAGAGCCACACATTGCACCACGCATCAGTAAATGTGGTGTACAAAATATATAGATGCTTTATTTACCACCCCATTCAAACTCTTCTAAACGGGATTGGACGCTGCTTGTATTGCCCTGCCATCCCCACGTTCAGTAGACGAAACTTCAGGAATCAAATGGTAGGGAATGGAGAATCCTCCCTCATGAAGTTATCCATACTCTCTGTGCCGAGACGTATTGCTAGTCTGGATGCTAGCTTGCATGGTGGTTCTTTAACCAACTGATATGACGTTGCTTACATTCTATTTTTAGAGTATCCTTTCAAAATAAGCATTACTTATTTTTCGATGCTGTGTTTCGGTTTGCCGAGTTTCTTCACTTCTACCCACACCTTCTTGGCTTCGAATTTTTAATGTCCTGCAGTGAATTATTAATAAATTGAAAAACTCCCATTATCTATATTTACTTGGAAATATATGAAATAATTGCAAAGTAAACTTTTTTTGTTTATTTAAATAATGACTAAATTGAATAAAGGGAAAAGTTTGGCATAAAATTGAATTAATTCCTAAAAATATAACACTGGAAGAAAAGCGCTTTGTTCATTTAAATAAATAAAACATTTTTATATGAAATCGCTTTCGAAATTAAACATTTATTTTAAAAAATAAATTATTTGAATACAGATACATAATTTGTAATTTATAATAAAAATAAGTAAATTACTTATACATTTATTTTTGTTTTCGAAAATTAATTTCAATAATGGAGGGGAAAAAAGATTGATTTGAATGAATCTTCTTTTTATTAAAGTAATCAAAATAAAGATATTTGCTAAGGAAAATGCAATTAATTTTATTATTTTAAAAAAATACATGTGTTTGAATTGTAATAATTTCAGTCCATAACATTTCGAAACTTTTTTGCTCATCTGTTTTTATTCTCACAAAAAAAAAGAAAAGAAAAATACATTTACAGAATACACATTTCATTTTTTTTACATACACAGATTATTGCAAAAAAAAAAAAAAAAAAAAAAAAATACAGATTCAGTACTTTTTTTATTAGGCCCTTTCACTTGGCACAACTTCATTAACATATTTTTTGTTATTGGTGACGAACTCGTTAAAAAAAATAACTCAAGTAATGTCCAGTAACTGAGTTATAAAAATACACAGATTTAGCGTCAAAAATTATATGTTTTGCTGCGCTTGAATAGAAACTATCATTAATATTCAAACTTGAATTTGCAAAATGATGATTGCCCTACAACTTTTGCTCTAAATTTCCGTAGAACAAATACACACACTCAGTGGCGGAGCAGCCCATAAGGGCCAGGCCCTACTGTGCCCATCCCAGTATACGTTACCATTGGGCGCTGAGGTGCATTAGCAGATGTCCCGATTAGATGGTCAGTTTGAAGCGAGACCCCAGTGTTTAAGTCCCCAAGCAAGCTTGGTACTCATTTATAGACCTACTGCTGTAGGGATGAAAGCTGAATCAACCTTGCTCAGCGTGGGGCTGTGGCCTGTGGTGTGGAAACATGATACGCTACCACTTGACCACTGGGCGAAGAACACAAATAGACGTACTATATTTTGCACTTTTCGATTCAGCATGCAAAATTGATCTCTTTCTTTGTTTTAAAAGTGAAACTAAATAATTTCATTCATGAAACATATTCCGATATTTCCAATTCACCAATTTAAAAAAATAAAACGAATCAAATTTATGAAATAATTTTTCACATTCCTTATCGTTCCTTGACACTGTGACTGTAATCAGTGACATAGCAACATTGTTTATTTTGATTAAACATGTTTCACGTGTTTGAAGTTTATTAGCATTTGTTGTTATCTTTGATATAAATTGTAGTTTCGCTTTTCGGTCTGATTATATTGTTCGTAACACATTTCGCCGAGAAACATGTCTCAGAGAAATCTATGGGTATCTGAATTCTTTTTTCCTTTATTCTTATACAATCAAATATTTAAGAGGAAACAATTTAATGTTTTGAAACATTTCACTTGAAAGAAAAAGTTTTTCATCCAAGTTTTTTGCATGCAGTATTTTAATTAATTTGTATTCAGATTTATTTATCGTTCCCTTAAAATTTCTTTGAATTTATGTGTAATATCTGTATGTTACATAATCAATGCAACTTTTTCAAAGATGTAAACTCAAAATTTCATTCTTCATCAAATTTGATATTAAATAGTTGTATTTTAAATAATTAGAGGTATTTGAATTGTTTCTCTAAAATTTTGAGATATTGTGAGAATTTTTAGCTTTTTTTCTTTTAAATAATGGTTGTTATGTTTCAGTGTCCTGATCATTACAAACTAATAATTTATTCATTGAAGGATTTTAAATGATATCTTTTTCTGGTTTGAATTGTATAAATATAATTTGTCTTTGCATTATTATTTTGAACATATTAATATGTGCTTGTTCTGCTTTAATCTATATTTCTTTATATATGATAAAGCCTAAACTATCATAAGTATTAATTATAATTTGCATTTTTTTGAAGAATTTGATATGATTTTCTCAATCCATTCCTATGGTTATATGTGTGTGGTGTGTATATGTATGGTTACATGAAACGTAACATTTGAAATTTTTATGAGCTATCCAGAGTCATGTCTGTATAATAAGGAAATTTTTTTTTATTTAAATTGTTGTTCCAAATCTTTATTTCGGACTAATGTATGAATTTTCCAAATTAAAAATAAATTTTATCTAAGTTTAAACAAATATAAGCTTTTAATAACTGTTAAAAGGTACTTAAAAAACCATTGCATGTCTTTTTTTAAAACTTTTTTTTGCATTATTTTTAATTCATTTCAATAGCATCAAGGTTTTTAAATAAATTTTTTAAACCAGAAATCAAAGATAAAAGTGATATATTAGAAAAATATAAACCATTTTCTACTCTTTGTGTGAGCATCTAAATTTGCTTACGTATTTGTAAGATTTGTTGTAGTGTAATGCTTTCTAATAATAAAACTTTTAATTTTGTAGTCCATAATATAAATGGCTATAGAAAGAAAATATTCTAATTTAGATTTTGTTTTTATATCATTTATTGTATTTGATTAGAATTTAATGTTTTTAGAGAAAAATAACTCAAAGTTAAATAGTGTTGTTTTAAATTAAAACAACTTTTTTAAAAAAATTTTAATCAGTGTTTGTGTATTATATTATTTTAACATTCATAAAAAGTTCCTATTTTTGTTTTCCAGAAAAAACTTAAGTCAATGACTCTCCTTGCAGCTGGAGGTAGTGTAACTTTTGCAGCTATAAGTTTATATCAAGGGAATGAAAAATTTTACAAAAATATTGCAATGCCCACTTTACATTATTTTGTGTCTCCCGAGACTTCACAAAATCTAGGAATTTTTGCTGCAAAATGGGCTTTAATACCTAAATGTAAAGTTGAAGATGGATCTCTTCTGGTATGGTCTTCAAATCTATTATATCTATTAATAATATAATGGGAAATTATTAGCCGTGCTTGAGTAGTTTTATATATAATAAACAATATATTAAAAATCTTAGGAACCATTTAATTACATAAATATCGTACCAAAAAATATTAAATAGATATTTTTTAATTTTCATTAATTAAATCAATAATTTTGTTATATGTATTAAGAATGATGTTGAAATTTGATTTTAGACAATTAAATTTTCAAGTTTTAAGAAGCAATTCAGTATGTATACTAAGGTATTATGAATGTAACTTGCATGTTCATAATTAAGGCTTTATAAATGTGTCAGAGCTTTTTGTAAAGTTAGCATTCCATATAAGAAGATTATAGCTTTTGGAGTTAGAAATTTTATTCTATTCTTTATATAACTTCACAGTGGCAACATTTCTGAGTTTTATCCATAATGCATTCTCATCTTGATCTTTGTTGATCACTGTGTTATTAATTTCTGAGAACCATTTGTAATAAATTATCCATTGTTGTTTCATTAAATTTCTTAATGTTTGAATAAATATCCATAAAAAATTCACTTTAACCATGATCCAACATTAAAATTTGAACAAGATATATTTATATGTATATATCTTGTTCAAATTTTCAATCGTTAATAAAATACATTTAATTCATCTGCTCAAGTTCAAATATATTTTTTAAAACTTGTAGCGAATGACACTTGATGTTAATGCAGTTTTTTCAAACATTAATTCTGTTTAATTAATGAATAAATAGTAATAAACAAAAATAATAGTCCAACACCATGTATAAAAAGGAAAATTGCTCATTATGTTCCTGTAGTGCAATGGATAGTGCATTGGACTTCTAATCCATAAGGTTATGGTTTTGAATCCCACGTGGGATGGCTTAATTTCTGAGAAAGTGATTTCTTTTTACTATACTGTTTTATTGGAATAATTAAATTTAATTAGTGAATAAAATAGTAACAAACAAAAGTAATAGTCCAACACCATATATAGAAAGAGAAATGGAAAAATTGCAAGGAAAATCGCTTTCTATTTTGCCACTTAATATTGTGATTTTGTCATATGTATATACATATTTATATTAATTGTAATTATTTAATAAAAAGTTACTAAAATAAAAATTTTCTTTGTTGACCTTAGAAGAAATTGATTTAATTTTTTTTATATTACTTGTTTTAAGGATGTTTATTTATTGAGACTAAATCGCTCAACAGTTGAAATGATTAAAGCCAAGATTGTTAGAAAATTAATGCAATTACAATTAAGATAATTTGATGTTACAATACTTTCTATTTCATATTTAATTATTTTAGTGTTGTCATTTTGTAATTCACATGTTTAGCATTTGTTCTTTAGTGAATAGTAAAATGCTGATTTAAATTCTTATATAAACAAAAATTCTTATATCGAAAAAGTGTTTAGTCTGATGTAGGTACATTTAGCAAGTCAATAATATGATGTGTATATTTTTGCAGAGGACCTCATTATGGGGGTTAGAATTTTCAAATCCTATTGGCATTGCTGCAGGTTTAGATAAGAATGGAGAAGCATATTCAGGATTATTTAAAAGTGGTATTGGTTTTATGGAAGTTGGAACTGTTACTCCTTTGCCTCAGAGTGGTAATCCAAAACCTAGGATTTTTATGCTACCTGAAGATGAAGCTTTGATAAATAGGTATTGCAGCATATTCAAGTATTGTTTCAAAATCTGAGGATGTTTTTGTAATTTTGTTATAAAATATTTTTATTAGTATTATTTCACAAATATTTTTATGAGTTTTCTCAAATATTCATTTACATATTGCATTTTAATCAGCACTGAAAGATTTTGCATATAAGTACTTTTGATCACAAATATAAATGATAAAAAGTTTTTTTTCTCTTATGTATTTTAAATGCAAATCTGACTCTTATAATGAGTTTATGACACAAAAAATTGTTGAAAATAAAATGAATAATATACGGTGCCTCTCCTGTCCATCAGATGGTTGTACATAATTTTGCTCCTCAGGTTTTAATTTTCAGATCATGCACCTTATTGATATGCAACTTTCTTATTCTTTTCAATAATATTATGTGATGAAAGGAAGTTTAGCCACAGAATTTCAACCAATAGAAATAAATTTGTTAAAACTGATTTCTGCACATTAATTTTAAAGGAATAGCTGGTTTTACTGAGCTATTTTTCTTTAAAAATTTTATTTATAGATTTAAAAATGTGTGGCTTTTATGCAATTTAAGACTTTTATGAATTTTACTAAATCTTTTATCAGCTATTATTTTTTTATTTTAGTTTTAATGCCTATTTCTGTTTTTCAGGTGTGGTTTCAATAGTGAAGGTCATAATTATGTTAAAAGAAATTTAAGTATTAGAAATGAAACAGGTATCCTTGGGGTCAATTTAGGTAAAAATAAGGAAAGTAAGTCTGCTGAAGAGGATTATGTGCTAGGTGTCAGTGAATTTGCTCCCATGGCTGATTACCTTACAATTAATGTATCAAGTCCAAATACACCAGGTTTGAGGTCTTTGCAAAACAGAAAAGAATTGGAACATTTGTTGGATAAGGTAAATGTTTAAATATGTTGTTTTTGATGAGTGCATATTGCATTTTCATAAGGTATTAAGCACATTTTTTAAACTGAAAGTCGTGTATCACTTAGTAGTTACAAGCTGTAGAAAAATGGCTTTCATAAAGTTTAAAATACAAGACAACAGGTTAATGTACACTTATTATGTACTTAGTAGAAATAATGTGCTCTCAGTAAATATATTTATTCTATTTTTTATAAAAATCAAGTTCTCACATATAACATTTTTAATAAAAAAGCAAATTCATAAAATTTTAGGGAACTCTTGAGGTAAAGGTTTTGAATTAAAATTGAAAAAACGATTTTTTTTAAATGTTAATGCAGAATTTTAATTTTGTTCTAAAAAAACTTCATTGTATGGTTAAAAAAAATTAACTGGTGCATTATATTTTGCTTTCTTAAAAATTGATTTTATATTTATGTGGAATGCTCTTTTATGTAAAACAGTCTTATTATAATTGCAGTTAACAATAATTTCTTATAAAATTTATGTTTTAATTTTTGTGAAGTAATTATCAATTTTCATAAATTTATAAAAAATATGCATCATGAAAATATAAATGAAGCATTCCAAATAAGTTTTAGTTGATGTAACTGTTTACTGTGTAATGCATTTGTATCTGTATCATTATCTCAAAGTATAATTTAGGTTCTTGAGGCTAGAGACAATAGTGATAAGAAGCCTCCAATTTTGTTGAAAATTGCTCCAGATCTTACACATGAAGGAAAAAAAGATATCGCTCATGTGGTTCTCAGAAAAGGGGTAATTATACTACTTTATAAAAGTTATTGATATTTTAAAGGAAGTTGAAACAATTATTTAATTTATGAATTTGTTATATTTAAATATGTAAAAGAATTATGTAACTAATATTATAATTTGAAAACAATATTTAATATTCTTGATAAGAAATCAGTTATAAGCACGAAAAAATAAGAAACAGCTCTGTAATATCAGATAGTATAATATACTTTGAGATTTGGCTTAAAACAGAATTTTCATACATATATATTTTTTTATCCTTTTATTTCATATATTTTAATAATGTTATCTATAATTATGTCAGTCAAGACCTTTTATCATGAAGATAAAATATTTAGGTCTATTATTTAAATATTCTTTTAATGGGCCTTACCCTGGACTTATAAAACACTTCACTGAACTAATTGTATATGGGTCTCAATATACATATTACAGGATGGATCATCTCATGCACAGATATTTATTTTATTACTATTTTTGTAATTAAATATTGTAGAGAGAAAATATATTCTAGCTAAAATCAATAGTTGGATAGTGTTGTTTGCCCAACTAAGAGGACTAATTTAAGTCAAGAAGGTGTATACTGTATTTTAATTGTTATGTTTACATTAAATGCAATAGAGAGCAGCCTGATTGTAAAGTTTCAACTTTGACTGTCAGATGTCTGATTTCTACTATAATTCTACCAAAGAGATTGTTAAATAGTATTATGGGAGTTGATTAATCTTAAAGTTAATATGGGAAAAAAATAAAAATCATCTTGCTTTGGGGACTATCACATTCTGTATTGTTTTCTTGCACTTGATATTAGTTCAAAATTATTAAGTTTATTACCTTAACCTTTTTTTTTTGAGGAATAAAAAAAATTTAAATCAATTACCAGTTATGCTGAATAAAATTTAATTGGTTACGTTTCTCTTTTACTTAATTTAGAAAAAAATTGATGGGCTGATAGTTTCTAACACTACTATCTCTAGACCTGAATCTTTAAGAGGACAACATAAAGATGAAGTTGGCGGATTAAGTGGAAAACCCTTGAAACAAATGAGCACCGAGGCAATTAAGGATATGTATAAATTGACTGGAGGTAAAGAGATTTTTTAAATATGTTGGTATTCTTATGATCGGGTTGTCCAACACACGGCCCGCCGACTCTTTTTTAATAAGTTTTAAATATCAGATTTTTAAAGTTTTTTTATTTTGAAATTTATTTGAGGGGAAATTTATATATATATATGTATATATCTACAATGTATTTGCCTGTTACCTGTTTTAAAATAAATCCTTTTTGATAATAAAAATGTTCTTAAGATTAAAATAGATTTACATATTTTATCAAACAGTTACATTTTATTTTACTGTAGTAAATTACTATTTTAATAAATTTCAAATTGCATTATGCATATCCTTTACTATGGATGGTACATTATTTTCTGTGTGTGCGACTTTAGTTTCTCCTCCTTTTTATTTTGGAGTGCCCAAAAAGCATAGAGGCAGTCAGAGATGATTTTTAAAGTTAAAAAAAAAAGTATTCAGGACACTGTAAAGATAAAAGACAATTTATACTTAATAGTTTGCGAAAGACAGCACTATCAAGTTTCAACAATGAGTAACGAAAGATCAATTCAAAAGGAACACCGCAATTTTCAAGAAAATGGCAACTGTAACATTTTAAACATTATTTGTTCATTGCATTTTTATATCATACAAATATTATATTATATGTCTGTGTATACATGAAAAATAATGAAAACAATAATAATTCATTCTGTTTTAAATTTTCTCTCCAATAAATGTTTTTTGTTTCAAAATCTGATATAAAGGTACATATTTTTATGTGCGGCCTGCGAGATTATGCTTTTTCGAAGTGACCTGCAAGGTCATTTGGGTTGGACACCCCTGTTTATGATGACCAAAAATCCTTTAAATTTAGAATTTGTGTACTACAGCTTATTGATAATATAAAATATACTTATTTTGAAGACTCTGATGAATTTTTGAGTCTGTTAATTTTTGTCAGAAAAGTTTTTTAAGAGTATATGAAATTCATTATATATTTAAAGGTCAGATACCAATAATAGGAGTTGGTGGTGTATCTTCTGGTAAAGATGCATTTGAAAAAATTAAGGCTGGAGCTTCACTTATTCAACTCTATACAGCTTTAAGTTATGAAGGACCACCAGTTATAGGAAAAATCAAAAGAGAATTAAAGGAATTACTAATGTAAGTTTTTAATTCTGTTATTTAGTAAGAAATTAAGTAATGTATTTTAATTCAGCATTTTTCATTGCAATCTGTGCTTAGTTTAAAAATAAAAAAGTAAATATGTTCAAAGACAAATAATACGGTATTACTCTTATTTTGGAGAGAACAATGCCAAAAAAATGACACCTTAAAAAAAATTGAATGCTACATATCAACTACTCATTTTTTTAATTTAAATATTTTGTTCACACAGATTGCTGAAAACTACATATACTTATTGCACTAACCAAAATATTATCAGCAAGATGTTAGATTTGTATTTTTATTATTTACTAAGCTCATAATACTTTTTCTTTATTTATATATTTTTTCTGAAAATTTAGAAAATAAAAATTTTACTAAACATTTTTGTTTAAGTATAAATTGTGTTGGAACTTTTTTGTGTTATATTAGTCTTCATAATTTCTCAGAAGTGTTATTTTAACTCATTAATAGTTACTTGAAACTTCTCATGACAATTTATTAATTTTCTACTAAAAATTGTACATGTTTGAGAAATTTTTGATAGTATTATAATTGTTTTAATTTATTTTTCAGAGCTAACAAATATCATAACATTGTTGATGCAATTGGAGCTGATAATCGATAAATTCATTGAAATATTTATATTAGAAATCAATACCATAAAACACCTTTTTGTTATAATGCTATGGAGTCTAAGTCAGTTGAGATTTTGAGAGAATCTGTTTTTATGAATGACCCACATGTCTAATTATGCATGTCGTAAAAGGCAACTAAAATGGGTACCCAACGTCTGGGGATGTAGCCGAACACCCTTCCCCTGGAGATTATATATCAGGGGACTGATTCTCCAGGTTGGGGGTTGGATGTGGGGCTCACAACCCCACACCGTAAAATTACTTGTTTTGTATAGTCTGAAGTGAAAGATACCCAGTGCCCTTCTTGTAGCCAAGAAAGAAAATTAAGAACTTTATTTTTGATTTATGGATTTGGATAGATGCAGTAGAGGAGGTTGGAAACATCTAGTTCAGAAGGCCTTGGCCACCCAGGGCTGTTGCGCCATGGATGATGACATGTCTAATAAACAAATTGTAACGTAATTTTCTTTAAAAATGCTATTTATTTAATAAAAAGGAACATTTTGCAAATGTATTGGACAAAGCTATTTAACAATTTTTAACCACTTTATCAAAAATATAATTTATTCTAATAAGCGAAAACTTTTGTTACTCTAGAAAATTCTACAACTAATGTAAATAAATGATAAGCTATTATTTAAAACATTCTGCTTGAAATTTGTATACTTAAATAATATATCAGCTGATGTCCTGAAGTTTTGAAGTATAATAATGGAACCTTTTTATACATATATTTTCAATAGATATCTTCTTTTGAAGGAAAAGCAAAATTACTTTGATATTGTTAATTTTTCATTGGGAATAATATTAGTTAATTCTGTTCAACTTTTATTTTGCTGTAATGTGTTTGGCTTCACAGATTGATTTCACTTACATCTTTTCAAAGGTAGAGATTCTCTATCAAAAGATATTACTGTTTTTAATAATCATTTAATGAATTATCTAAGTAAACTAATGCAATTGATCTAGAATGAAAAGTACTTTTATCCACCTTTTTAGTTATTTATGGCAGAACCCTAACATTGTGCCAAATATTTCCAAAGATGTAGTTTTTATTGAAATATACTAACTATCTGAAATATAGTTGAAGTTGAGTTGTTTTTAGTAGTCCCAAGTATGACTTCTAGGGGAAGGGGGGAAGCATTATCCTCCTTAAAAATTTATTCTTTGAACATTCAAAGTTCTAATTATTTTTGTTTAGTGATATAACATGCATGTTGAACTGGGACATTATAATTTTCCAAAATAGACACTTTAAAGTAACAAAAGTTATAACAATTATGTCATTCTACCTTGATATAAATTTTTTATACTGTTGTAATATCAGAAATATACAATTATGGATTTTATGAGTATTTCAGTAAAATATATGACGAAAAAAGAAAAGCAAACTTTTAACCGTTGGCAATTTTTCTTATTTATTACTCATAATAAATATAAATATTAAACAAGAAAGTCCATCGTGTCTTCACCCTTCCATAACTTAAAACAAAAAATGCCACAGATACTTTCTAAGAGTCACAATGTTATATTGCATTACAAATTTTTTAAAAATATTACATTCTTCTACAATAAAATTAAATATCAATATAGCACAAGAATATTAGCCATATGCAGTAAACATTAAAAACATATAGCACTCTAGAAACAATTACACAAAGCCAACCTAAATTATATCTCCAAATGAATATTGAAGCACATACAACATCTACCATAAACCATCACAAAATTATTACAATTATATATCCATATTATTGATTATGTAAGTATTGGCAAAAACGTATGAATTTTTACACAAAATGTATGTATGAGGTAGAAAATATGTTGTAACTAAACATCTTGATTTTTTTTACTCTTTAAAAATTAGTAATGGAAAAGAACTCAACACACACAAAATACTGTAACAAATTGGATATACAAATGATATTAGTATATTATTATAGGCAAACAACCAAAAAAAGAGATTAAATTTGTGTAATAGTTTGAAAAGTATAAAACATACAAATCTGCAATTAATAATAATATTATTTGTGCATTGATTTAATGTTAATAAAAAATGTTTTAAGTTTTAATATGTACAACCTATATTGTTACTCTTGTAAGCTGCAATGTACATCTTCATATTTTAATTTCTTAAATCAAAAGAATGAAGAATAACTTAAAGTTTGATTATTTAGATGATTTGTACTTCATGAAAAGTTTAGTAAAGCTCCAGAACTTGAAACATTAAATACATTTCAACATAAAAATGAGTTAAATGCATTAAAAACTTGTAATAAAATATAAGATATGTGAATGCTTTATTTTCTTTTATATAAAAACAGGTTAATATAAAAATATAATATAATTACGATAGTATTTGATATTATCCAACAAAATGAAACTTTATGTTGGAATTTTTTTTATTTAAATAAGTTTAGTCAATTACAAAATAAAATGCAGTTACACAGTTTGTATAACTATAAATATTTTAAATTTTTATAGCAAAATACTATTGTTTCATAAGTTTTGCATATTTCTAACAATTATTTGGTTAAATTTTTCACCTAGTTTAAAATTAATTTCGTAAAAAAAGTCGGAAAACTATTTGAATTATTGCTGTTCTGAGCTCAAAGGGGAAAAACATTAAATCTGAAAATTTATAAAGATACAATGCACTTTTTTTTCTTAACTATTTATATTAATATATGAGCATGATCTTAAAAAAATTAATCAATCAGCAAATTCATCTTTGAACACTTAAGACAACTAAATTCCAATTTGTAAATTTTATTTATAGTAAATTTATATAAGTAATTTAACTGATTTATACCTACTAAAAATTACATTAATCAACACATAGTATAGATGAACAAAATTATATATTGCTCAACTAAGTCATAATTATATGATTCATATAAAAATGAATGTTTATATTAAATTCCATTTACAACAATTACCGTCTCAGTAATTTTCTTAAACGTCATTGTTATTTTTAATAGAAAGGCTTAAAAATTGGATCCTATTCTAACATGTATGAACTTCATATAAATAAAATATTTTTATTAGATTATAATACGAAATTTTTCTACAAAGTGTTTTCATTTACTAGATTCTTATATACTAACTTTTTTAAAAAAGTTTCAGATTATACTAAATCAATACAAATGAAAAATTTATAATGAAAATTGTACTTAAGGAACAATCAAAAGAACTTTCATTAAAGTAATACATTAAATCTGTTTCATAATATTTGACATCAATTATATTAGATACTCCATTAATTAGTTGAGTTCAGAAAGGGACTTGGTGACATCCGACATTTATCGTTAGCCTCTAGTTAGTAGTTAAATGCTCAATTCAATTGCACTGTAGATATATTATTGTACAAACATTACTGAAAGCAATGTTAGTATTGCTTCAACTCAGTTACATTAGCGTGTACATTTACTATAATATATGTTTCACCAACTATTTCAATGCTTGTTCAAAGGTCTCATCCTATGATAGCTGAATTAAAGAGTGCATATTGAATTCATAATGAAAAAAATTTCATAAGGTAAAAGTAATTATTGAAATAGATCTCAATATTAAATTGTTAATTTTTTTATGAAAGACTAAAACAACTTGCAGATATTTATGTACAGTGAAATATTTAACAGTGTCTGCAAATATGCAAGAAGCAATTAATATTTTACAACTAATTTATTACAAAGTAACAGTGTTGTTTATACTGCAAGTGGTTTTAAAATTGGATATATAAGAAAATTAGTCATAAAAAGAATAGTGGAGTTTGCCTTAAAAAAAAAAAGACAAGATTTCTGGTAAGATACAGGGGGAAAAATAACCATATAAAATTTTCAATTGCAATTGGGATTATCTATTTTATATGATACCAATGTATGCCAAGCATATTAATTTATTACAAACTAAAATGTGAAAAAATGATCTTGAATAGGATGACAAATATAAAATGCAAATCAAAGCTTTTATGAATTAATGTTAATGCTATGGAATCTGTAATATGAACTAAAACAAAAGTGAACATATAGATGACAAAAAGTTAACAAAATATAAATTTTCCATAAAAAGAAGCCATTTATATATAGTTATATACAAATGATCCACTTTGATAAGAAGCAATAATTTACTTGCTTCTGGTCCAATACAACAAGAACAGGTTACATTACATAAAATGAGTTCCTGAAATTCAAAATATTAAATAGTGGGTAAAATCACTTCTACACTTTTTAGAAAAATAGTGAACAATATGATACAATACATGTACAGAATGATGAAATTCATTAAGGGACACTAGTAAAATAAAAATTATTAATGTTCAAATGAACTATTCTTGGACAAACAGATTTTTAAAATTACATAATTAAAAATTGTAGATAGGGGGAAATAAAGTAGTGCTCTTCAGAATTAATTTAAAAAACAAAACTTTTCTGTTTTTTTTGGAGGGGAAAAAAAGCTTTGTGGCTCTTAAAAGTATTTATATTCCTTTAGAATGGCATTCCCAATGAAAACAAGTATGATTTGTAATTGAATATTTGATCAAATTAGATAGAATGAGAAATTGAAAACTTCACTGTTTGTAAAGCAGTGATAATCCCATCTAACAGATATTCGTGCGAAGAACATTATAATTTTTCAAGCACCCCTTAAAAATATTAAAAACTGAATGTTACTTTTAAAATATTTTGGAGATAGTTAAATTATATCATGGAACTGATAAAAATTTTCTACATATGACAAAGCAACAAGTAGGGATTATTAGACAATGAACAGAATATATATGTTAGTATATTAACATAATTATTATCAAATCTTATTTAAAAAGAGAAATTGAAGAAATGTATTATGCAATGATTTATTAGTATTGTATGGAGATAACAAAGAATCAGAAATAATCAATATTATGAAAGGGTTCTGTAACAGAATAGGATGAGTAAAAAGCAGAATATGAAGAGCAAAACAAAAACAAATCCCTAAAAACTATGGTGTTCCTAACAAACTTCTATTCTTGAAAAGACAGAAAAAACTAAAAATGTATTTTAAAATATTGTTCAACATTTTTTTTGGTAATGTAAGTACATGAATATTATTTAGCATTATATTATTAACCTTATTCCCTAAGTTGATATTTAAATGCTTTTATTCAGGGTTACATTTTTTATCTTCTTTGTGGAAAAATCTCTTTAAAAAGAATACATAGAGATCGTCTATGTTATTAAATATGAATTGTCAACAATAATACCACTTTGGGAAATGAGCTTCTCCAACTAAAATTTGATTTATGTCAATTATTCCTTTACTCTTGAAGATACACCCCCATTTTCTTCGAATAATCAACTTTATTCCAAGATTACTTTTTCTATGATTACTTATTTCATTAAATTCTTATCAAACAATATTTACTGAATGTTTTTTCTCCTTAAGTATATGAATTTTCTTAATTTAATGAAGTTAAACTTTAAAGGTAAATTTGATTTAAATTTCAAAAATTCAATCTTTAATTTCAAATTGTTTCATTTATTGAA
The DNA here is from genome assembly GCA_019973935.1 of Trichonephila clavipes. Classification (NCBI taxonomy): domain Eukaryota; kingdom Metazoa; phylum Arthropoda; class Arachnida; order Araneae; family Nephilidae; genus Trichonephila; species Trichonephila clavipes. The sequence continues at coordinate 31,029 of BMAU01001071.1, forward strand.
GGAAAGGCTTTAATTTCAAGAGTTTATACTAATACAAATCTGCCTTTCTTTATACACACACTTCTCCATTTAGGTTTTTCATAATTGTGGAAAGAGAAATTTTCCATCAAGATTACACAATAGATATTGTATTGTTAATTAATAAAACAATTGTACTTAAATTTACCATCAAAGAATGTATACAAAATTTAATTTCTTCCAGTAATTTTACAATGATTTAATATTTCAAAAGGATAAAAGAAAATACTCTAATTCAATCATTAACAAAACTTTCATTAACTGGTTTCTAGATGTTAGAAAGACAGTGCTTTACACAACAAAATATTACATTTATGATTATTTACAATTATATATAATATAAAAAGTTACATTTTTGAAATGTTTTATGTGACAGCTCAATGAATGTATTGAAATCTGAAGAAATGACAATTTAAAGCACTTTTTTAAAAAAATGATCATTAACTTACTAATATGATGTCCAATCCTGTGTGTGTGGAGGTAGTCTAATTAACAGTTCACAAATGTACAGAACATTTTAAGAGTCCCCATTTAAAAGACATGCTACTGAAAATGTACAAATCAATATATAAATACAGTGGAAGTTAAAAAAATAAATACATGTTTATTTATACACACATATAAACCATCACATATCAAGATGCTCTAGAGGAAACTGCTGTTGTTGTATAGTGTGCAATTGAACAAGGATTTCTATGATCATTGCTGGTCATTAAGGAAACTGCTTCTCTCCATTCTTGAAAACAAATTCTTGAGCCCTAGGATGGAAGAATAATTTTCTTAGTTTTAATACAGAGTTAACATAACTTTTACTACACAGTTATCAAGAATACTGGCAAACACATTGGAATATCAAATAGAAAATATTTAAAAATCAATAGTAGTAAATTTTTCTTTTTAGAATTTCTACAATTTTAAGATCAGATTTTAACCTGCTAAAGGAAGGTAATATTACAAGCGAGGTAATTATTGATTTTAATAGAAGCACACTAATTACTTTTTAAACTTTTGTTTTGATGCATTTAACTAGTTTTTGATTTGGCATTCAGATTTTTTTCAAAGCTCAATATATATATATACACAATAATACAGAACATACATGTCCCTTTAATACAATTCCTTTAATTACATAGTATTAGTTCTCTTCATTATATGTTAAAACAGACTTTGCAAAATATTTTGTTTTGGTATTACAATATGACACAAGCTTTAGAAACCCTTTATTTTTAAAATTTTAATCAGAAACTAGTAGACATCAGTTTACTAAACTATTTTGAAGATCAGTGGTCTTCAAACTTTTTGGATTCACGGAACCCTGAGAACTATAAGGTGTTTTGGAGAACCTCATTCTTCCTCCACACAATCAAGAACGTACATTTTTGAGTAGTATTTAAAGTTGATCAACATGTTATAAATAAATATTTTACTTAAAGAAATTTTTTTTAAAAAAGCTTTGTGTTTATTATATAAAAATTTTAATGTAATTTCAAATTAATGTACATGCAGACACACAAAAATATTAATTTGTGATCTAAGATTTATTGATTTAATATTAACGTCGCACTGTTCAGCTGCACGAGGGCTTTTGGTGACGGACCACGTAATTTTGAACCATGGTCAAGTGACGTGGACGACACCTGAGCTGGCACCCCCCTCTCCTAATTACCACACCAAGGCGAAGACATTTCAGCTCTTGACAGATTTAACGTGCATTGCTGCCCTACACGACGGGTCTTTAGTGGTACTGGGCTCGAACTTGTGACAAGGCAAGTCCCGATTCGATACCTATACCACTCGTCTACCGCGGCCACATTTGTGATCCAAGAGTCTCCTACTTATGCATGTAATTGGGATGTACGCCTGCATTTTTTTTTACACAAACTGTTGAAGTCTAGGTCTAATGAAATTATCTGTAGTTTTTTATCTTCTGCCTTTAATTTGCTTTTAGTTACTTGCATTGAGAAATATTTTTACTTAAATATAATGTTCTGACTAGCATTTGAATGTTTCAAGTTGTGTGAGAAACCCTCTGTATTTTGTGTGAATTATCAACCTAAAATTTAGCTGTTCCTGCTTAAATTTAGATTTTAATTTCCAATCTATTGATATATTGATAAGTTGTTTCCTCTCCTTCATTATAGGTATTTTTTTCTACAAATGCGAAAGGTTCATTTTCCATAAGAAAACTATTAATTATAATTTTGCAAAACATTGTATTAATGAGCATAAAATTATTTTGTGGAACCCAGGTGATGCCGTTGGTTGAGTTCGAATAATAGCCAGAGATGGAGATAGTACTTAAATTTATATTACAAGAAAATAAATATTTACAGTTAAAGTTTACACTAAAAGGTAATAATGCGGTTAAATGAAAATTACACCCTTGAAGGTGCTGCGGATTGATGCGAACAAGACCTTGCGTCCGTCCGTTGCGTTTCAGTTTTCAGAATGTCCCGGTACCGGTTCCAAAAAGTTTCAGTTGGAGTAGGAAAGCGGGAAAATCTCGCGCACTCAGTTACAGTTAAGTGAGGAGTGGAAAGTCTGGCGCACTCAGTTGCAGTTAAGTGAGGAGTGTGGGAAACACCAGGCTAGTAAACAATAAAATATTCACAATCTAGTATATAGGTAGTACATATGAAAAAAGAAAGTTTTTTAATATTATTTTATTACATTATAAACAAGAGTATTACAAAACAAAACTATTATGTATGAATCAATGCTGATTTAAACTCTTTTCGAGCCCTGGGCACAGAAGATCTACATGTCCTCTTGGCACTGGGGGATCAATATTTATAACCAGAAAGTCTGGTAAAATGCAGCTTAACCTGGCCTCTGGGTGCCTTGCCCCAAGTACCCAATGGATAAACCAGCACTAGTATGAATAAAACTTTCAATTTTAAAAAAAATACAAACCACAAAAAAAAAAAAAAATCCATTTTGCATGCATCTTTATAATTTTCTCTTTGATTTTTTACTGTGACTAGTGGAACCCCAGGGTTCTGTGGAACAGTTTGAAAACCACTGTATTACATTAATACAATTTGTTTTGCCCTTTAAAAACCCTTCCCTTTAAATATGAGATTTAATGAGTTTGTATACTCTTCTCATAATATATGTTTACACATATATATTCTTTTATTTCATTACTGTTTTCTAAACTTTAAATATGGCGTGGGAGGAAAATTGCTCTAGAATTCATTTTGATTTACACCACACTCTAAAACAACATCAGGGCAACTAGCAATGGATCTCGTAATTTTGAACAAAGGTCACGTTACGTAGATGAACCTGAGCTGGCACTGCACTCTACAAATTTTGACACATTGATGCAAGGACTTAAAAGACAGCAAAAATTTAATGTGCATCAACTCCTCTGTGTGGTAAGTTTTAAGGTGGAACTAGGATTCAAACCTGCAACTCGACAACATTGACTACAAGTTTATGACCATGCCCACTTGAGCTACTGTAGGTTTACATTGTTCTGATATGAAATTTATTCATTAAATGTGAAACTTAAATTTTCAAAAATAAATAAAAGGCAATAGCTAAATAAAAAGATTTTACCACCACATACAAATTGTCTGCCAAAGCAAGATTATACTTTGGTATATAATTTAGTTTTTATTATATAGATTTGTCTGAATTTTATATACACTGCTTTTAGAGAGAAAGAAATATATTACTTTCTTAAACCATTACTTATTATGAAGAGAAGCTTTAATTAAAGAAAACATTAAAGTTAATTCAAGCTATTCAGGGAGGGAAGTTGCTTTGAAATATCTTTTTAAATTTACAAAACTATATCATATATGTTGTGAAAATTTTTTTAAACATTGTCAACTCTTTTGAAAAATAATTATCACTATCCAATAATATAATAGTTAACAGTTAAAAATTACTAATTTTTGTATAGCTACAATAGTAACTTTTTTAATTCAAATGAAATTCTTCAAAAATCTTCTTAATCTTTATTCATAAATAGAATATCAATCAACATACAATAAGACCTATAATTTCAATTATATTTCCTATGAACCACTCAAAATCCATGCAAATATACGATAAAATCCCAGTAAATAACAAAAGATGAATTCTGAAAATAGACATTAATTACTTGAAAATTATAAATTCATAAATTTACTTTTCAGAAAATTTATCTTACTTTTTCAAGAATGGTACAATCTTTGTCTTTTTGTAAATAATGATCTTGCCAAAATAACAACAGATCTCGTAAATTCTCCAAATGCATGGGACTATTATTGGTAGCAACATTACAACTTTCAATATTCAAAGCTAGAAATTTTAAATACTGTGGTAGTTCTCCTTTCTGCAATCCAAACATCAGAATCACCAATGCAGTGTTCAAGCAACTAACATTTTCCTAAAAAGAATGGATTAAAAATTTATATTACTATATTATATTGAAGAATTTTTCAAAGATTTTGCTGAAAACAAATTTAAATAATCTTTAAATGTAATTTGTTATTATCCATATGTTAAAGAGACTTGCAAAACCTTTTTTCCCTGAAGAAATCTAAATCAAAATATCATTAATCCAATTAAATTGAATATTGCAATCAATTATTACAAACAATTATTTTTCTTGAAAAATATTTAATTTAAGCATTTAAAAAGTTTTTTTGGTAAATTATGAAAAGAAGAGTTTTAAAATATTATCTTTTTCTTTGAGAAAACTTATATAACATCAATGTTATTCTAACTTTCTTTTATCTAATGAGGATTGAAAAAATCCAAATAAATTAATTCAAGCAATTTCATTATAACCATTAAAACTATTGTTTTCCAGCAATTATTAAATACATGTAGGATAGTGAAAATGATTACTTGGGTTAAGGTATGAATGTTGATGAGAGAAAGCAATCTTTGTAAGTAGTTGATTCTTGTTTTCAAATTGCCGACATGGCATAGTACATAGCAACATTCTTCAGCAAAAGCTAGAAATAATAAATTTAAATAAAAAATTATGGAAATTTTCAGTAGCATTTAAGATCATAAGAATTTTTATAAGTTCCAACAGTTTTCTTTTTTAAAAAATTAATTAAAAGTACAAATAATCATATATATGTGTGTGTGCGCACATTATTTAACAGTAAAAAACATTCTTTAAAATTTTATGAAAAGTATTATTCAATTTATAGTGCTCAGAGCCAATTTTAAAATTTTTATCTGCTAATGTAAATAATTCATATATAAAAAGTTTTAAAGAATTTATGTTTTAAATATAAAATACATATCTCTATAATAATACAATAAAAAATTCTTTATGAAATTCCATTATATTAATTCAGATATTCTTCAAAATAACAGATTCTGAAATTAAGTTGGTTAACTCACATTTTTAAAGGATTATTTAAAAACTAATTGTTCTTGAAATGGACAAAATCCTTTTGTAGTAAGCATTATACGAATAGAAAAATTTGAATTCTAATTGTATGATGATTACATATTAATTATAATTTTAAAGAGGAATCTAAAATAATTAAATCATACTTTGTAATACTTTTCGCTCAGAATATTGGTGCGATTGATTGATTGTTTATTTACATTGCATTTCAATACAATACAAAGGCTATTGACCAGGGACCTTGTAATTTTGAACTTTAGTTTACTGACAAGAATGATACCCAAGCTGGCCCCCTACACTCCAAATTTCCCCACCAAGCTAACAGAAGGAGTCTGAGCCTTGACAGATTTAACACACATAAGCCACTCTACATGCTAAGCAACTAATATTACACAAATTTTCCATGATAATAATCATTTTTGATGATTCCTATCATGAAGTCACATAATGAGTTCTCTTGTAGTTGGGAAATAAATTCAGTTAATCAACAATGAATATTTTTATAGATGGCAGCAAATATGTAGGAAAAAAAAGAGCAGCTAAATTTAAATTTTAACAATAAATATTACTTGGTGACAAATTGCCGTATTAAGTATTATTACTTTCAACTAAATTTAAAGCAGTCAAGCAATAAAAATTGAAACTTCTTTAACTTAACTAAAAATAAAAGCCAACACTGAATCACTCAAATTTAATCAATATTTCAACATGTATATTTCAACTTTTACACAAAATAAATTTTTTATATAAATTAAATATTACCTTTAAGCTAAACAAAAAGATTTTAACAAAACATATAGATAATTTTTTTTTTGTGAAAATCTGTTTACTTTCTCTTGTCTCCTTGTTTTTTTTTTCTTTTCAAAGCACTACAGATATATTTTTACACTTATTTAATAGAATAAAATGACATCCATGTCATGAAAACCATTTTGTATAACTTCACAAAATGTAATTGTTCTATGTCGCTCATTAGCATAATATATTTTAAATTAATTTATAATCAATTTTGGCTCTTGAACTACTGGAGATTTATTTAAGTAAGGCATTTTTAAAGCATATTTAAATATTATACGAGGTTTTATCCTCAAGTTGTCCCAATAACAAAAAAAAAAAAAGAATGTGGAAAGCCACACAATAAAAGTTAAACTTCTTTGATGACGGCCATAAATGCAGGATTAGATCGAATTATATTAAACTGCTGGGGGAACTTATTTTAATTAAATAAAATTTGAACTTCATTTATTGTATGAAAATAATATTTTTATTCAATTTTCTGCATCATCATTTTCCAAGAAAGACACAATAGTTGTGTAGTAACTGAAGAAGGATATAAAAATCCTCGATTGTAGTCAATCAAGAAAACTGCATCAGTCGTGGTTTTGTATCTTCTCTACAATCAGTATTCATTGTCAAATTCAGTGTCTGTTTCAAGAGTTCAATGAGTGACGTTGCTTCTTCTGAAGCAAAATTAACATTAAAGCCTTTAGTTAAGATAATCGGCTTTTAATCATCATCAGATTCAATGATTGCAGCAACCTCTGGTGTGTGCAGCACTAAAACTTTATGGATGAAGGTGATAACAGTGATACCTGTCTATATAACTACCTGGTGATATATAGACTTTTGACTGGACTTGCTGCTAGTTTTCCTTTTTCTTTCACGAAACTCTTCTCTTTTTTTTTTTATTTGTTCTAGGCATTCTGACTAGAATTAATTTGAATTCAACAGATATGAAAATTAATAATATAAACTTAATGCATCACTCACAGAAGTCACTGTGTTTGTTTACAAGATGCTATCCATAGTGATTTTGGCATTAATGTTAGTGACATATACACAGTGCCTCAAAAACTCCCGTAACAGGAAGAGCCATGTAATGGTAATATTTTGGGGGTGCGTTTATTCGTTGAAAACGGCGCATTTATTATATAATAACTACTAAAGTACGCTACACAAGTCTGTTACAAGTAGCTAGGGTACCCACTTTATGTATCCAATACCCAAGCGCCTTTCGTCCGAAGCAGCAAGAGGTCTTGGCAATCATCCAACTTTTTTATGGATGTGACGCAAGTAGTGGTGTTCCCTACCCTCTTACCTGCATTCGCTTTTTCATCCAAACACAAAAATGGGCAAATTTCCCATTCACTCTCCTGCCCAAAGAAGTTTCACTTTAAAAAGTCTGTACCTGTCACCAATACTCATAATACATATACACAAATTCAAAATTATTACGCCATGAATAATCCTATGGAGCTAATAATATAAACAAATATTTTACATAGAAGATTTAAAAAAAAATTTACCAGAAAATATAGCAAAACTATACAGTTTCTTTCAGTTAGTAAATATTGTAAAAACATGTAGTTTATTAACACCCAATTTATATTTAACATTTTCGGTTTACATCCATCAAAAAACAAGCTACAACGCAATTATTAAAGGATTCTATACCTTTTAGATCTTCATCACCAGATGAAGTAAATAGTTCATATGAAAGTATGAGACTTCTGATGAACATATTGGAGTCAACAAGACTTGAATTCATCAGAGACAGAAGTTTTCGTTGCTGCATATAAAATATCTTTATCAAATAAAGCTTATGGAATAGGAAATAGAAAGAATAAAACAAATCTACAATGAAAAAATCATTTGAGCCAAACATTTTTTTAAAAAATAGCATTTTAAAATTCAAATAGTTAGCTTTTTCAATTTTTTTTTTTGTCAATGTTTCAATAACATAGTAATTAGGAAAGGTTATGCGTTTAAAATACTATAACTATATACTATACTACTATAACATATATATCCTACGTGTTAAAATACTACAATATACTATATTAAGTTAAAACACACACATTTTGTTCCCTCAAAACTGTATTTTAACTGTAACTGATACTTCAAGAATTAATGGAGATCCTTGAATGAAATTTCTCAAAAGTTTCCAATGGAGTTAACATACAAATAGCGTAAAAGCTATGAAATTGAATAATTTGTAGTAAAGTTATAGATGAATTTACTCTAGAAGTATTGAAGTTTTTGAAAATTTATAGTTTGCAGTTTTGAATGGCTATAATTTTTGATTTAATAATATTATTGAGACAAAATGTTTGAAAATTCTAAAATTTGATTAAAACTCCCACAAAAATTTTAAGTTTCTGAAAAAGTAAGAAAGAAAACCACAGTAAATAATAAAAAATTTTGGAAGCATATTCTACAACTGTACTTTTTGCCACTAAGCATAAAAATTAAACTAAAAAAAGTAAAAATAGATTTTTTTAGAAAATTTTTTTGAAAAGGACTTCATATCTAGTCAGCTACCTTAAAATATTTCATTAATTTTAAAAACAATTTTTTTAAAATCTTAGTTAAAAATGCTAAAACATTAGTTAACATAAGAACTGTTGTAATGTGGAATTAAAATCCGAGATAGCTACATTAATTAAAAGTGAATGAAAACAGACTTTTAATCATAAGTTTTTAATACAAACATTTAAAGGAACATAATATGATTTTTAAAAAATCTTCTATTTAATGGTTTTCACTAAATTTTTTTGTTGTTGCCTATACATATGAAAAACATAACAGTTTTTGCAACTCTTTAAAAAATTCAAAATTCATGGTAATTTTAAAATGCTACTCTTCCTACAAAAATTGATGATTAATTGATGAAATTAAAATTTAATTTACAAATACATTCAATTATGAATCACAAAACTTGATAACATGATTAATATAATACTTTTATGAATGCCTACTGAAAAATTCCAAGAATAATGTAAATTCAACTATATTTAAAAAATAAGTATTGCTTTGAATTAAAGATGCATACCGACTTCTTACAATGCTAGCTCTTGTACAATTATTGGAAATAGTTTAAAATTTTTTGTTAAAGCATTTGCAACAATAAAAAAAAAAAAAAGCTTTAGCATTTTAAGTGAAGGTAAGCTATTTTTTCTTTCCAAAATAAATCAATTTAGTTTTTATTTGCTATAAAAGTGAACAAAAAAGTTATAACTCTGAATTTTTTTTTTGCTTTGGTGCTTTCAAATTTTGAGAGATTATAGAAAAATATAAACAGAATAATTTAGGCTAAAAAGTTCAATTTGATTTTTTGGTTAATTTTTGTCAATTTAATTGTAGTTCCCCTTAAAACTTAAATAATTTTTTAATCATAATTTTAAAAGAAAAATTAGTTTAAATACACAAATGCAGGAATAAAAAAAGCATAAAACATTTTTAATATAAAAAGCATTGTGCTTTAAAAAAAAATGAAACTATTGCATGCATTAACTTAATTTAGTGGTACAACACCTAATGAGGACCAAGGCCTACTGTGCTCTGATGTGCATGAGCAGATGTTCTGGTCAGTCTGAGTCAACCTTACCCAGCCCAGGGATTGAACCTCGCATCTGTGGTGTGGAAGTGCGATGCACTAACTACTCAGCCACTGGGCTTCATTGCATGCATTAGCATTGTATAAATTCACTAATAAAAGTAAATGTTAACAATTTTACAGAATGCAAAAAAAAAAAAAAAAAAAAGAAAAGTTCCCTATTAGCTTATGAAATTACTACTTTAACATTAAATGGTAACACCTGAAATCTTATCAATTTACGAAAGAACAAAATAAATTATGTCTAACAATAATCATATCTCATTATAGAGTCTAAAATTTATAAATTTTAAAGGAGCATAATGCTAACATCTCCCAATGGCTCAGTGGTAATGTATCACGCTTCCACGCCACAGGTCTGGCGTTCAAATCCTGGGCAAGGTCAACTCAGCCTTTCATTCCTTCAGTGGGTCAATGAATGTTTACTGTAAGATCGTCTTGTTGTTGAATTAATCACTCAAATTAACTGGATTTACCGTTTATTATTATTTCTTCAAAGCACATCACTATATTTACAATTATAAATCGCATAGAGAACTACAGGCATCGTCCTCCATTTTCATGTTCGAGACCACCCTCTTCTCTCCTTCCCGCTCAAAGGCCAAAACAGTTCACAGCAGCGCCCTCTTTCTAGTCTATCGGGCGCTAGGTGTCAAGCCTCCTAGTGCTATGTACCAAGTCGTTACATTACCAAGCTTACTTGGAAACTAAACACCTCGGTTTCACATTAGACCAGGGGTACTCAACCTTTTTTTCTGCTGGGCCGCATACATATGTCAACCATTTCATGCAGGCCACAACATGGGGGAGGAAGAGAAATGCTTTAAGACCAAGATAACATTGGAAATTTAAAATATGGAAAATTGATCAAAATATTATAACTCCTGTTTTGCTTTTTTTAATTATTATTTATATTTTTGTTACTAACACTAAATTAAAAGAATTTAAGAAACACTCCTTCACAATTTTTGGATCAGTAAACTGTTTCATATGATTATCAATAATATAACAAATTATTTATGATATTTTTGTTACTACTGTGACATTACCACAAACAAAACGCTTTGTTGCTGTTGCAAGGAATATTCAGTAAAGCCTATTTATCATCTTTTAAAAGAGGAAAAGTCTCATGAATAATTCCTGTTTATTGGTATTTCTTAAATACAGTACTTTCGTGACAAATCAAACAAGTACTGATCCATGTTTGTTTTTCACTACAAAACAGTCAACCTCCAAATTGTTTGAATATTTTTTGCTTAAAAGGTATGAAAGATTGTTCAAAATTAGTTCCACCTATAAAATTGTTGCTACTTCAATGTTGTCTGTTATCACTAACCGCAACTGCAGTGGCATAACTGAGAACATTTGGGCCCCCCTGCAAAGTCAGGTTTTGGGCCCCTTAGAACCCTGGTCTGAGATGGGCAGAGTAGTCCTTGGCACTCTCCATGGGCTGTTGCACCACTGAGTTTAGTTTAGTCTGTATAATGCAAACTGTTAATGAATGAATAGCTATAATGTATTTAACTAGCAAGACAAAAATCCCAATTATATATTACAATGTCCAATTTTAAGTTAAAACAGTAATTTTGTTAACCCCTAAACTATTGTAGGTGTATAGATAAGTCTTTTTTTGTATTTAATGAAATAGAAAAAAATAAAAAACTTACAAACATGGTGGATTATAGTAAAAATAAAATGAATAGACTTTAAAATTAGTCAATGTAATAAAGAAGTATTCTTTGTAGAAGATTAAAAGCTACCATACAGATTAATATCACTTTGAAACCTACACAGAAAATAAATATTTCTGATCTGAGATTTTATATATGATTGATATACCAAATATATTTAAATGCTAATACTAATGTATATAATGCCATATTATTAAATATTTTAAGTAAAATTTTGATGAAAAACATTCACCTTAGCTGTATTATGCATGTATGAATTAAATTCAATAAATGCAGCAATATTAAATTTCATAAGCTCCCCAAGAAGATCAAAACTGCTTTGAAGTACTTCTTTGTGTCTGATGCTACTTGTTATAAGATTTTGAACAACATGCTAAAAAAAGTAAAGGAAATGTAATAAAATTAATGCAAAGACTGGTTTAATTATTTAAAGTGAAACTGACATTAAAATGAAAGATAAGAAATTATACTCACAAAATAGTGCAAATATTATTAATTATTAAAAGCCAAATTTTCAATAAAATTTAACATAGAACAAACATTGTGGGTGAATATCAATATTTGATAAACAAAAATCTTAGCAAATAAATTGTTTTGATATAATTAAAATAAATATATTTTAAATAAAAATTAACTATTTATTTAAAATTTAAAAAAAAGAAACTTAATTCTTCATTTAGTAATGCATATTTAAAAGCAAATTTCTTGTAAAAGTATTGCTGGAAATTAAATTCATTAAATTATAAATTTTTCCTTATAAAACAGTTGCCAAAACTTTGTCTTACAAGGATTTCTAAATATTTGAATTAAAGCAAATAATTTAAAAGGAGAAAAAGCTAATGAGTAAATTCCTGAATAAAATTTCTTCACAATTAGTTCTTTTAAACAAAAAATATTTAGGAAAAAAAGTTTTAAATTATAGAAGAAATTTTAAAATTCTTCACTAATATTCAGACAAATATATACCTGAAGTAAATTTCTTCGAAGAAGAAAATCTTGATCAGCACTTGAAAAGCTACCACGCAAAAAACTTTCTATTGCTCTTGATAACCAAAATCTAAAGGTAAGAAAAGGATTCAGTTCAACTATATGATAAAAATTCAATCAGCATTTTTATCTACATATAATTAAATTGATAATATAAAACAAAATCAGTTCTAAGCATATGTATTTAAATATATTTAAAAATATGTTTGTTTTATCAAAAATTAACACAAATCAAGCAAGGCTTTACGATAAAATACTAGAATTCAGCACATTTTTTAATAATTAATAAAATATGAAATTACAAGACAATTTACAAACTAATTTTTCTAAATCACATTATCATTTTAGTCAATATGGATACAATATTATATTTAATTACTTTAGCCCCATTAATTTTATACTTTTTCTAAGTGCTACTGTTCAGCCAATACCATGCCTTGAATTTGGGCCCAGAATCTGGCAGTAACTTGTTTATTGTACACAGATTCAGCGCAAGCCATGCATTTTTTAATGCAATTTTCGACGTTACCTTTCTCTTGTAATGGATTTAGAAATTCAACCCATTATTTTCAATAGGATTTTAGTTAGTTTTATTAACAGAAAGGGGGAAGGTTGGCTGGTCAGAAAACATGTTAAATCCCACTTTCATATAAATCTAGATATATATTATAAATGCGAAAATTTGTGAGGATGTTTGGTCGTCTTTCACTCAAAAACAACTGAATGGATTTTAATGAAACTTAACAGTAATATAGCTTATACATCAGAATAACACATATGCTATAATTTATAAAGATATTGTGTGAAGTGTCCAAAATATAACTATATTTGACAAGTAGGAAAAAATTCAGCTATCTGCAAGCAATTCTGGTGTGCGTTGCAAAAAAGCCCACAACAGCATATATATCTTTTGTTTGAGAAGAAACCCTTTTTGTTTTGGCTACGCAAGGCGCTTGCTTCTAACTAATTCTTGTTATCAGCAAAATCCCTAATTTTTTTTATTTCAGAATAAAACTAAGTTTTAAAGGGAGAGGTTGTTATAAATCTCTCTTTATTTGAATATATATATTTTATGATTTTATTATGCACATTTGGTAGTAAGAAATTGATCTTTTCAAAATAAATTCTTTTATCGGTTCTGGTACTTAAAGTAAATAAACTTTCTCTTTCACACTACATCATTTGGACAAATTTTCAAAATTTGTTTGTCGTTAGTAGTTAATTATAATGCTATAATTTTAATTGAATAGGCGGATATTGCATTTTTAAGTATAAAAATAGTTATAACTAATGTACTGTATTTTTTGGAGTGAGTGAGTGAATATTAACGTCACACTGTTCAGCTACACGAGGGCTTTTGGCAATGGACCACGTAATTTTGAACCATGGTCAAGTGCCGTGGAAGACACCTGAGCTGGCACCCCCTTCTCCTAACTATCACACCAACTTAGAGAAGGAATATTCTACCAATACTTAGCAGGAATATTCTTTGAAATCCACTCTTCCAAGATATATGGCAGCACGGGTTCTATGATGAGTATTTTAGCGGGGAAGGCGAATAGTTTTGTAGCAGATATTGCGTTTTCAGCGGATTGCAAAGATTATTATTTTTGTCCCAAAAAAATAGTCAATGTCAAAATTTAAGTGTCTTATGTTTTTGTATGTTAATGAAGACCTTAGAAAATGATTTGACTACTTATTTTAAGTGAACAGTGTGCATAATTATATCTTTAATTTATTAGCTCTAACGGATTAAATTTCCCAAAGAGGAGTATTTCATTCATGTATATCCCTTAATTTTCAATGTAGTGATCCTAAAAAAAATATTGTACGAAAAAAACTGCAGTAAATCATAATGTGGTGGATAAAGTATTAACGTGCATCACTCCCCTACAAGGCGGGTCTTACAAAACTCTAATAAAGCTCGAGCTATGAAAGTAGCTAGACATTTGCCCATTTGACTCTATCATAAACATTTCCCTATGTTTTTCATTGAATTGCCATTATAATTTAAGAAATGGCGTTGCTTGCGAATATTACAATTTTAACATAAAATAAATACAACAGAAATATTAATGTATTAGACTTTCAGATATAAATTATTTACACTATTTTAAGCGTTCATTACACAAAAACTTTTAACAATGTATTACTTTAGCTGAGCACAGATCAGCTTAGGGAGGTATTTTCAAAAGTCACCCTCAAGAGTGTTACGGGGAGTTATAAATTAAAAAAAAATCCTTTTTATCAGCTATTTTAGATTTACATATTTAAAATTTAACAACGGTGTTTTTCTTTCTGTTTTTTTGTTTAGCCGAGATATGCAAAGAGCTTTTTTTTGTTTAATTTGCAATTCACATAAAATTAACACATTAAAAACTTCCTTTTTCCTTCAATGTGTTTTGTTTAACTTTTTAGTTCACCCATGCGAAGAATGGGTATACCAGCTAGTTTTATATATAAGAGCTGTCCTAAGTGAGCAATGTTTATAATACTGCAGCATCCATATATTTTTTTAAATTTTAATATCTGTCTTATATTCCAATTCTTGTTCTTATATGTTTCAGCTTTAGTGTTCTAATGATTCATGTCTCAACAGTGTAGAGAATATTGACTATATATATACAATATAACTCGCTTTAATGATCTTTTCATAATGATTAATTATTAAGTGGATTTTGTAGTCATGGTATAACCAATGAGGAAGCCTGGTAGTTTTTTTTGTATCTTCATTTTATTATTTATGTACAGAGCACACTCATAAATGTAGAACACATAACACAAATAAGATACGTGCACAGATCACATGACGAGGAGAAGCAACTCAATTTTTCAGATATTTGGCTTTTATACAAAACGCCAACTGTAAGTTTCCAAACTCACATGACTTCCATGAAAGACTATTCTTGGTGGACAGCAATTGCACGAGGTGGTTACATAACGAATAATCCAAAACTGCCGGCTGCACAATTTTTAAGTGTTAAAAGTTATGGTTAACTCCCATAAGGCAGGTAACCAACAATTATTTATGCAAAGTCCTGGAGGGTTCAGAACCACAACAAATTAAAAAGCCCCCAAGAGAAAATTAATGTCCATTATTGCATATATATAATGACTAGTACAAATCCACTACTTTCATAAAACAAAAACAAAAAAATTGAATTGATATAGTTACATAATAGTACTAAAAATAAGATCTTCAAAACAATAAACCTGAAAATTTTTAATGGCTAAAAATATAGAGAAATTTGATGAATTTATTTTAATATAAACTAGATAATATCAGTTTTAGGTATTCAAGATAAAATTTAACACAAATAATAAAACAAACTCTAAAACTAACTATACCTAAAAGTAGAAGCTCCTGTTTCCCTCTTAATGACATCTACAATCTTTGATAATAACCCTCTCATTCCAACACACATTGAATCGCGATGAATCCTGCAAATCAACAAAAAACAGAAGAGATTATAAAAAATCTTCTGATATATCATTTAGAGAGTGAGAGCAACATAGAAAATATTTTTTCTTATAGACATAAGTCAGATTTTTTAAAAAAATCTCCCTGATACCAAATTAAAAATACTAAAATCTATAAAAATTCTAAAAAAATCATACCATGCTGGAAAATCCGCTTCTGTTGTTTCTGTATAAAGAGTGAAAATATGAAAATTATTACAAAAAGTACACTAGTTTCTGAAATAAATAGTAATGCAATAATTGCTAAATAGTTAAGCAATTTGGGAAATTATTTTTCAATGCACTTAAAGGTAAATTTAAAATTTCTTTTAGATATCTATTTATTAACATAACATCAAAAATTATATAAATTACTAAACAGAAAATTAAAAATATTTATAACTGTAGTCAAAACATTCAAAAGAATTTCAGCTTAAAGAGGAAAGCAAATAATCCTTATATTAAATAAACAGTTTCAGTAATAAAAAATACAGTGGGTGATCGGTTAACGAACATAATTCGTTTCAAGACTATGTTCGCTATCCGAATTGTTCGTTAACCAATCATCGATTCACCATAGACTTCTATGTGAAATTGATTAATTCGTTCTGGAGACCCTAAAAATTAAATTTTAAAAAATGTATAATTTCTTAGTAAATTTAAAAAAAAATAATAAATACATATAGTCTTGCATATTAATAAGTCCTTTTCATTTTTTGCTTATGGGACGTTGAAGAACATGTCCAATGTCTATTGCTTTTCTCTCTTTTTCAGGATTTTTCGGAAGTAATTAATAGCATTGTTGTTGTAAAGATCCCCAACCCTACTGACATCAGCTTGGTTTGGGTGCCATTCTAAGACCATTGCTCTGACAGCCTCCCACTTTTTCAAAAGATCTTCAATGGCAGATGTCGGCATTGGTCCTCTTTCGTCTTACTCTTGTTCAGAAGGAGACACATTTCGTTGTGTTTCTTGGTATTCTTCATTCAAAATTTCTTGGAGTTCTTCTATCGTCAGTTCATCTTCATGTCCCATTATGAGCTCTTCTACGCCATCCTCGTTCACCTCCAATTCCAGATCTCTAGCAGTTGTCAAAATTTCATCCATAATTTAAAGAATGTCTCCGAGATCACCTCCAAATATGTGTTCGTTGTCCAAACACAAAAAATCTTTCTTGAAAGTGTTTGTTAACCAATCACCCACTGTACTTATTGTTGTGTTCATACCACATTCTATATATATAGTATATAAATTTTTCTTGAAAAATTTCATTTATATAGTTTGCTTTTACCCATCTATTGTGTGCTTTGTAAACAGTTGGAGATTCTAGACTTAAAACGTAAAATAATTAAAACTATTTTTTAATAAAAATCATTAATGCATTACTAAACTTCAAATAGCAAATAATACAAACAACAATGAATAAAGAAAATTAATTTTATAATATCCAAAGTGAAGGAATCGAAAAATATAAATTTGTTAACATAAAATAATCCTCTTTCAAATAACCTTAAAAACATAAAATTACGAGAAAAAAAAGTTACATTTCTATATTCTTAAGAGCAAATTCACAAACTAATTTTGTTTTAGTAAAATATCCTTTTTACTTACCTTCTAGAGTTGTTATTTCACTATATTCACCCCATGATAACATAACATGCTTATAACTATAAAAAAAATAAAATAAATATAACATAAAAACTAATATATTTATATCAATGATCTATATATACATAGACACTCAGGAACATTGAAAATAGCGACCCAAGAAGAAAGCATCGGATTGAAATGAAATTTAATACACATAATGACACAGATGAGAGATTCACTTGATCTCAAAAACAAGTCAATTAAACGAATACAGGATGTGCGACGACACAAATACTGGGCGACTTCAATAGCGCGTTGGACCACCTCCAGCTGCAATACATGAAGCCACACGGTCCGGCATTGAGTTGATTAGACATCTTATGTTGTCCTGAGGCAGATGGGCCCACAAATCTTGAACAGCCAACTCTAAATAATGTACAGAGTGACACGATGGCATCTGCCGTTTTAGCTGATCCCACACGTGCTCTACAGGGGACAAATTGTGGGAGCGGGCCGGCCATGGAAGAGTCTGAAAATGACGTAGGAAGTATTGAGCAACTCTTGCTGTATGCGGACGAGCATTATCTTGCTGGAAAATTGCCCCTGGGAGACCATTTAGGAAAGGTCCTACATGGGGACGAAGAATATCATCAACGTAACGTTGGCCCGTTAACGAGTTGGCTCGTTGAACGAGTCACTGTAGGGTCCACAAGTGCTTGCCACACGATCCTCTCTTCTCGTGGTCTTCCTGGTCACTCCAGACCTGGTTTTCCCGCATGTGGGTACCTTCTCGTGTCCACTGCTCCCAACAATTTCTAACGGCACACTCGAACGATTCACCTGGCCAGCAACATGGCGCGTCGACCAGCCTGCAGTTTTCATCCCGATGATCAGGCCTCTCTCAAACTCGCTTAACTGTGAGAAATGTCTTCTAGCACATTTACCTGGCATGTTTCGCTTACCAAAGTCTTCCTACAATCGGCAGGTAATCGTCATGTTTATGAATCTTCGAATTTGCGCTGGCTTACATAGCACCCTCTTCCTGATTGTAGCGTATTCCTCATTCTTATGTAGATAAATAAGAATGAAAAACTCCCCCTCCCAATCTTTGGTGGACGATAAAAAAAGATAAAAGTAAGGAAAATTATGAATTTATAATATAAATTATGTACAAACCTGGTCACTTTTTTATCTAAATGCCACTGAATTGGAAGCTTTGGCATCCTGCCAGTGCTAAATTGGGACAATACACTAAATGATCACACATGTCACATTTAAACTATTCCAGAAGTTTTCATTTCTTGTCTGAACTGAACCAATGAGGAGCTTCAAACAACATTCAGGTTTATCTCACATCACTGGTCACAACATTTTTTAAAAAAGGCACCGGAAAGTTAACCCACTTTAATGAACCATGTTTGTATTTTTTGGTAACACAAACCTAGTAATTCATAACTTTTAGTAATTCCATCATTCTTTCCTTGCTAATTTTTTTTTATGGCCCATCATAGATTGATGAAAAAATCTTTGTACGTATGTTACTTAATGCAAAATCTGAAATTTTCTACTCTATCTATACTTTAATGTGTAAGCAAAAGGCCTTTATAACTATTTTTTACATGTTTTGTTAAAGTTTAATACTATGATTACAAAACAAAAGAAAATTATTCAATATTAGAAATGAAAAATATTAACTGAAGTTTTAAAATAATTGAGAAGATTCCATTAAACAATTCTGGAATTAAATATGCATTAAGAAATTTGTTATCTAATTTATGAACAATAAACTATTTTTTATAGTTAAGAAATACTTACTCAGAATGGTCACAGAAACTGTGAATCAATCTTAAAACTTGTATTTTCAAAGCTACTTCCTATATAGTTCAAGAAAAAGAGCAAAAATCTTCAGCATATAAAATACAACAGTTTTTTTCATACTTTAATTTAACAAATTGATGGACTATTTTTAATCACTCTCATCAAGTTAACTAATACTAAAAGAGGAGAGAGAGAAGTGCAATTTCTCCAGTGAAGTTAAAATTAATGCATAAACAAAGTTATGTAGATTTTATGATAAGGTTGAAAAATTTCAGTTTCTCACACCTTCATCCTTCACATATGGGTATATTTTGCATTATTAAGCAGTTTTCTTTGCATAGCTCTTTTATGAATTTTTTAAATCATTCAATAATGTATAACATGGTTCTAAGAAGAAATGTAACAATTTTACAGAATTTCTTTACAGGTTCATAACTTCCCCAAAACTAAACAATCATACACTCTATTTTAATTCACTCCAACGTATATTAACTTCTTTTTTTGTTGTTAATTTTAATATGAAATTCAAAGATTTCAAAAATTACTTAACAATAAAGTTATATGATTACTTAACTAAACATCCTGGTTAACAAATTTATAAAGGAACTTATAAATTAAAAGTGTACATTATGACTTATTATAAAGAATATTAAGCGATGTGGCAGATGCAAACTATACCTATTCCAATTTAATGCTCTAAAATAAGATAAAGATATGGAGAGTAGGTTGCCCCAGTTATGTTAATCTTCCATTTTGCCACAGTAATAAAAATAAGATTCTTCATTACAATACCGCACAAGTAAGGTAAAAATAAACCATTCAATTATGAGATTACATGCAAATAGGCAAACTCAAAGAATAGAAGCAATAATAAAACTTTTCCAATATACAAAATTTTCATAATAAATGAGTTTGTATTAAAAAAAAATCATTTGAAAGCACTTTCAAGACAACGATTTTAAAAAACATCTCTACAATAACTTTTAGTACATCCAGATGTTCATGTGCATTGAGCCATATTTGTATGCAAGTAATTTTTTTATTTTTATTTTCTTTTTGGCTAATTCCTTTCATTACCAGGCTTTAATAATAAAATATATGACTTATGCAAAAAAATTAAGAAAAATTAATTTCACAATAAATGTTTGAATAAAATAAATTCTTTACACATGTTAATTTAATATAGATATCAAAACTATATTAACAAAATTCAGAAAAAACAAGATATTTTTAATGAACTTTAAAATACATACTGGACTACATTCACACGAACTATTATGCCCAGGAAGTCTGGTATATTCTCGCCCACTTAAAAAAAAAATTAAAATTAAAACAAAATACACACATATACATATATAGATGCAATAGAAAATACTTCCCATCTAAACATAAACTGTATTTACTGAATTCATTTAATGAAATGAGCATTTTCATTCTAATAGTAAAGAAACTTGACATAAAGTTATGAAAAAATATATTTATATATTTAAAATACAAGAAAGAAAACTCACCTATTTGTGCGCCATACAAAATGGTCAAACATATCCGATAGTTGGGGAATTAATTTAAGTTCAGACAACTCTTTTTGTACCTAAATTTAAAAAAAAATACAATGAAATATATACACTGATAACAAATGTAAATTAAATTAGCTTATTTTCAAATGTCTAGAGTAATTGAATGAATACTACAAAAAAGCAATATATATATATATATATATATATATATATATATATAAACTTACAAAATCCTTTTTAAAAATTAAATATTCAATGCAAAGTTTACAGATATTTTTAATTTGCATAAAACATGAACATTACACATTTTCCCTTTATTCAAATAAGTCACATATTTGTTGAAACAAAATCAGCATACTTTAGAACACTCAACTTGAAAAAGAATAGCCATGATTCTAAACATACTTCAAAGCAATTGCAAGTATAATAAAGCAAACAATAACAATAGTATATTTATATTTACTTCTTTTCGACGTCTACCCACCAAAAGTAGACCAAGAACACATACTGCATCTGCTCTGATTGTTAATTCTAAAGTCATCTTAATTGATGTCCTCCCTGGACTATAATTAGATGATTGACACCACATAGAAATTCCTTCAATACAAAAGAAAATTCTTAATACTCATTGTTAAATAATAACCAACTGTTAAGTTCATTTTACTTGTAAACTTTGTATCATCATGCAGATTTCTCATGTAATCCATTAATCCACTCAGATAATGATTGAAGAATGCTTAATTGCTTCTATATATATTTAGAACATCATTTCCCACATTACACATGTATCATTTTTTTAAAAAAAACAAAATTCTCCATTACTTTACCCCCAACTTTATCAATCATATCCTGCATTGTCTCTTTTGTTATTACTGTTACCATGCTCTGTGAGGAGAGGGTTTCAACACATTAAAAGAATGTAAAATACTTAATTTTCTTATTAAAATACATGAGTGCAATTTACAGGAATTATAAATTATAAATATATATCTCCTATATATTTAAAAAATACTTGACTAGATCATAATTTTCTCATTTAATTACATTTATTATTTTGAATAAACAATAGATAAAAAGTAAATAGCAATCGTGAATCAAAAAGAAAACGTGCAATATGGTTCATTGTATTACACATAATATTAAGACTATAATTATCAGCTAAAAATATTTCTTCACATAACAAGTTTTTGGTCTTTAAAACAACATTAAAAGGATGATGAGAGTTTCAATAAATATAGTGAGATGAATAACATGTTCAATAAGAGATTATCACATAAGCATTCAAAATTTAATCAACTACAGTTAAAATAGTTTTGCATTTCACAACCAATTGTTCCCCAACCAATGATTTGGTTGGGAAATCAAAATCATCAGAATTCAATTCAAGTCATATCAGTTTGTAAAAGAATTACAAGCAAAGTTATTAAACTTAAGATATATTTATCTTAAGTTCAATAACTTTTATATTACAATGATCCTAACATAATTATTGAATATAACTATAAATGTTTCATATAAGAATAGAATGTTATTTCATCTAAGAGAGAAACCAAAATAAATAATCAAAGAATACAAAATAGACATTTTTATATCCGATTCACACAACAATAAGCATTAAATAAATTTAGGTTGGAGTAAATGGCCTATTAAAAAACAAACATACCTCCAACAAATGGTTCAAAATTAGAGTGTAAGTCTCGATTGCATCGAGACTCAATCCATTGCAGCCATTGCTCACTTTCAAGTGTACCAGAAGCTATTACTCCAGACCAAGGTACAACTAAAATATTTACATATAAATGAATAATAATTATATATAAATGAAAAAATCAGGAATAATCTTCAAAAGAAACCCTCCTTCCAAGAATAATGAACTAAAAAAAAGATTTTTGGCAATTTCTTAATGTTAAATATTTTCTATAGAAGAAAACACAGATAATGGATACATAATAAAATTATATATAATTTTGAAGGAGAGAATCATGCAGTTTGATTGTACTGAGCATATAATTTCGGTTGTTAAAAGTGGTGAAGTAAATATATATAGAATGACTATTGTACTTACTGTAAAATCCAGCATATAATGCATATTATGCAGTGGCGTAACGTACACCACCGCATCGCGGGGGCCCAGGATTCTAAAGGGGCCCAAAGCCTGACTGACACAACTGCCAACCTTTTGTAAAATTCAACGTGGGGGCCCAAAGCCTGACTTTGCAGGGGGGGCCAAATGTTCCCCGTTACGCCACTGATATTATGAACACAAAAAATAAGATTGAAATTTATAGGTGCAGGGGGTTATACACCAGGTATAAAAATATTAAAAAAAAAGAGACTAGTATAAAAAAAAAATTAAACTTCTACATATAACAAAATACTATTTAAAACAAATGACAAAACCTTATGAACTTAAAGTGTAGTAATTCTACATTTGGGATAATATCTCGAATAAATGACTTCAAAACATAAAAGCATAGCATGTGTACATTTCAGGTTTCTTTGTAAAAAAGGAGGTATACACTATATGGTGAATATACCTAAAAATAAAAAAAATGAAACTCAAAAGCATATGTGCTTGTTACAACACCAGTGTGCATTATATGCCAGATTTTACAGTAATCAAATACTACCTTGCAACGTTTTTACTTATTGTTCAGTTTTTTGTTAGACTATAGTAATTATGTGTATTTCAAAGATAGGATATTTTAACAAAAATTTTTTTTTATTCATTTTGCTATATTTTTTCTGAAGTAATGCAAAAAGAAAAGATGTAATTACCTAATCAAAAGAAAATGAATAACATTAACTTTAAACTGTTAAAATAAGGTAATAAATGAATAAACTAAATTTAGAAAATAATGAATAGCAAAAATTAAGAAAATATATTTTTAAGAATACTTACACTATGTAAAGAACACATGGATATATAAAAAGACAAAATTAATAGCTAGAAATAATTAGTTGAAATCATTAGGCAAAAAATATTTAATTCTAGCCAGCTGAAAAGATGAAACAAAAGATTAAAATGCATAAAAGCAATACTTACTAACGGAAAAATATATTAAAAAAAAATTTGATCGGTTGTCCGGAAAAGTAAAGAAAAATTTAATAATTTTCCCAAGTAAATTTAGAGTGGCAGAGCCTCTCATTCTTAAAGATTTGAAAATAAAAGACAACTTATACATAAAAGAATTGTAAAAATACTTTCAAAAAATTAAAATTATACAGTAAAAGAATTTTGCATAGTAAATTTCAAATTCATAGAATAAAAAGTTTTAGCGATACAAGGCCTACTGGAGGCAAATTGATTGTATTTTTTTAAACATAGCCAATTGTAAAGATGACATCTGATCTGGCACATCCCACACCCACCAAATTTCTACATCACATTAACATGCAGACTTAGAGCATCAACAGATTTAATGTGTATCAGCTCCTCTGTATGACAAGTCTTCAGTGGTACAAGAACTTAAAGCCACAATACCAACCACAAATCAATGACCATTCGGTTACTTCAGTCATGCATTTACTCTCAAAGATTTCTTTTAGAAAGAAATTAATCAATATGTAGGGAAAAAATTATAATATTATTCTCATATACTTGTAATTTAAATATTGAATGTGTTCTACTAAATTTAAAATTTACATACAGAAATACTTACAAGGTTTAGCACATGCAATATTTACAAGTCTTGATAATATATTTGGTGTTCCTAAAATTATATCTGCAATAAAATTCAACATATATTAATTATATTTTAAAGAAAGGAAACAAAAACCATTTTAAAAATACCCTCAAAAAACGCATCAGGAATATTAACAATATAATTTTTCACATTTAACATTTAAATGCATATTTTTACAATACAAATTTATAAAGCATAACTTTTCAAAGCATTCTGATAATGCATTAAAAATTCCTACAAACGTTTAGAAGTTTACAGCTAAAATTTGAAACTAAAAAGTAATACTGACAAAATAAATCTTAAAAAAATCATAATTTATTTCAATGATATTAGATAACTTGTACATAATATATTAGAGAAAAGTTAAAATAAAATAAAATATCAATTTGTCATCCATATTGGTTTATTTTTTTTTTTGCAGTCATACAAGTCATTTTAGCACAACACTTGTAAATGTCAGCCTTGTTACTCCATTCAAATAAATTATGTTCGTATCCATAAGCATAATTAAATACTGTCATATACAGAAAATGGGGGGATAGACAAGAATGTAAAAAAACCTCTGAAAGCAATTTATAAATGTTATTTTTTTGTTATTGTTGGTGTACAATAAAACCAATGAAAAATCTGATTTTTTAAATTAATGGAAATAAATTTAAAATGCTATGGGTGAAATTTTAGAAATTATCTGCACCATACAGATTTCTTTTCTACTACTTTTTCCCATTCAAGAAATGTCAATTTACCTAGTGATATGAATCACGAAAATAGTTAGAAGGTAAAACATAAATATACAAGATTAAATTTTTTTGAGAAATTTTAAGACAATA
The DNA here is from genome assembly GCA_019973935.1 of Trichonephila clavipes. Lineage (NCBI taxonomy): Eukaryota > Metazoa > Arthropoda > Arachnida > Araneae > Nephilidae > Trichonephila > Trichonephila clavipes. The sequence goes on from BMAU01001071.1 coordinate 56,386, forward strand.
TTTTTTTTCAACATTGTGCCTACAAAAATATTAAAAATATCAAAATTAAATTAGTATAATTTTTTAATCTTAATTCAACTTTATTTTTTTAAAAACTTTTTCCTTCAAAATTAATTACCAGCCAATTTATGAGCAAGGAAATAACTTGGCTATTATATAATGCAATGTAAATGTAGTCTAAAATAACAATTATGGGAAAATTCATCCTTAAAATAATAATACTAATCTGCATAGAAAAGAGATAAGGAATCTTGAAGACGAGTTAGAAATTTTATTGTAGCTCACACACAATCATAACTATACAGACAAAAATTTCAATACTGAAGAAAACTATTTTCAGTTAACTAAGAGCAGGTTTCTACAAAAATTCAAATCATTTACAAAATAAATTCATAGTGGGGAAACAAAAAAAGCATAAACAAATAAAGTCAATATAGCAGAAATATTAACAGAAATTTATGAGCCTTGTAATACTGTTTCTCAACGCAAAAACTTTTCTAGTGTGAAAAGTTTTAAAAATACCAATACAATATTAGCAATACATTAACCCATTCAGGACCATGATCACACATATGTGTGTGTGGTGTGTGTGTGTGGTGATCACGCTTTTCTTCCACCAGGGCCACAGTATCATATACGTGGTTGTGCTTTCTGTGCTCTGATACCCATGATCACAATGGTGTGATTCGAGTTTGGAACGTTTTTATATTAATTTTTACAAGTCCATTTTCCTGAATAATGTTTCACAAAACTTGGAGCTTTAACATGTGCTTTCGGTTCCGAGTATTTTTTTAAAATTAAAATCTGGGATATTTATGAATGTAAACTGCACATGTTTAGCTATCTCGAGAGAATCAGGCATTTAAAGAATCGTGATTTATTTTGCTCTGGATTTCTGTTTAAATTTTGACTAAGTTAGAAAAAAATAGAAAGCTCATTAGTTTATTGGACATCGGGCATTAATAATAGTTTCAGATTTATTTTATTTTCATTTCGTATTTACAGCAATAATTTTTATTCTCAAAAACATTTAAAAAGCAGATATTCATAGTACAAACAGGACAACTCGTATTTAACGAAAGAGAATCGTTTGTTCTTTTGGACTCATTTTTAATTCAGCAAGAACAAACGATTATTTTTCATTGCTTTCACAACCAGAGTTGTCATAACCATAAGAACAGAAAACATAATATTAATGTGATATTATGAAATCTATGACAAATATAAGGATTAATTAAATTTTAAAAAATATGTATTAGCTGTTATTTAAAAGATTTGTCTCAGTTCAAACCACAACAAGTTTATGTTAGAGTAAATTTATTGTTTGGGATTTGCCAAATAGTATTTTGTAAGTTTTGCTTCTACTTTATTTTAATTCTCATGGCCAAAAGGGAGAGTACTTTTTTTTACTAAATTAAAACATTCTCTTTAAAATTTGCAATTGTATTTTTTTTAATGTAGCGAAAAATTTTGTACTGTGTATTCAGATATTATCAATGATAGTAAATTGTAAATTTTAGCATATTTGATTGCATTACAGATTTAATATGAATTTTTAAATGAAATTAGGCTTAGCAGTGAAATTCACCCGTTCCAGTGCATGCGTATATTCTCAGAACGTGTGGACTCGGGGAAACATTTCTTCCTCTTTTTGCTGGTCCTGAAGGGGTTAATGAAGAAAAGTTAAATGTACATTAAATTTATGGCTAGCTACCTAAATACATGATTTTTTTCTTTTAAAAAAATGAATTGATTTCATCAAAACATATACATTTTATCAAGAAAGATTAAAATGAATGTTAAAAAGATAATTCAAAAACAGAATATTATATTTTTACTGAATACAAATGTCACAAAGTAAATGAGAATGATTATCAAAAAATCCAACACTGTAACATTAATGAAATCATTTACAAATACTTCTAACACCTTTTTCTAAAATATTAATTCATTTTTGTTCTTGGAAAACATGAATTTAAAAAGAAAACATTCTTAAACTATTTAAATATTCAATAAAAGCAATTTAACAAATTAACTTTACCTTGGTTTACATCTCGTGTGTAGAAGTTTTGACCCTTTGTCTGTGTCATTTGAGCATATACTTCAAAAGAGAAAAAAATTTTAATATTTAAAAAATTTTAAGAAAATTTAATTTGTTTCATTAATGTCAAAAAACTTACACAGTGTTTTATTTTCATACATATCTAGTTCTGATAAGGTTATTGCAAGGATTTTACAGAAATTTCCTAGTTGAACATCATCTAATCTCATTATTATTTCATGTAGATTATCTGTAAAGGAACATCTTTTAACAAAATACGCAACTGAATAGGAAAAAAGTAAATTTAAAATTTGTATTTATAACATATAATGCAGCTTATACAAACACAATCATATTCTAAACTTAAAATTTATTAGCTGTTATAATTAAAAATTAAATTTATAGAAAGCTTTTCAAAGTGTATTTAAAATGAACCACAACTGTAAATTTGGTTCACTCCTAGGAGAGCCCCCACCCTTGGCGCGAATTACTTTGGTTGACGATAATTGCGCCGTCATTGTAACCTTGCTTTTAAATACAACATATGGCAACCCTAACTTTTTCTAGAATTTTCGTCATTTGTGGGCGCGCATTTCAAATTTCATTTTGTTGTTGTGGGCACCGGGTTGAAAGTATGGCTGCGCTTGTAAGTGAATACACGTTAGAATTCTTTATGTTTTTGAATGCTAGAGGCAAGAAAGAATTGATTGAATGGTGTATGAAAGGATTAATTGCTTCAAGTTATGAATGTCCCTAATGAGCAAATGGGATTAAATGAACGAAAGAGTGTTGTTTTGGATGGATTTGAATGGAGATGTCGAAAAAAGGTGTGAATACGCATGATGTTTGCAGAAGTATAAGAAAGAATTCGTGGTTTTCCAATAGTAAGTTAATCGGCAATAAAACGTTTTCTCCGTAATCACACCAGCCACGCAGAAGGCATGTTCGACCATTACCTCGCTGAGTATTTATGGCGGCGCTCTCGCGATCACTCACTCAGCGACGAGACTTTCCAGAATTTTTTAAAAGCAGTTGTTACACTTTACCCTCCACTTGGGAAGGATCAACAATAAGAAAGTAAGTGCTGTTGTTATATTTTTTATCTTAAATGTTAAATTTCTGTATTGTTTACATGTATTTTCATTGCGCATCCATCTTATACTGCTATATTTACTTGTCACCGTTGTCGGGTTTGCTTGGCGCCATTTCGTTTTCGCTTGGCGCTTTTTCCGGTTTGGCGCCAAGGGTGGGGGCTCTCCTAGGAGTTTACCGTAAATTTTTTTTAAAATAGAAAAATTCAAGTATATTTCTAAGTTACTGATTAAATTTATTTTCTCTTAGAAATAATATCCTAAATACACCCTGTTTTCTTTTTATGAATGAAAATTAGGTAGAAATTATGATAGGATAAAAGTTAAAATGAAAAAAAAAATTCTGCAAATTGATATCATTTACATTTTTAGCCTAGTGGTTAGAGCATCGGACTCCAGACCGGAAGGCCTGGGTCCGTAGTCTTGTGGGCTTATTCACGAGTGCAGGAACTGGAGAATATTTCCCTCCCCTTCAGTTCACTTGCTGAAACTGTGGAGGTGGAGATAGAGGTCATGTCGCCATCTATCATCCCTTCGGGGAGTTTCTCCGAGCTTAAATCGCACTGTCACCTGTATGGTGCTCAAGGCCAATGACAGGCGTACCTCTTGCCCATGCCACGATGAATTTCGTGGGCCTCGTTCTGACTACGTCAGACAGGTGGCATTAGCCACAACAACATTTTTAATAAAACAGTTTGTATAAATTTACTTCAGAGAAATATATCTCATATTTAATAGAAGAAATTTCGTGAGTTATAGAGAATAAGTACATTATTTGCAGCTATTATGTTTTTATTTAAAAATAATAAATGTTACTGAAAACAGTATTTTTAGATTTAAACTTAATAGGATACATGAATATTAGTAATGAAGTTTGCTAAATTACATATTCATGTATCAAAAATTTATTACAAATAAAAAGTTCTCTTACCAACACTAGACAATTCAAAAACTTTTTTCTTGGCAAGCATTAAACATTCAAGTAGTCGACATGCAGGAAAACAAGTCTGGTCATATTGCAGGTAGGAAAAAAGACAATTTAGAAAAATATCATTTTCTGCACAATATTTGGCTTGGTCTTCAAACTATATTGATAAAAAAAATATCAGTTTATAGCTACAAAATTCCAACACAAACTTGCCTTTGCATAAGAACATATTTTACATACAAAAAAGAAAACATTACCTCTACACTTATAGTGTGAAGGATTTCTAAAGCAATTCCATCCAATTCCATTTTTTCAGTGGTTTCTAAAATAAAAAAAAAGATATTTGTGACAGTCATTGTGATGATGAGGGGGTTCTCCACATGAAATTCAAAATTATTAATGAAACCTCAAAATATTCTATGTGAATTTGCCTTAGAATTTATTTTTTTTACTTTACCCTCAACAAGTTACTGAATTAAAAAAAAAAAGGTAATTATATCCCAATTTTTTTGCATAAAACAAGTTAAATATTTCTAAAAAAGTATTGCTTAAAAATTATGTTATAAATTTCCTATCCGCATATTTTTTGATTATTTCCTTTTGTACTTAATATAATGATATAACTAATTCAAAAATTTTTTTTATACATTAACATAAAGCATTTATGTGTGTGTGTGTGTATCTAATTTTAAAATAGGACATACAAAATATGATAAAACTGAAAAAAAAATTCATGTATCAAAATATAAAAGGATAATTACATGAAAAAATGCAACTTTCATTGATTCTTACTAAGAACACTGCATATATTTCTGAATATACAATGATCCGTAAAAAACCCTGTAAGTATGGGTTTTCTTACAGAATTTACCAGAAATTGAAACTTTATTTTTCGGTTTCAATTTCTGGGTAAATTTTAAACAGGGGAAAAAATTTAGTAGAGAAAATTTTAATTGGAAAACTAAATAGAGGAGGGAAGAACAATTCTGCAATTTTCGAACACTTCCCTTCTCCCATGAGGGGAAAAAATTTGCTAAACAGGTATATTTTCCAATCAAATTTCAGTACATGAAAATGCTAGATGCCAATGACTATTTCTTCCAATAATTCCACTCGAAGCTAACACACATTTTTCCACTTGTTTTTATCTATCTGTTTTTGTTATTTTCAGCCCCATTTTTTCGTTCAGAAAATTAATGAGAGAAATTTATACAAGGCTAATTTCAAAATACAAAAGATCACATTTACAGATAATTTTACTAACATCAACTTGGTATTTCTTTGTAAAAGAAAAAAGTTTGAAAAATGGAGGAAAATACACCTTGAATTAGGAAAGATGCTGAAATTGAAAAAGGCAGCATATGATTGTCAACCTACATTTCATGCCCTGGATGGAAAACTCTATGATCACATGCATTCATGTATCCTATAACTAATGGGTGAATGTGAATTTTACTATCTGAATAAAGATGGCCTTCAAAATATCCAAAATGTTAAAAGGACTTTCACATGGCTCTCTAACGGAAAATCGGTTTCCCTAAACTATGTTTCTTCCAAGATTAGCAGATCAGAACATAAGGCGATTCCCAGTACTATAGCTTTAAACAATTTCCAAAAATTCGCAACTTATACATGAAAATATAGGCCATTTTTCACTTTTATCAAAGATTTATAATCTGTATTAATCACAAAAACATACTGCATTTTACATTGATTAAATCTTCTATTTCTTTATTTTTTTATTACAATACACAATAAAAGTATTTTTTTCCATTACATTTTTTTAAAACTAGAACGAATTGAACCAAATTGTTTCAATAAAAAAAGTTCAAGTTATTTTGATCACATTGGTGCTAACTCTACAAATTTATTATTGTTTAAACAAAATGAATATTGGTGATGAATCGGGACATAAGAAAAATTTAAAATAAAACAAATAGAAATATTTTTCAAAAAATGCATAGATGTTTTGTACAAAGATCTTTGAGCCTAACCCTTTAAACTAAAACTAATATTTTTGTATTGTTTCAACACAGTAGCATTTCACATTAGATATACTTAAATGGAATTTTCAGCTTCTTCCTTCAGCCCTTTCTTACAGACAGAAATTAAGTTTTAATCTCATACTTAGAAAGCTTTTACTCATGACAATTAAGCTTCTAAATTAATGAATAAAATGTTAGTAAACAGCAGTTTCTAGTTAAACAATTAATCTCATGAGAACTTTTAAAATCTAATTTTGTTACAGACTACTTTCAAACTATAGTACAAATGCTTCTCAAAATTGCTTTTAAAAACCTAAAGTTTAAAAACAGTTCTGGAACTATTTTAAAAATAATTACCGAAAAACAAATTCTTCTGGAAATATCTTTTTGTTAAGTTTTATTGCAAAAACAGCTGATGAAAAAGAAATACTTTTAATTATAAAAAACGCCTCTTTTTTTTTAAAAAAAAAAGTGGTTATGTTAGGTTGGGGAAAAAGATATCCATTACTTTTGCATGAAATCCAAGACTTTATTTTAACATGTTCCAGATTGTCCGATTTGGGTCAAATATATATATGCACAGTTTTGTTGCATAATTTGTTGCCATTTTAAAGGTAGCTTCATAATGCCTCTCTCATAGAAGTCTTGGTTTTTATTGGCAAAAATCTCTAGTAACCTATTTTCACAATCTTATCTTAATCCCAATTTCTTATCACTCAGGAAGTTTTGCAATTCGAGAAAGAGGTGGTAATCACTTGGTGCCAGGTCCAGACTATATGATGGATGCATTAAAACTTCCCAACCAAGCTCCCAGAGTTTACTGGTGAGTCACTACAGACGTGTGTGGTCTGGCGTTGTCCTCTAATGGAACACAACATCTCTTCTGTTGGCTATTTCTGGTCAATCGCTAGGTTCAAACGGTTCAGTTATTGATAGTAGAGATCTGAATTTAGTGTTTGACCATATGGAAGGAGCTCATACTAAATGATTCCTTTCCAATCCCACCAAATACACAGAATCTTCCTGACTGTTAGTCCTGGTTTGGCCACCATTTAAGCTGCTTCACCGTACTTTGATGATGATCGTTTTCACACAATATTGTTGTATGTGACCCATTTCTCATCCCCAGTCACCATCCATTTTGGAAATGGGTCAATTTCATTCCGTTTGGCTAAGGCTTCGCAGATGGAAATTCGATCCATCATGTTTGATTCCAACTTTGCGCAAAAGGTTTAAAACTGTTTTATGGTCAATCTTTAGCTCCTGGGCGATGCTATGACTACTAACATGCCGGTCAACTTTGATTATTTCTGCGATTTTATCAACATTTTCGACAACGGGCCTGCCTGTGCGAAGTGCATCTTTAACATAGAAAATGCCTGGATGGAATTGACGAAACCAAAATAGCACGTAATTAGCTGTTACAGTATCGGCACTATAAACACAATTAACAATTTCAGCCGTATGGCTTACATTTTCACTTTTATCAAAGAAAAACTGTAACGAATTTTCTCTTTGTTGACTTCTATTTTTAACACCCGGTAACTCACAACAGAATGGACCAAACAAAAAACAGCATAATAATTTTTTTTAGTGTGAAATGTCACCTTGACAATGAGCATAAGTTTGAAATTGTTTGATAGATATTTTACAAAATATCAACACTACAGATATCTACCGAAAAAATAATGGATTTCCTTTTCCCCAACCTAATAAATTTCATATTAGAGTCAACATGATGAAATATTGATACATTTCGATAGGCAGTCAGATTGTAAGATTAATGATCTGACATTTTATTTCATATATCCTTAGCCACAAGAGGATTCCTTAGTCATTAAAAAATTGAGATCCAACTCAACTTAACATACAACTATACAAATTGCTCTACTTAAAAATCTTTATTTGAATAAAGACACTAATTCTAAAATCAAACATAACTAGTCATGAAAATCACTAACTTAAGGCAAACTAAATATTTCAGGAAATGTTAATATAAAGACACTTATTTTTTTAAAGTTATAACACATTTTTTTAAATGACAAAAAGGTACCAGTTTCTAATGTAAGAAGCTTACCAAGATCATGAGCTGATTTTTCTGGTAGAAGTGTATATGATGCAATAAATCGCTGTAAAACCTATGGAATATATTACATTAAAATATTAAATCTTGCAAGTTTCAATAGTTATAAAAATTCCTTTATATAAACACTAAACAAATATTAAGTAATAAAATGAACACAAATGGCCAAGAACTTTAAAAATTTTACAGTAAAAACTATTTCACTTGAATCAGATTATATTGAAATAAAAAATATACCATTTCTTATGCAAATTATTATGTGTAAAATATTTTCTAAATATTGATTTATTTACCAAATTTGCGCATGTGAACAAAAAAATTTGAGTACACAAGATGCTTTAACACACATCCATTGTAAGTAATTCAACAAGTATATTCATATTATATAAATTATTTATATGCATATAAATTTATATATTATATTTAATAAATTTATTGGGATAAAAATACATGGTCATGATATAATACCTCAACAGCATGTCTAAGAGTTGCATCTCTGACCCCCTTGGCATTTTCTGAGTTTCGACAGCGCTTGTTCAAATTATCGAAATCTCGTTTGGCTAAACCATTAATTTTACTGTCCAGATTCTAAGTAAAAATTACAGATTAAATACTAAATTTTAAATATACTAAATCATTTTACAGAATACTAAATTAATTTTAAAATTTAAGATAACTTCATGCATAATTTAAACAACAAAAAAAACTTTTCTACGTTATACAAATGATCTAAAAAATTTAACAATGATTAAGAAATAAAAAGAAAAAAAAACATAAGACAGCTTCAAAATAAAACAAAGTATTTTTCATAAAACATGTTTTTACGTACTATCTCCTCAAAATAACAGCAAGGTTTACTAAATAAAATGAGAGAAACATAAGAAAGCAAAATTATATCAAACATTAAAAATAAAATTAAAACAAATTTAAGACAATTTGTTTTTTTTACAATAAATGACAATTTTAAATTTAATAAATAAAATATTTTACCCTAAATAGTTTAATCGCATGACATTTCCTAGGCCTCCAATGTAATAACGTTTCTTCTAATTCATTGATAGTGGAAAATAAGGACCTTAAATGCAACGGTTCATACATTTCTATTCGCTTCAATATGTGATGAGCAGACTGAAAAAAATTGTGAAACAATTTAAACATAAATTATATTAATCTTGTAAAGCAGTTATTTTATTATTAATTATATAGCTACTATTATATATTGATTAAATTAGTTTAAAATTTTTGATGATGCAAAAAAAATAAAATACACATAAACATACAGAAATCCTTTTATTTTCCATTATAACGCTAACATGTATACATACACATACATGATAATTTATTATGAATTTTGAAGAAACATTAAGGAAAAATGTAGGTATATATAATTACTGTCATGTGCAGCTTAACTCTTGTATTTGATTATATGTTCTTCATATAAGCAATTAAACATATTTGTTTTATATTTAGTAATATATAATATCATAAAATATAGTTCTGTCAAAGTTATCAACAGAAAACACATGGATTTCTTATTTCTTATAGAAATATACTAAAATTTCAAAAATGGTATTAATATTGAAAGTATTTCACTATATTTATAGATATTAGCAGGTTGATATTAAGAATAATTCATTTATAACTAGATGGTTATACAATAACAGTATGAGTATAAATACTTTTTAAAAAATTACATTTTCTCCCGATTAATACAGGAGAAATTGTGCTTTAGTGCTACGAGTGGCACAAATTTTGAAATCATCAATTGGCATATTTTTGCAGTTTTATTTGAATCTAGAACCCTTTATAAAAAAAATTGCATAAAATAAATTGAATGTTTTTTGAAGAAACAAAAAATGTTTTGATTCTTCTATTTTCAGTAATTCAAGTCATGAATTTAAAAAAAATATGTCTTTTATTTCCGAATAAAATACTAAAGATGAATTAAACTAGTATTTTGTTTCTTTTACACTTTGTTTTGCCTGTTATGCAAATCACTCGTAATGTGGTACCTTTATACCTGGGAATAAATTTTCTTTCTTGAAACACCCAAAATAGAAAATATCTTATATTATATATTAAAAAAATAATACTAAAAAATTTACATCTTTTAAAACAAAAAATTATATCTGTAGTTAATAAGTCAAAACATTCAAAATCAATATGCTAATTGTATAGATCCTATGCTTTCAGAAGGATACTAACACATTATTCCACCAATCAATAATTTGGTGAAGATTTTGCCACTAAGTTTATTCTTATAAATGAACAAGAATTGATGATTTAAATTACAGAAAATTAAAAATTTTGTTTCTCAACAGAAGGTTGCTTATCACAAAGTTATTGTGTTGGTAATACACAGCAGATCTTTAATGACATAAGATTTTTAAACCATGACTTGACAGAAATGCTACCAACACTGAGTTCGTTACTATGACCGATACAACTACCATGCCACCATCATAACAAGTGGAAATGTATCATTTTAAGCAATTTAAACATCAGAAATTTTATATTGTATCAATTTAAAAGTGAACATATTTAGAATTATTAACTTAACCCGTTATGTTTGAATGGAATTAATAATGATTATGATCAATAAAAATTTTACAAACAAGCATTACATTCCTAATATGAGATTCAGACATGTCCCATTATTAAAAAGGATGATTTCATTACAATTTTTAGGCAATTACAAAGATAAATCAACTATTTTTTGTGAGAATTACAATAAAAGAAACTAATTGAATAACACACAGTATATAATTTAAAGTATTATGCTAAGGGCATCATATTACATTTTTGGGATTATCTACATAATCACAACAATAACCAAATCCTTCTTTAAAGAACATATATTACTTAAAAGTCACCTGACATGCACTCAAAATATGCATGAAATCAATTTTGGAAAAGCAATTTTAAAATTTAATGTAATTGATAACATATTCATAAAAAAAATGCTTGAACATGTCTAAAGTTAATCTGTCATTTTATTAAAGTAAATAAATCAAATATATTAATTTTAAAAAATTCGTACGTAAAATAATTTTTTGAAAAGTTTAAATTTAACGAAAAATATCAAGGGAATTTTATTTAGTTATGCAAATAATTTTATAATTTCGTCATAAATTTTGAGTTCAATGACTGAAATAAAATTATACCTCGAAAAATATTAAAAACATTGATAAAAGGAACAATACTTGCAACCCTTGATAGCTTTAAAACATGCAATATTTGGGGAAATTTCAATTTGCATTGATATATAGATTCTACAAAAGTATAGTTTTTAAAAAAATCCGCAGTTACCTAAATTACATAAATGGCGTAAACCAAAAAATAAATTATCGAGCAATACGAAATTGCGTATTTATTTGACAGAGACTATTGCTTACTAGTTTTAATTATAGTAACATAAATACTTATTTTACGAGAACTTAATAGCATTCACAATTCAAGTAGAAAAAGGAAATAAAACTAATTTCGAAAACTAACTTGAAATGACGAACTGCATGGTTCTCCGTATATTGCTTTTTCTGACAAAATATTTAAAACGGATTTTTTAGAATGCAGCCGTTGGCGTGAAGTTCTCTGAGAAAAATTCATGATTTTTGAGGTAACGACTGCATTAATGATCTGTTTTATGAAGACATAACACAACAGGCCGGTGTGCTGTGACAACTTAGAGCATCAGAGCTTTCGTTCCCATCTCCATCACCGTAATAATAATGATAAGCAAACTGCAATTCGAAACTCTTAACAAACGAAAGAAAGCAAAATAAGCTGGTTGAGTTGTGCTGCATTTGAAAATTGGTAATAACTTAAAAATTGAAGAATAAAACCAAATTTCTCATTCTTGAAAATTAAATTCAACATTTTACAAGTTAAATTTAACATTTTAGAAGCCATATTTAACTTTTTGATGGTAAAATTAATAACTTTTTTCGGTTAAAGTGTAGTATAGGGGAGCACTTGGCGCAGTCCTTTTTTTTAGGTGACTAAAAGTGGTCACCAAGGTACTTTTTTCGGAGTTATTTATAATTTAATTTTGGAATTAATTCGATATCTCATCATGACATTTATATAAAAATCTCCAAATCCAAAGAAAAATCACCAAATCAAAACGTGCCCCCTATACTACACTTGAGCCATTTTTTCTACGTATTTTGTTTTTTCGAATTAGAGTCAATCGATTTTTGAAAAGAATATTAATTAAAAATTATTAAGGATAATCACAAAGTTAGGCGTATTATAAATGAATGATAATAATCAAATCAATAATTTAAAAATATAATTATTAATGCTATATGTTATAAAAATACAAATCACAACGTATTACATTTATTTGCAAGTGAAATGTTGAAAAGTCCTTACGTGAATGATTTTTTGTTTTGTTTTTTGTTTTAGGGTATGTGATTTTCAGCTGGTTTTTGAGATTAACATTATACTTAAAATTTAGAAAGGGCTCTGATGATGGACCTCGAAGTTTTAAATCTCTATAAAGTGACGAGGATGACATCTGATCTGGCACTCTACTTAACAAAAATTCCCCACCACCCCAACATGAGGGCTTTGAACCTTCACAGATTTAAAGTATATCAGTCCCTCTACACGGCCCTCGGGTTTATGATATTAGTATGAATTGAATTTATTTTATCAAATTATAATATTATTATAAAGAGCATCCCATCTCTGTTATTATTTTAATGAATGAGAGAGTAATGTTAAGCTCAATTTTTAAAAAGCTAAAGGGAAAGACAAGATTTACAAAAAAATTAGATTTATGATGCAAGAATTTCTAAAACTGCTCAGACAAACTTTAAAATCTTATACAAGCCCTATTATCGTAAATGTAATTCTTTTTTTCCCCTTCTGTAGGTATATACAGTGGGCCACAAAAGTGTTCATACACTTGCAATTTCTTATAAAATTTAATCTTTTCGACTAATAAAAATTAATATATTGTAATTGTAATTTTTTTAGGATATCTGCAACTTATTCTTAATGGAATGACATAGTTAATTTTTTAAAAATAGTATAACTATTTTTTTAAAAAAATTAATAATCAAAAAGCTACTAAAAAATTACGCTACAAAAGTTTTCGTACACTTAACAAAAATCTCAACTTAGCTTTAAGTATTGCATTTCTTTCTTAATTTAGTAATTAGTAGGATATCTTTTAGTGTCCACAACAACTTTTAAGCGTCTTGGTATATTTAATCAGTTTTTTGTCATTTCTGAATCGATTTTCCTCCATTCTTCTCTGATTGTTGTTTTTACTTCACATTTTGTGTTTGCTTGTCATGTTTTCTTTTTTTTACATCAAAATCTTACCAAATATGCTCTACTGGGCTAAATAAAGTGATCGAGGAAGTGTTTTCATAATTTGGGAACAGTTATAGAGATACCATTGGCGCACATTGAGAGCAGTGCGCTTGGCGTCATTACCCTGTTAAAAAATTAAGTCGTCTCCAATATCCAAATTTCGGGTTTATAATTTAAAATTTCTCTTTAAAATATTTAAATAGAGCTCATGATTCACAATATCAACAAAAAATATCAAATTACCTAATTCTGTGGCCGATTTACACCCTCAAGCAAGAACACTTCCACCTCCATGTTTTATTGATCCATCTAGATTCTTGGGATTAAGTTTTAGAAAATTCAAAATTGACAGCACATTGATTGGGAGGGCAGATAATTCAACATTTTGGGTTTCGATGGGCTTATACTAGCTTGTGTAAATGAAAAAATAAGGAGTTTAATCCCATGAATTTATGTGGAACAAGAACTTCTCCACCTCCATACTTCAGTATTGAAGGGAAGGTGTTCTGGCGTGGGGGTGTAAATTAGCCTCAGAATTAGGTAATTTAGTATTTTTTGATGGTATTGTGAATCATGAGCTCTACTTAAATATTTTAAAGAGAAATTTGAATATTGGAGACGAGACTTAATTTTTTAACAGGGTAATGACTGCCAAGCGCACTGCTCTCAATATACGCCACTGGTGTCTCTATAACTGTCCTCAAATTATGAAAACATCTCCTCGATCACTTTATTTAGCCCAGTAGAGCATATCTGGTGAGATTTTTATGTAAAAATAAGAAAACATGACAAGTAACCACAAAATGGGAAGTAAAAACAACAATCAGAGAAGAATGGAGAAAAATCGATACAGAAATTACAAAAAACTGATTAAATCTATACCAAGACTTAAAAATTGTTGTGGACACTAAAAGATATCTTACTAAGTACTAAATTAAGAAAGAAATACAATATTTAAAGTGAAGTTGAGAGTTTTGTTAAGTGTACGAAGACTTTTGTTTCGTAATTTTTTAGTACCTTTTTGATTATTAAATTTTTTAAAAATAGTTATATTATTTTTAAAAAATTAACTATGTCATTTCATTAAGAATAAGTTGCAGATATCCTAAAAAAATTACAATTACAATATATTAATTTTTATTAGTCGAAAACATTAAATTTTATAAGAAATTGCAAGTGTACGAACACTTTTGTGACCCACTGTATATTAATTCAGAAAAATATTATTGAAGTACATGTATTAATACAAAAATTTTATTCAAACACATTTTATTTTAAAATATAAAATTAATAAATAATAAAATAATAAAATAAAATAAAAATTAAATAATAAAATTTTATTTTATTATTTTGACTTCATTCTTATTTATTTTTTTCAAGAACAGATATTTCGACTAACATGGAAGCAAGAAAATTTATTTTAGCTTATATTTTACTTGATTTAAGTTTAAATAACGATTACATTGTTTTTATTAGAAAAACTAATTATTACAACTTTCAATTGTGGGCCGCAACTCTGTTATGTACAATGAAGAGAATATAAGTATGTAGTGAAAATTATTAAAAATCATATATAATAATTTAAGAAATAATATTTTTAGAAACTTAAAAGTATATGTATGTATAAAATTCAAGAAAATGTATTGAATGGACTAGTATATTATTATATGTTATATAGTAGTAAACTGTGTTACAAAGAAAAAGGCAGTTGTGTTTGCATCTACACCAGTGAGGAAATTCATTTGTGGAAATGTGTTGAAGAGCAATAATAAATTTCTCTTGAAGTTCTTATTCGATTAAAAAGTGAAGTTTAAGTAATAAAATTTTGCAGTTTTTCACCTATCTATAGATGTATTATCTTTATTTATAAATAATCAGGAATTCAAGAAATGATTACTAATATGGACAAATTTCTAAGAATTTTTAAAATATTACGAGGAAGTCAATTTTTTTTGTCTTAATTTGATATTATTTCTTGGTATAACTGTGGGATTTTACAAGAATTGTTATTTTTAAGTATTCTTTTCATTTATATACACTGCTCAAAACAATTAGGGGAGCAAGCAAAAAAGTGAGGAAAACCGTGTGAGACAGCCACGTATTGGCATACAATGCATAGTACACGCGTATCAATGCGCAATACAGAAAAAAGGCGTAAAAAATTTTGGAATTAAGCTTTAATTCTTTGAAAATATGGAAAAAACATGAAAAGATGATTTAGGGCAACAATTTGGTTACATGTAAACGATAAAAAAAGGTACTGTTTAGGCATGATGCATGAGTTTTAATAGGGCGTGTGGTCTCCTCGAACAGCTAAGACTGCTGCACACCTGTTTTCCATGGATGCGATGAGGTTATCGATCAGACTTTGGGGAATACTGTTCCACTCCTCAAGAAGTGAAATCTCCAAGTCTCGGACAGTAGCAGGCGGCCTTGGTCGCGCAGCAATGCGTCGTCCGAGTATGTCCCAAACATGCTCGATTGGATTCAGGTCAGGAGAGCACGCTGGCCATTCCATACGCTGTATTGTTTCAGCTTCAAGCATGTTCTCCACCAGACGAGCTCTATGCGGTCGGGCATTATCATCCTGGAAAACAAAGGAATCTCCAATGGCTCCAGCGTAAGGGATGATATGAGGTCAAAGTATCTCGTCTGCATACCTTCGGCCCGTCAAAGTACCATTCCGAATGATATGCAGGTCCGTACGTCCGCCTATGCTAATTCCACCCCATACCATCCAACCAGCTCTTCTGTATTGTGACCTTTCACGAACGAATGCGGGGTTATTTCGAGTGCCCCTGTCCCTCCATACAAGAACACGTCGGGTGTCACACTCTAGACTGAATCGGGACTCGTCTTTAAACAGCACTTGGCTCCAATCATGTTGCTCCCAATCTCGATGTTCAGCAGCCCATCTTCTTCGGTCCGCACGGTGGAGTGGGGTCAACGGAATGCAGACCAATGGCCTACGTGCATAGAGCCTTCCCTCATGAAGCCGATACGTACTGTTTGGCTGAACACCCTTCGTCCTGTGGCCAAGAGCAACTGTCTTTGCAGCTGCGTAGCATTCTCTGTTCTGTTTCGACGGGTTGTTAACTGTATATACCGGTCATCAGTTGATGTAGTGGCGCGTGGCCGACCTGCCCCTGGTCGACGTCTAACATTTCCATTTCTTGGAATCGATTCCACAGCCTTGCAACAACACTTCTGGCGACTCCAACAGCGTCCGCGACACTACGTTGTGTTTGCCCGGATTCCAGTCTGCCTATAACACGCCATGCCATGGATTCCGGTAAATCACGCTGCTGAGACATTCTCAAGTAACCTTGTCTAAAAAAAAAAAATACTGCGCAATCGAATTTCACAGTTACGGCAATAAAACAGACGTTTCTGCAACATCCCGATTTCTGCCCTTATCTCCTTTTTCTGGTTTTTGACGTCATGAACTTTGATTTGCATATAAAGTTTTCTTCTTCCGTTTCCTGGTAGGCTTTACATTATGGATGATTCATTTTATGTTACTTATTGGTATACATCTTTGCTTACTTTTGTTAAAATCATGTGCTCCCCTAATTGTTTTGAGCAGTGTATATATGTATATATATATATATATATATATATATATATATATATATATATATATATATATATATATATATGTAAAATATTTGTATAAAATAACAATTTTGAGGAATGTCACCCGCTGAAAACCTAACTCATGTATAAAATTCCGTGCACCATTTTCGCAAAATTAAAAATGTTGTCAAATCTTGCATTATCCAACCAATAATAAAGCTTGGATGGAATCCCGATAACTTTAATAGAATTTTATACATATACACCAAGAAGACAAAATGGTAACCTTACCTCTGAAGCATAATATATTCGTTATAAAGGGTGTTTTTTAGAGGTATAGAACTTTAAATTGCAATAAAACAACGATGTATTATTCGATTGACATGAATTTTTTTTATTCGAAAGATAATCTTGTGGCATTACATTTTAAATATGATTTCTGGCATATGACTGTCACGGCTGGCTCGGATGTAGTCCAATCTGGACGTCCAATTTTCGATGACTTTTTCCAACATTTGTGGCCGTATATCGGCAATAACACGGTGAATGTTGTCTTCCAAATAATGAAGCGTTTGTGGCTTATCCGCATAGACCAATGACTTTACATAACCCCACAGAAAATAGTCTAGCGGTGTTAAATCACAAGATCTTGGAGGCCAATTCACATGTCCAAAACGTGAAATTAGGCGGTCACCAAACGTATCTTTCAATAAATCGATTGTGGCACGAGCTGTGTGACATGTTGCGCCGTCTTGTTGGAACCACAGCTCCTGGACATCATGATTGTTCAATTCAGGAATGAAAAAGTTAGTAATCATGGCTCTATACCGATCACTATTGACTGTAACGTTGTGGCCTTCATCGTTTTTGAAGAAGGATTCCACCAGCCCATAAAGCGCACCAAACAGTCAGTATTTCTGGATGTAACGGTGTTTCGACATACACTTGTGGATTAGCTTCACTCCAAATGCGGCAGTTTTGTTTGTTGACGTAGCCGTTCAACCAGAAGTGCGCTTCATCGCTAAACAAAATTAGCTTATGAAAATCGGGAACAACGGCAATCTCGTTTTGGGCCCATTCGACGAATCTACGCCTTGCTTGATGATCGTTTTGATGAATTACCAAACCAAACTGAGAATAAATCACTTGACAGCTGTTAAATCGGTCGCCATCTTGGAAAGTAATGCCAACTTAAACTTCTATACCTGAAAAAAAAAACACTCTTTATGTTGCCATATGTAATCAGAACAAAAATAAATAAATGTAATCATTTAGACATTTACACTCTTGGCCATTAAAATTGCAACACCGGGAAGGGATGATCTGGTGAACGTCAAAATCACATGAAAGGAAGAACATGGGTTGGGATATGCAGATGATTACTATTTCAGCACATTTAGAAGACGCAGGAGGGAGAAAGACTGCGTTGCATAAAATAAAATTGTATTGTGAATTTATCATTCGAAAAGCTATTTGTAAGGTAGGAGTTTGTTCAGAATATCGTGTTATATCTTGAATAATAAGAAGAAATGCTTACCAGCAAGTGTAGGAATTCAATAGAAGCAGCATCGCTGCCTATCGAGAGTGTGGACTATCGTTCCATTATATTTCCCGTCGCACTGATCAAAATCGAACCACTGATATGCGAATATGAAATCAATGGGTTTCTCAGGGTCATACCGGAAGGAATGCAGGATATCTACGCCTTTCCATGACTAACGTCCGAAAAGACAGACATATTGTGAATTCATCCCTGCAAAACCATACAATCATATCACAAGCATTAGACAGGAAATGCGTATGTCTTCAGCAACCAATATTCCCTCGTACCATGCGATAAGATTTGCAGAAGCGTGGACTGTCAGCCCGACAACCTACTTTGGCCTCCTTTGACAATGCAGCACAGAGAGAGCCGGTGACTAGCAACAAAACTAGATATACAAATGACATAATGTCGTCTTTATAGACGTCTCTGTTCTGCGTGCAGACCTGGTGTGATGGCTGGGTAACCATTGGATAAACGACACACACATCTCTAGTTCAGATCGATGGTAATTTGAATGCACATCAGTACATTTCTGATATCTTACGTCCAGTAAATGTGCCCTATCGTCGAGATCAGCTAAACGCCCCCTACCAACAAGATAATGCAAGATCACATGTTGAACGTCATTCGATACACAGGATATTCGCTTGTTACCCTGGCCTACATGGTCTCCAGATCTGTCACCCATTGAAAATACTGTTGGTTACTCTTGGGTTACTGTGAGCCTGGCCCACCACCCCTTTCCAGCGAATGTGGTTGAGGAAGTGTGGCATAGACTTGAAGCAGCATGGAATGAGTTGCGCTTTCTGTCATCCAAGCCTAGTTCGATTCCGTACCTGACCGGGTAAGGGGTGTTTTAGATGCCTGGGGTGGCAGCTGTTTTTACTAATTTCGCCCCTCTGTAACCCCCTCCCAAACTCCTTGCCAATTTAATCATTTTGTCTTTATGCCATATACTGTTTACGTGTAATATATGTATATATATACATATGTATATATATATATATATATATATATATACATGTATATCGGAATAGATTGAAAACAAAATGGATCGAAGAGAGTGGGTCATTAACTTGCTAAAGACACACTGGATATCTTTTACATTAACGGGTATATATATATATATATATATATATATATATATATTTGTATTTGCTTTCCTGTTGCAATTTTAATGGCCAGCAATGTGGATACAATTTATTGTTTTTAATTGTGTTGTTCAAGTATATATATATATATATATATATATATATATTACAAATTTTTCCTTAATTCCTTTAACTCTTTTCTGATTTGAAATTTCTTCAAAATATTTTGATTTTCTTTAACACAAAATTTTGAAATATTTGTTTTTATTTTTAAAAACTATTTTCTTTGAATTTTACGTATTAGAGAGAAACTCGAAACAACACATAACTTTATCTTCAGAACAGTACTGTATAAGGTGCCGCTTCCAAATCAATATAAAGTGTATTGAGAGGTCATTCGCGTTGTAGAAAAATAATTGAAATACGAAACACAATACTCCTTCACTATTTAAAAGGTTACACGTACAATTCTAGCTATACAAAATAATTGAAACGAGATCTGAAAATTACATACAGATAATAAATAGCTGAGAACATTGTTAGAAAAATAGTTACCGCTCAAAAATTGTTCTAGATTTAAACGTTGAATGTGTTTTCGATAGCATATTGACCGTCTGAGAAGATGAATTTGGTGGAATAAGAAATGGTTCGATATTTTCTTACCTGACTTGTTGTTACTTAACTCGATTTGGAAACGCCATCTCTTGCTGCACCTAGAAGTAGTTACTTATTTCTTAATAATTGAATTGGTCTGAAAAGAAATAGTATCTTGACTGCACTAAAGACGACCACACACGAACGAGTTTGAACATGAACTGTTTATTTACGCTAACGAACATTACAATGGAATGCGCAGAACGCCATCTGTGGACTGTAATATTAAACATACCACCCCCCTTGAAACACGGAGGGGTTTCAAAATTAATGAATTAACTTAAACACTAAGTTGTTAAACATGCTAATGAATTACGTATAAGAATTAACATACTAAACATAATGATGAATTAAGTATAAGAATTAACACACAAATTGACAATAAAGTACACTTCTAAATTAATGAAATTAAGCAATGAGATTTACAGAAGTATAGATGACCTCAACAATGCTGAAAGAAAAAATTAGGTATTATTCACAAATGTTCAAGTGTTTATAGGAAGTGGACACAGTTTAGCAATTGGTCTCACAAGTTCACTAGTTTGAGTTTTTACCTTAACCACACGAACCTTACCGTCCTTACCAGGGAACGTTTCCGTGACTTTCCCTAATTTCCACTGTAGTGGGGGTGAGTTGTCGTGTTTGATTAAGACAAGATCTCCTATGTCAAGGTTCTTTTGAACAAAGCGCCATTTCGATCTTGACTGCAGCAATGTAAAGTACTCTGAAGATCATCTATTCCAAAAATGTTGGGTCATTCTTGTAAGCAATCGTCAACGGTCGCAGTGGCGAAGGTCGTCTGGAACTGTAGGTTGCGGGATAGCTGTTAATGCCTTTCCTATCAGAAAATGTCCTGATGTGAGAACAGAAGGATCAACTGGACTGCTAGATAATACACCTAGTGGCCTGGAGTTGAGGCATGCCTCAATTTGGCTTGATAACGTGGATAGTTCTTCGAAGGTGAGACTAGTGACTCCAACAACTTTGTTCAAATGAAACTTAAAAATTTCACTGTAGCCTCCCAAATGCCTCCGAAGTGGGGAGCAGATGGAGGATTAAAGTGAAAGGTGATGTTGTCAGTTACCAGGAATTGATGAACGGCATCTTCCTTCATCAACTGGCGGAACTCCTTTCTGAGATCTCTGCTAGCTCCATAGAAATGGGTTCCTTGATCGCAGAAGATCTCTGATGGTTTACCTCTGCGAGCCACGAATCTTTTTAAACAAGCGATAAATGCTTTTGATTTTAGGTCGCTAACGACTTCAAGATGAACTGCCTTCGTTGCTAAGCAAACGAAGACGCAGATGTAGCACTTAGTATTCCGGCTTCCTCTTCCCTTGGAGCTTCGTATCAAGAACGGGCCGGCGAAGTCAATACCAGTTCGTTAGAATACAGAAGAAGGGCAAACTCTAAGATTCTGGAAAATCTCCCATGATTTGTTCGACGAATCTTGGACGATTTCTGAAGCATGGGATACATCTTCTCACTATACTGTTCTAACTGCATCTCGGGCTGAAAGAATCCAAAATTTTTCTCTGAGAGCTCCTTGGAGAAGTTGTGTACCTGCATGAAGAAGTTTCAGGTGATAATCAGAGATAATTAAGTTCATAATATGGTCGGTTTTAGGAAGCAAGATGGGATGCTTGTGCGAATCTGCAAGTATCGAATTTTTCAGTCTACCACCGACACGTATTATTCCGGAATCATCGTAGAACGGAGTCAAGGGTATAAGCTTGTTGGTCGAAGGAAGCTGCTTACCCGCTGAAAGATAGGAGACTTCCATCGAAAAATGATCACGCTGGATAAACTTAACAATGCCTTTCTCGGCTTCGCTCAATTCTGCCGTTGTTAAAAAGGACTTTCTTCTTTTACACGCAGAAAGAGAACAGTTCTTCACAAATCTTAAGCAATAAGCAACAACTCTTTTCAACTTGTTCCAAGACGAAAATTTTTGAAAGAACTCAGTCTTGAAAGTCGCATCAACCACGTTCAGCATAATCAGCTTGGATGTTCTTTTGGCTTCGGCAGACATGTGTTCTTGTAATTGTGGATTATCTTCAAACTCTCCAATCGGAAAAGTAGAACTTCTTAACCAATCGGGTCCATTGAACCACAAGTTGCACTTTTCTAGTTTAGTTGGGTGTATACCTCTCGTTCCACAGTCAGCAGAATTCTCCAGACCGCTCACAAAGTTCCAGTGCCCGTTAGGAGTCAGCTCTTGAATTTGTGCCACTCGATTAGCTGCAAACGATTGCCATCTTCTCGGATCGGACTTCAACCATGCTAGTGTGATCTTGGAATCAGACCACGCAAAGATCTCGGAAATTGGCACGGTTAAAGTTGGAAGGGTAGCTTGTAACAAATTGGCAAGAAGTAAGGCAGAACAAAGCTCTATGCGAAGTAGAGACTGAGGTTTTACTGGAGAGACACGTGTCTTAGAAGTTAGCAGTCTAGATACTACGGTTTGAGTTGCATCTTTGGAACGAATGAATATATCTGCACAGTAGGCCTTTTCTGAAGAGTCACAGAACCCGTGTACTTGTACGTCTGTAGCCTGTGGAATGAGAATGCAGCGTGGGATCTTGATATTTGTAAGTAGAGGAAGCTGTTCTTGAAATATTCTCCATTGTCTTGCTAGAGAATCTGGTAGCTCTTCTCTCGTCCCAGCTTAGATGGTGACTCCATAGCTCTTGGAGGAAGATTTTAGAAATGACAACTGATGGTGCCAACCAGCCCAAGGGGTCAAAGATTTTGGCGACTTCAGAAAGTACCTTGCGTTTAGTCCACACATCAGTCTCGTTCACGGTGGTGGTAAAGGTGCACTTGTCAACATCTGGAAGCCAAGCTATTCCCAAGATCTTGACAGGTTGGTCATCTTTGATCGTGTATTTGGAATCAACTGCCTTTAATTCTTCTGGAATGGTTGCCAATACGTCAGGATCGTTAGACACCCATTTGCGCAGAGAAAATCCTCCTCTTTTCATCATCTCCTGCAGCTCTGGCACTAGCTGAATGGCTCCCTTCTTTGTCGCACTTCCACTCAGCAAGTCATCAACGTAAAAATGACTAAGGGTAGCTCTTGAAGCGGCTGGATAATTTTCTTGTTCGTCAATGGCAAGCTGTCGCAAGGTTCTCGTAGAGAGGAATGGTGCTGAGGACGTACCATACGTAACAGTTGTTAGGCGATATTCCCTTATAGGTTCGGTTGGAGAATCCCTCCAGAGAATTCTTTGCCAGTCTACGTCTTCCTCGTGAACTTTAATCTGGCGAAACATCTTTTCAGCATCAGCGCAAATGGCTACACTGAAAATTCGAAACTGGATAAAAACAGGGAAAAGTTCTGGCTGCATTCTTGGCCCAACCATGAGCAGATCATTGAGAGATAGTCCAGACGAAGTTTTACTGGAGGCGTCAAAGACGACGCGAAGCTTTGTTGTACAGCTGGTGTCCATAACAACTCCATGGTGTGGAAGGTATAAACTTTTAACGTTATTAATTTCAGAATCCGGAACAGGTTCCACACATGTGCTTTAGATCAAGGTATTCCTTCATGAAATTTCGATACAGCTTGTATTTGTCAGGATTAGAAATGAGATGGCGTTCCACGCTGATTAGCCTACGAATTTCATTTTGTTTTGAATTACCTAACCACGTCGTAGGAGTATGAAATGGCAACCTTACTGTGTATCTGCCATTCTCATCCCTAGAATGTGTCTTTACGAAATGATCTTCACAAGCCTCTTCTAATGAAGTTAAGGGTTTGGCACATGACACAGAATCTAATTCCCCGAATTTATTGATTAGCTGTTCCGATACTAACCGAATATGATGGACATGGAAAGAATTTTGCCCACTAGAATTTTCCTTACCACCAATTATCCAACCCAATTCTGAACAAATGGCAAATGGCTTATCCTTACCCAACGATAACGTTTGACCCTTTAGCAATGGCAAAGTAAGGTCAACACCAAGTAGCACATCAATTGGACCACTCTTGTAAAATGCTGGATCAGCTAGAGAAATATCCCCAAATAATTCACGCATTGAGGAATCTAAATCGTGATGTGGGATCATACCTACAATTTTGTTGATCACATAGACGGATGCATGAAAATAATTTTGAGATGAAAAATGTGAGGTAAATTGAATCTCAGCAAGCCCATTTAGACGCGTGTCGGATGCGCCCAAACATGATATACGTACATTGGCCTTTTCCTTTCGCAAGCCCAACCTTTCAATACATTCATTTGTAATAAGTGAAGCTTGGCTTCCGCTATCCAGAAGACATCTACAGGTCTGATAGTTACGCCAAATATCTCTTACCTGAATTAGAGCTGTGCAAAGAAGAATTTGAACATCTGGGTTCACATCAGAAATACACGATGTAACATCCACAACTCTAGAATTTTCGCTTGGTTCACTAGTACTTGAAATAGGGACAGGCGAAAACACAGGAGCGTTGATAGAAAGTTCTCTAGAATTTAACACATTTACTGCCCCCTGTCTTCCCTTAGCACTAACATTTTCAATATGAAGTAAACTGTGGTGAGGTTTCTTGCACTTTTTACATCTAAACTTGCTTTTGCAAGTTTTCACACTGTGAAACTGAGTTAAACAGTTAAAGCAAACATATTGTTTTAACGAAATCTGAACGGCCTTGAACTGACAATTTTAAGAATGTATCCCATCTCGACAATGTATGATCTCCATTACATGAAGGACATTGTCACTGGGCCTTGGACGCTACCAGAGTCACCTTTCTTTGAACATTTCTCTTAGTAATTGAACTCGTAATGGATCTCGCTTGTGTTGCAAGCAATTGCAACAATTCGTTTAACCTTGGGATGACATCTGTTGAAAAGGTTCTCTCAAACCAAGTTCTGGAATTCGGATCAAGCTTAAACAATATCATATGCATTAAGAGTGTATCTGTAGTTGGGTCAACCATGTATTCAAGTGACTCCAACATCCTTACAAATTCCTTAGTGGAATCTATCAAATTTAGAATTTGTGTGGATGATTCTCTACTCAAGGGCGTTATATTAATAAACTTTTTAATTAAGGAGGACATAATTTCTCTTTTATTAAAATATCTATCCTTTAGCAATTTCCAGGCGATTTCAAAATTATCATTGGTAATGGATAAAGAATTAACGATTTTTAATGCATCGGACTTTAAACTGCCCTTTAAATATTGCAACTTTTGCGCTCCCGTTAAATTTTTATTGTTGGAAACTGCAGCTTCAAAAAGATCAGAAAATGCAAGCCACTCCTCAGTTACACCAGAAAATATAGGTAGGGATAATGTAGGAAGTTTTACTTCAGCTGACCGAGCCGAGACTAAACCTTGACTTGAACCTTGGTTTTTAACCTCAAAGTCGGAATTTACTGCAGAAGGCATAAGCTGAGTGTCTATAGCGACAAGTATTTCTTCTAACGTATCTAAAATGTCGTTCTTTTCCGTACAATAAGTTTCCTCGTCCTTTTCCTCGTAAATACTTATAATAGAATCCAAAATATCCTTCATTTAATTTCTAAATTCTAAGAATCTATTTTTTCGAGCCAATAAACCAACATTATTTAATTTCTGAATTTCCTCTTCTGTTTTGTTTTGCAATTTTGTAATCGAGGATTTGACGTTCTTTTTTTTTTCTTCAATAAAACCTCAGTATCCATTTTAATATAGCAAAAAGAATAATTTAAAGAAAAACAAATAAAAAAACCGCAGCTGCTCGAGAATAACTAATTGTCTAGTCGAAAAAGATACGATTCCTTGGCACCACGGAAGAGGGGAAAAGTGGGGGAGAAATTCTAAAAAGAATTACTACGGGACATACGAATAGGAAATTTAACACACAAGCGAGGTAAAACGAAACTCAAGTTTCTTGTTACATATGATACAGGAATGACAATGGCAGAAACACACAAATAATTTACCACTTAAGAATAATCGCACAACAATAAATTAAACATTGAAATAACCATGTATATAAGAAGATTAAACCTTTGAATATACATGAATTTGAAATATTACACTTCGAAAGTTTCTTTTTAAGCTTAGTACACACAAAAAGGGAATTAGAGAATTTTTCATCATTTAAATTATGACAATATCTTATAAAAATATTGCCGAAAGAACAACAAGCCAGAAGTTTTGAATTAGAATGTTTCACAACTGAACTCCGGCTACGGTACGACCAAAATGGTGGAATAACAAATGGTTCGATATTTTCTTACCTGACTTGTTGTTACTTAACTCGATTTGGAAACACCATCTCTTGCTGCACCTAGAAGTAGTTACTTATTTCTTAATAATTGAATTGGTCTGAAAAGAAATTGTATCTTGACAGCACTAAAGACGACCACACACGAACGAGTTTGAACATGAACTGTTTATTTACGCTAACGAACATTACAATGGAATGTGCAGAGCGCCATCTGTGGACTGTAAGATTAAACAGAATTGATTGTTGATCTAATAAAAAATTATTTTTTATAGAGTTAATGGTTGAATGTTTCAGTTTTGCTAGTATTAGGTAAAGGTTTAAGCTGTAATGGAGAATATTGTTAATCAACTTGACAAAGGCAAATCTGATCAAAATATCTCTCTATCAAGTATCCGTCATCTAGATCAGGCCTGCCCAACCCAAATGGTTTCACGGGCACTCTGTGACGCTACTGCGGGATCCATTTTAGATAAACATGAATTTAAAATACATATAATACAGATGCGAAATGAATAAAACTTAACCATTACGCTATAATTGTGTATAACAGTGTTTCTCAAAGTGTGGGGCGCGCCCCCCTGGGGGGGCGCGATGACCCTACAAGGGGGGCGCGAGCGTATCGAAAATTTAAAGATTTTTTTAAAAAAAAATAACCGGAAAGAGAAGTAAAACAAAATGTTTTCTTCCATAATAAAAAAAAATACACACAACAACACTGACATAATTTATGTTTATTATCTAGCTTTTTTCCGTCATCAAATAGCTATCTTTGATCCCAAAACCAAATTAAAGAAAAAAAAACATTTTGTTTTATTTGCTGTTTTTCCTCAATGAGATATTTTTTTATTACGTTTTAACATAAAATATTACTCGTTAAAAGAAAAAACGAAACCCACACAGACCCTGAGAAAAATTCTAAGAAGATAAACAATTCACCGCTGCAATTATTATTGAAATACTGTACATTAGTTGTAGAAAAAGAAAAGGAAGTCATGATTCACTTTTCAGCCAGGCTGCATAGTACGTTCAGTTCAGTTCAGGTTTTGTGGGATATGGAGCAACAAAGGCTATGATCCCCTAAAAGACAGATGTTTCTTAAAAATTAGTAGATGTCAAAATATTTCAGTTTCTGGATAAAAAATCTGAATGTTAATTTGACCTTCAATCTTATGGTATGGTTATTATCAATATTAGTTCCCTCCCGTCTTTCATGTGTTTGCTTTTCGCTTAAGGAAATCGTAAATAATTGAGTTTTGCGATATTTGGAAAAGAATTGATTGGTTTAACATTTCTGTAGGATAATTGAAAAGTGTCTGATTTGCGTCCTTTATTATGGTCTTGTACTTTTGAATCATTTTAGTTCAGTTTTATTGGATTTTTTCTCAAATCATCAAATAATTGAATAGTCCTTGAAAGAAGGTAAGTATACTTTCTATAAATTAAAATATTCACTAGAATTCCGATTTGTATCGTGTACAGTAAAAATAATTCTAAACAAATGATTGGGGTGACTGAGTCCCCCTGCACTACCATTAATGTTAGTATCGAGTACGCGCCTGCTCCCGGGTTAAACTTTTTGAAGTCTTCTCGCTTTAAATGTTAAAAAGTAACACAATTATTCTTCATCGGAATTTTATATTCTTTTTCATAATTTAACATTAATTCTAAATGCTAATTGTGTGAGGTTTAAAATTACAGTTCTTTTAAACAGTTATTTACAATTATAGCATTTATCTAAAAAAAAAAAATCATTTTACATTTTTGTATACAATGTCGTGTACACAGTTTTACTCTCCTTACAGTTCAGCTATTATATCAAGAATAATGTTTTATTTTTTTAAAAAAATGAACTCGTGCGAAGAGTCGGTGTTTCAGCCAGTATACGTTTGATGTATCAGTACTGAAGAAGGTATTTTATAAATAATTTCTTATTACTGAATTTGGCCGCGGTAGCCGAGTGGTATAGGTATCGGATCGTGGCTTGCCTTGTCACGAGTTCGAGCCCAGTACCACTAAAGACCCGCCGTGTGGGACAGACAGCGTTGCACGTTAAATCTGTCGAGAGCTGAAACGTCCCTCCCGTTGGTGTGGTGTGGTAGTTAGGAGAGGGGGGTGCCAGCTCAGGTGTCATCCACGTCATTTGACCATGGTTCAAAATTACGTGGTCCGTCGTCAAAAGCCCTCGTGCAGCTGAACAGTGCGACGTTAATATTCAATCAATCAATCTTATTACTAAATTAAGAACAAGTTTAATAATTATTAGGGACTTTCACGGGCTTTTCTTGTAGAGGAAAGTTTTTCAAAGGAAGTTTTTAATATCAGAAATTGACACTTAAAGAGTTATTTTTCTATATTTAGCTGAGATCTATATTTTGTCTTCAAGGCATCCACTGCAGAAAATCCGGTTTGCAAAAGGTAGGATGTTGAAAATGGTAATAGTATACGAAGTGCTTTTGTTTTCAGTACAGATAATTCCTCATCCACCTCTACCCCAAATTCAAAGAGCGATTTATTACAAAATTGCCTTTTAATTTTTCACTGCATGTGAAATCTATGAAGATTTCTTCTTCGGAAGTTGAGAGCCCTTCTGGAGTATCTTGAAATAGATCCCTAATCCACTCGTAACTTGCTACCAAGCTGTCCTCATCCAGAAAATACTTTTTAAAATTCTTTGCCAACATAGCTAAATGATTTTACATGTTTTAAAAACAACTTTCACATGTTGTTCTACAGATTTGTAAGTTTTAACACATATCGAGCTGGGGCTTTTTTTTCCATCATTTACTTCAGTAGTGGTAAATCCAAAATTTAAGTATTTTTGAGAAGATCGCCTTGATTTAATTTTCGGAACCATGCTCGTTCGTCTGTGTACTTGTTGATTCTTTATTATGGTCGAATGTTTGCTTACGACTTAAAAATGTATGTATGATATTGTTTTAATTTACTGCCGTAAATACTTAATTACCGTGAATTACAATTAACGTGGAAATTTAAAAAATGTACATTCAAGCTAGATTCGGTAGCTATAGGAGTATCGAGTCGACCAAAACTGACTGGAATTGTACGAGGAAAAGCATTTTTACATGTTTTGCGCAGACGTCCGATAGGTTGCCCAGACTCACGCAAACGTACCCTATAATACCAGATGTGATGGATATGATAGAGAGCGACATTGACTAGACTATTTTTCTAATGACATTTGTGCTTTGAGAAATGAATATGCTGAAGGAAATAAATCTTTAATTAAATACATCATTTTGCGATCTGTTCCAATTTAAAAATTAGAGAAAGAAAAATAACATAATTCTCTAAGTAATATATATATTTTAAGTAATTTTCTTAAAAAATATTATATATATATATATATATATATATATTACTTAAAATATACACAAAATTTAATATACTTATCGTATTAATTTGTACGGTTTATAATTAAGATCGTATTGTAACTTTAGCGTCTCTCTCTCAAAGTGCATTTTTATTGCAGTAAATACATTATTGTTGTACAGGGGGCAAGACAAAAATTATGATTGAAAATTGGGTCGCCAGTATTGAAAGTTTGAGAAACACTGCTTTTAATGTATGAGTGGCGCACAGAGTATTTTAGGACTAATTAATTAATACTAAATTAAGAACAAGTTTAATAATTATTAGCTACTTCCATGGGCTTGTCTTACAGAGCAAAGTTTTTGAAAGGAGTTTTAAGATAAGAAATTGAGCCTCTGAGTTCATTTTCTATATTTAGCTGATATCTATATTTTGTCTTCTAAGCAACCACCGCATTTTGTAATATGTTCCAATTTAAAAATCAGAGAAAGGAAAATAACTTAGTAATTATACTATTACTTAACTTTTTTTTTTGCTTAAAACTAACATATACAAAATTTAATACTTATGTCATGAATTTGTACGGTTTATAATAAATATTGTTGCTTTATCGTAAAAGTGCATTATTATTGCATTCAGTAAATTATTATGTATAAGGGGGGGCGCGATAAAAATTGTGATTGAAAAGGGGGGCGCCAGTATTGAAAGTTTGAGAAGCACTGGTGTATAATTAACACTTAAATCTTAATTAATAAATTGTTTGTTCTTCCTTTCTTTTAACTTAATTTATGTATACCTATATTTATGTTCGATATTGCACATCTTAGCAGGCCTTCTAAACTGGCATCAGTTGATGCAGCCCGTGATGAACTCTTTGTAAATTTTATCTTCTGGAAAAAAATGCTTCCTGAACATATGTGGATCTTAAAGACCAATTATCGTAGTTGCCTAACGAAACTGATTCTTCTGGTAATAAAGTGAAAATCACTCAACACGAAATTGAAATATTTTTTCGTGTTAAAAGGCTTTCGTGTGTTAAAGGATATTGCAAAACAATTCCATATACATAACAAAATTAAGTTTATTAGAATTTATTTTATTTACATAGATATGTATATATGCCTACATTTAATAAAAAACAATAAAACAAAAGCATTCACAAGAACTTAAAAAAATGTAATACACAATTTTCAATTTTTTTGGGAAAACAAAACATTTATTGAGTTTTTGGAAAATAATCTGATATGTTCCTTAGTATGTTTCTTTTAGCATCAAATTGTTCGATATCGTCTATTTTGTTATTCATTTCATCATTGGAATGTGCGTCTATATAAGTACGCATACTTTTCATGACGTGCCCCATTTCGAATGATGTGGAAACAGAGAAGCTGCATTATTCATTTCAGTTTCATTGTCGGAATCTGCATCAATGATATTTTTTTAAGGTTTGAACAAACTCCAAAATGATTCCATAATTGGAGCTGTACACATTTTATCATCATCTACCGAATGAATTCTTCAGATAATACAATAGGACAGTTCAATCCGACTGGTATTTTCCATATTTTGTTCATTCCCAAAAGGGAAATCTTTTCGTGTTAAGCCGTTTTTGTTTTGTATTAAGGAAAATAAATGCATGAAAACACATAGTAGGAGCTAATTTTTACTCATTAATTACTTATATTTACTTAAAAGCATTTTTTCGTAAGAAAACTTGTTTTCATTTGAAGAACAGTAAATAACTCCAGATAATTATTTCACATTTTATATACAGTAAGACCCCGCTTGACGCGGGGTATACGTTCCATCAAAGTAGAGCGTTATATGAAACAGCGTTAAACGAGGTTTATCTCATCATGTAAATAATGGGGTTAGGGGAAGATGGGTAGAAAATTGGCCAGGGGGTACTTTACTATTAAATTTATTAATTATGTGTTTTATAACAATAAAACAAAAATGTATTTCTTACAAATATAAAAACATAATAAATGAATAAACATATAAAAATAAATAAAATTCTAAGTCAGTGTGTTTACATTTCAGATCATACAGTTTCTTCTGTTTTTCCAATTTTCTGCCTTTTTTTATCAAGAAGGTATCTAATGTAATTTGCGTTTTCCTTTTGAGCTCTGTGAGAAGTTGTTGGTAAGTGGATAATGCATCCGTAACTCCTCGTCATGCATTTGAACTCCTGTCAAAATTTGCTCCTGCTTTTTCTTGCTGCTTTATTTTCGTGCTTTTTTACTACACCCATGATAAAAACTAAAAGCCATAATATTTGTCACTAGAGCAATCGTTATATTATATAAATTTATACTTACAATAACGTTAACAAATGTTTGAAACGATAAAAATACGTTCGTATAAGACCGTTGGAAAGAAGAAACACAGATAAACTGCTTCAGATATCGGGAAGCCTACCGCTGTGTGTAATTTCGGGGAATAGTACAATTCAAATAAAAGAGCGTTAAACCGAAACAGCTCTAAATGAAACAGCGCCAAGCGGAGTCTTACTGTGTGTATATTATGTTTTATTTAAAACTATTTAGGAACGACACAATATTTGTTTCACTCAAAAAAAAAAGAAGAAAAAAATTTAAATAATTGATAAAATAAAGACTTATGTTATGAATATTTCCTTCCGTTCTTTACAATAATTGAATGGTATTGTTACACTGTAATTCAATTAGACCAGGGACGGCTCTAGGGCCGGACAAACCAGACCCCAGCCCGGGGCGGCATTTGGATCGAATTTGGAATTTTTTTTTTTTTTTTTTTTTTTTTTGTTACAGAAAACGATATATTTTCTGAAGTATTATTGGGGGTGAATTTGGTGTTTCATTTAATGTATTTTATTTCCTTATTTTGTATTCTGTAAGTCTGTTTTGTCAGTTTACTGATAAGTTGAAACTTGAAGGGTTCGAGGCAGAAGTATATGTTAAATCCTGAAATTTGATGCGTTTACGCATCTTTCACTTGAACTTTCTCTCCATCTCGGAGTGAGGTCACAATAGACATTCCCTTCACCCATACAATGTTCTGTGTCAGCTATCCAAAAGGAGACAGAGGTAATAGGTTTTTGGTTGATAGTAAGGCACAGAAGATGTTTGGATTTAGTCTTGAGTGTAGTTACTATAAGTTAAAATAAACGCTTGTGATCCCCACCATTAGTAGACTCTTTTTCGAAGAAATTGGCCTGCTGGAATGTGTGGGCAATTCCTTCTCTTATATTTTAGCCGTTTGAAATAATAATAGATAATTATGTCCTTAATTTGGAATTATTTTGTAATTTTTAAGACTTAAAATTATATATAAATTATATATATATATATATATATATATATATATATATATATATATATATATATATATATATATATATATATTGTTATGGTGCCTTTTTGTGTTTACAAAAATTATTCAAGTTTTGTAAGTGTGTATCTATGTGTACCATTTATCTCTATTATAATTTTTTGCTTTGGTGAGAGGGCATTTTTTATTTTTATCCGGGGGGCGGGGGAGATAAAACTACTAGAGCTGGCCCTGATTAAACAAAAACGTTAAGAAATTATGTTGAAACCTTTTAATTTACAGATTTATTAAATAAGATTCCAGAAGTTCATTCAATTATTTACCTCATGCTTTTATATATTTTTTTATTTCAACTTATTTGATAATTTTGTATTTATTTACTGTATACGTTCCAGTCCATGAGCTGCTAAACTTATGATGTAACATTAGTTCGTAACGTGATGTAAATTTTCTTAAATTGAAATCAGAACTCCTTTTCATAGGTCTAGTTTAAATGAAGTGGAAGTATTATTATGAAATTTTCCCATTTATATACAGATTTTTTTCTCCTTTTAGTGAACTCGTTGTTAATTTATTATGAATGTCTTCAAGAAAAAAGAAGATATAGGATAAAGTTGTAGATAAAGGTTCACCAAGTTAAAAACAAATACAGTCGAAGCTCTATATTGCGAAATTTTCTACATAGCGAACTTTTTTCTGGAACCTTGAACATTTCACGATTTTCTTCGTAAAATAACCTCTCTATAGCGAAGTGTATTTTCTATATTACGAACTTTTTCTTTTGTGATTCAAATTTTTTCCTCCCTTTTTTTAAAAGTATTTCTGTAAAATTTTCAAGTTATTCTCTCTTTAACACATTTTATAGTGGTCATGAATCTTGAACTGGTTTTACTAGATCCTAATTCGCCGAGAGCAATAGAGTTCAGGACGTTTCATCCACACACACAAGAAGTAAAGGTTGCACTTCTTGGATGCCTGGTTCATTAGAAACATCTTCGATATCCTCTTTCACCCTCAGTGGAAATGTCTTGTGTCCCCGTATTCTAATTATAAAATAATGTATGTTTAATATCATTTGTATGCTTTAAATTATAAAATGCCCTTAAAATTCATTAATTTTAATATAAAATTATTTTCTTAATATTGAAAATACAGTGAATTCTTCTATATTCTTTTTTATTTCGTGAATTCCTTGAAGTTTTTCTTTCTTCCTTCCTTTTTTGATAGGTAAGATATATAAAATAAACATAATTTTAAAAAAAGTGCGAATAATTACTTCTTTTTATGAATTTAAAATTTGTTTTATGTGGTTTATAAAGTATATTAAAATATGAACCTCTATATAACGAATTTTTCATATAACGAATTTTTTTTCGGGATTTAGCGACTTCGTTGTATAAAGGTCCGACAGTATTTCATTTTAACTTACAACAACTGAGCACACGAACACAAATGTATATTATGTTTGTTTGTTTTGCAGTATCCTCTCAGTAATTATAGGATCCTACAATTCTGATATAACAAAACCGGTAAACACATTATTTTAAAGTAGAAGCAGAAGCAATTTCGCAATAAATTGGAACTAACATTGATTGTGGGAATTCAAAAAGAACCGCCATTTACACTTATTCACACGGCCTTGGAAAATGCCTGAAGAAGCTGTATCTTTTTTTTGAAGAAGAAGAAGAAAGTGGTTTTTTTTTTTTAAATCATGCCGAGGAATTCAACTAAAAACTTTAATATCTCATGGCGCGGATCTTACTCGACAAAAATAAACTTTGGGAAAAATTTACGAAGATTTCTTCCCTCACCTCTGCTAAAATAAATAAATAAATAAATAAACAACCACCATTTTCAAGGTTATTTTGAGAAACAGTTCGGAAAGCATGTAAAATATATTTTCGTTTTCCTTGTAATTATTGCCTGCCGCACACAAGCAAAGTCGCTTTTACCATTCGTTAACTTTGTAATTCTCGAATTTAATTATTTTTCTCTCATATTTAAAAAAAAATTAAGAAAAGAATATTTTAACTGAATTTTTTTTCTTGTAATTTTAAAAATATTAATAAGATTGATGTTGTGATAATTTCCAAAGTTATTTTCTACACAATTTGCTTCTTGTAATTGATTACCAGTGCATAACGTATTTTATTTTTTCCTCTAATGCCAAAAGATTTTCATACAAGCTCAACTTGAAAAACCCCATGCTATATAAAAAATCTTTAGAACTTGACCGAAGCAAAGGAATATTTCCCTACTACCCCTGTCTTTTGGAAACTTTCTTTCCCCCAATGGGAAATTCTGTAGGTCCATTTTCACTGCATGTGGTATAATTGAGGTTTTCACGTTACAAAGGGGAGTGGTGAAGGGTTGTCGATTTGTAGTCAGTAAACATTCATGAGTAAGAAAGATGCCAATATTTGGTGAAATATTATAACCACAATATTATTTTCTTAAGTTCTGGTTCCTATTTTTAATTGCAATCTTTTCAATACACATTAGATTTTTATAAGAGAGTGTTGTGGATTTTTCAAATATACAAGTATATCTTTTTTTAAGTATATTCTGATACTATAATGGATATTTCAAAAAAAGTTCTATTATAAAGCTTTTCTGAAGTATTAAGAGAATAGAGTTTATACGAATGAGACATGCTGATAATTATAAGATTGAAGTAATATATTAACTGAAAATTTTTTATCTATGAACAGCAGTTGAAAAAATTATATTAATTTTTTATAATTGCTTTTATTGACTTTTAATTGACTTTTCCAAAAATATGGCAGTATATTTATCGTTTCTGATCCATCCACCCATATTTTTTTAAAATAAGACCCACCGTAGCTTAAAGTTCTCATGCTGGCATTGTGTGGAGGTTTGGAGAGTGGGGTATTGTCTCAGTCACTTACTCATGTTGCTTTAGAGTGCGATGTGTTAATAAGCACAATCTTATGAAAATAAACTTTCTACTTTCTCATCAAAATTTGTAGGTACATCTGTATCAACTTCATTATACTCTCTTGACCGTGGTAACCTAGTGGCTGCAATGCTATGGGTTCGAGCCTTGTACAGCAGAAGACCCGCCGTGCAGAGGGGCCCATGAATGTTAAATATGTTGAGGCTCAAACGTCCCTTTGGTGTAGAGTGGAAGCTAGGAGAGAGGGGTGCCAGCTAAGGTGTCGTCCTCTTCACTTGACCATCATTCAAAACTACGAGATCCGTCGCCAAAAGCCCTCGTGTAGCTGAACAGTGCGACATAAATATTCCCTCAGCCAACCGTTATCCTCTTCCAAATTGTTTCTCTTCCACGAACTTGGAATCCCCATCATCAAAATTTTCTTTTTATCTAAATACTTCATCAAATTCTCAATCTCTATTTGCGCGAGAAATTTCGGGAGCATTCTAAAAATTCGAAGGGTGGAAAAAAATCCGTTTACCGTGAACAGCTTAAAATTATCGAACAGAATATTTATTTTTAAAATGGAAACTATCTCTGGTAGTTTCTTGGCGTCGCCAATGATAAGGAATGCGTGCACAACTCGATACTAAGGCAAAAAATATCCCCATCGAACTACGAACAATGGTAGCACGATGGTAAAAAGGACCGGTTAGGTTCTTCAAGATAAAAGAGGGGGATACTGCTTTGTATAGCAGTTGAACCTTTTCTCCACTCTCAACTTCCATACAACATCCTTTAATCCTTTTATTCCACTTCGTGGATCTTTGAAGCAACAAGGATTTGACCCCGTGCAAGGACTTGAACGTTATGATGCTCACAATTTTGACCACACACATCTACCACGGCCTCCGTAAACTCAAAAATTGCAGTAGCATTAAGATATATAATCTGAATAACATTTGTATATTATGTTACGTATTACATTATGCGTATTATTAAATTATTTTTTACATTAACATTGTACCCAATCAGCTATTAGATGCAGACTTCGCACTTCTGAATAGCAGTCAAATGATGACACTGAAACTTGTATACCTCACTCTTTTACTTTTAATATAGATAAGTTTTAAAGATAAATTTAGATTTGATGAATGGCAATAGTCGTTATTAAACATCGTTTTCGGTAGAATCTGCGACATTTGGCTGCAAAGCTAGTGAGTACGCCACGGCCAAAATGACCTTCACAACAATAAGCGAAGACAATCTAAATCGTATTGGCAAAACACAAAATCGTATCTTTTCTTTTTTAATCTGAATTTTCTACACAAAGTGCGATACGTTACTTCATTATTTTTGAATTAATAAGCGAGTATTTTTTTTCAGTGAACATGTGATTACTTTTTAAAATCTTCAAATGCAGGGGGGAAAATCATAGCATTGTTGTCGCATTATAAAGACATTCCTCTAGTCTTACTAGTGGTTTTCAGAGAATGGCATTTCTTTTTTATTAAAATTGTGTTCTTACGTTATAATGATATTAATTAAATTGTTTGATCTATTGATCTTTAACCTTCAAATTTTTTTAAAGTATCTAGTAGAATGATGTGATGTCCCTAATACTTATTAAATACTTTCAGTCTTTATAGTTTCTATTCATCATTTTTAAATGTTCGAAAATTATTTCCAATTAATTAGAGTTTATATTCTTAATATTCGTGTAAATGTGTTATTAAATAGAAAACACCAATGACGATACCAAGAAAAAAAAATGAGTTTGGAATGTGTGTGTTCTAACCTCCCATAAATTTACTGTCATATCCATTTTTTTGCAACATTTTTGGAAACAATAGTGAAAAAAATAAAAAATACTAGCTATTGATATAATTAGCTGCAATTTTATAACTTCTTTTCGTTGTCTTATCCCTAAAACAAATCAAGTTAGTAAATTGCTTAACTGTCCACCATTTTTTTTTAAATGTGGAATAATTTCATGATATTTTCGGGCACATTTTAATTCTTTCTCAAAGTGCGAATTTAGATAATTCATCAATCAGTAAAAACTATTTAACGTTAGGAGATTTTGCAGTTTAAAACAAATTCCATGAAAAGTTTTATTCTAAAAATCAATTTCTTCCCCAAAGCTTTAAGTGTAACTACAGGAAGGGGGGGGGGAAGTCACACACATTTCGCTAAGATAATATTCGCGAGAATGTATCCCACGTTAAAAATACTCAACAAAGACGTTTTATTTAGAATAAGGGAATTTTGAAGAAAAGAAAGAAGCAGGGCGCCTTAGGTGTGCTGAGGTTTGCGAATCAACTGCGGATATTTCTGGAGTGGCCTTGCTACTACTATACGCTTTTCTGTCACATCTCAGCGTGGGATAGATAGCTCGAGTTTTGGGTGAGTGGGTGAGCTTTTATTAGTCGCATTATAAAGCAACTGGAGGTCTATTGGCGAGTGAGTGAGAGTTATATTAACATCGCACTATGTTGTTGCATGAGAGGATACTTGCGTATTATAGCAATATTCGCCAACGTTCAAGATATCTCGCCAAGTTGACACCCCCAGTTTCGTATGTGTCGCATGTGCTGAATTGGCAATCGTGTGCTTCGTTTCAATAATGTCACAAATAGGTTGCGATAATACGTAAGTATCTAAGGGGGCTATTGGTAACAGACCTTGTGATTTTGAACCCTGGTCAAGTGAGGAGGATGGCACCTGAGCTGCCATCCTTCTCTCCTAACTTCTACATCACACTAACAAAAGGACGTTTGAGTCTCGACTTATGTAGCATTCAGCGACCCCTTCTATGAGGAAGGGTTTTCAGCGGCATTAGGCTCGAGCACATGACATGCCAGCCATGAGTCCGAGACCTTGACCACTAGGCTACCGTTGCCTAGGGGTATTGGCGAAGGACCTCTTAAGTGATGAGGACGACACTCAGCTGATGTCTCACTTCCCTAACTTCTGCACCTCACCAATATAAGGACTTTGAGCCACGACAGAGATTTAACATATATCAATCCCTGTGCATGAACGTTGGGGGGGGTTGAACTCTAGGTATACAGGTTACGAGTTTGTGACCATGACACCCGGGTTATCACGGCCACTGTTCAAATTAATGTAACAGTTACATTAATTTAACAGTTAATTTATTTCATTTCTTCCAATTGTAAATTTTTTTAAAAAAAAATACAAAAACTGTTTAGGTCAAGTTTTTTTTATTTGGAAGGGGTATAGTTTATGACTATTATGAATTTTAATGTAACTGTTACATTAATATTCGTAAGTATGAGAAAATTTAATTAGTGTTAGAAGCTTTAAGACACACACACACACACTTGGAATCTGTACAAAGCCGTTTTATACATAAAAGGAGATTTTTTTTTGGTTGATAGAATGGCTTTAAAGTTAGATATTGAATTTTGAATAGGTATTTAAATCGAACTATTTTAAAATTTGGCTGAAATGAAATAACCCTTCCACTCTATATTACACACTTGGGACTGCGGAGAAAATGTTTCTGCTCTCCCATGCCCCCTGGAAATTCCTGTATGTCCGTTTTCGCCCCATGTGGTTTTTATTGTTAAGGGTTTCACATAACAAAGGAGAGAAGGTAAGGGTTGTCGATTTGTATTTAGTAGTCATTCACGTTTAAGAAAGTTCACAAGATTTGGCGCAGTATTATGCTACAATGTTTTTTTTTCTAAATTCCTGGTTCCTATTTTTAATTGGGTGCTCCGCACTGGGGGTTGCCAGCTCTGAGGGGGCCCTGTATCAAAATTCCTTCGGGTCCCTTTTTAGATATGGGAGCCCTGTCAGTAGAGTGTAGTTACACATGTTGGGGCCCCTGTAGCTTGGGGACCCCGTATCATTCATACGGCTGCTACGGTGGTAGCTACGCCCCTGGTGCCCCGCAAACTTTCTAATGCATTTTTAATTTTTTAAGTATTGTGTGTTTAGTCGACTCGGGGACTTAGAGGTGCCGTATCCACTTCGTAAATCCAAGATTGCGGTTTCGATCCCGAAATGAGTCGATAGATTTTCTGGATGCGAAAATTGACGGCACGCACGTCATATGATTATGTGGCATGTGAAAGGTACCTAGAGTATCGATTTAGCTCTGGTATGCTCGGCAAAATTAAATCATAAAAATATTTAGTGTCCAACGAGAGCTTGAATTAAAATTAATTCAATAGTACAAATCTGGTAGCAAGAACCGCCACTAGATGTTGCCACCATGAAATGGCTCTCACATATAGGGATTTGCCGTGTCTATAAAGGCTTGGGGCCATTATGCAGCCTATCAGAAGAAGAGGAGTATTGTGAATTTTTTAATATATATGTCTTTTTAAGGTAATACTGAAATTGAAATGAATATTTTCTAAAGTTTGACGTAAAGCATTTCGAAAGTAGTAAGAGAATAGAAATATGAATGTCATGTTGAGTAGTGATCTTATATGAATAAAAGGGATTCTATTTTTATTACTTTTGTTTGTTCCATTCGTAATTTTTTTAGTGTCTAAAAATGGCTTAAAAAAATGACTTATTCTGAAACAATGTTGTATGCATTGCGTTAGAATGAGAAATGCATTACGGAAAGATTAATGTAGTCTTATATAATAATTATTTGTGTATTAAAATAATTTTAAATTTTTAAAAAAATTTTGACAA
Source organism: Trichonephila clavipes (assembly GCA_019973935.1). NCBI lineage: Eukaryota > Metazoa > Arthropoda > Arachnida > Araneae > Nephilidae > Trichonephila > Trichonephila clavipes. Next base: position 97,151 of record BMAU01001071.1, read on the forward strand.
AAATTTTGTGAAATATTTTCTTGTTTCTTAAAAATATTAAGAAGTTTATCATAACTAATAGGTGTGTATAGTCTATATTAACACTTTAAAAAAGTCGACAGTTAAACTATATTTGGAAACATTTTTTAGAAGTACGTTAAAATAATGTTTTGAATATTAAATTAAAAGCTTATGTAACAGCATGATTGCACTTTCAGAGAATATGACATTTCTATCACAAACTCGTAGTGATTTCGGTGTTACTATACAACCAGTTAAAGATTTCTAAGTGTTGCACACTCTATCTATGGTCCCATTATTGCAGCTTACATATTCAACTAAAAATAATGAAAACCATGTAATTAAAAGTATTACCCCATATTCTCAAAATTATTCTAAAAAATACGCAACGAAAAAAAAATTAAGAGAAATATGTAGAACATTATTACGAAATATTTCACAATCCAATGATGGACCTTGTAATTTTCAACCTCGGTCAAATGACTAGGACGATACCTCAGCCTAGCACCTAATTCACCACACTTCTTTACCACGCCAACATGAGGACTTTGAGCCACGTCAGATTTAACGGCGGGTTTTCAATTACACCAGGGCCTGAACTCATGAATCGAGACAGTGTCGATTTCAAGTTAACGACTCTGACTATTCGTTTACTGTAGTGGTCCTTTTATGATCCAATATGAGGAGGGGGAGTCATATTAATGTCGCATTATAAGGCAGCACGAGGGCTATTGGCGAAGGATGTCGTAATTTTGAATCATGGTCAAGTGACGAGAGAGACGCCATAGCTGGTTCCTTCTCCTAACTTCCACACCAAGGGAAGACTTTGAGCATCGACGGATTTAACATGCAGCGGTCCCCTCTACATTGCGACAAATACTAGGAAGATGGATTTAAAAAATAATAATTTTCAATTTAAGCGAATACGTTTCAAAGCTACTAAGTAAAACCTTAAGTACAATAGACGAAGACAAAACTTTCGCCTTTCATGTGTTCCGATCAAAATCATGTGTAACACTTTTTGATGTCGTAAAAAAAATCTTTTTGGTTCTAAAAGAAGCTTATATTTTAAATTTAAAGGTTGTTGTGAGCAATGCTTTTGTAACATCTATATTAAAAATGATTTAAAAAAAGTTATATCTTTTTAGAATTTTAGACTTTTAAAGTGCCCTTCCTGTTTTCTGGTTTTTTCCTTTCATTTTTATTAAGAATGTATTGGTTTTAAGCATTTTTTTACATTGATTTATCTGTTAAGTTATTTTGAAATAAATTTTTTTGTTCGATATACTTGGAAAAAACTCTGACTAATGCAAACAGCCACATTGCAGGCCTTTAAGATAATAGTGGTTATTCTTAGAATGTCTTTTTCGAATCTTTTTTTTTTTCTTTTTTCTTCTTCTTCAATTGGCTAGTGAAAAAAGTTTGTACAATCATTTTCTTTCAAATTTTTTATTACTGATGGCGCTGTATTTTTATGATTTATGTTTCTTATCTCAAATATGTTGTATTAAAATAATTCTAAATTCTTTTAAATTGAATTTTGACGAAGTTTGGCATTACTTAAATATCAGAAACGATTTAAAAAAGCAATATCGATGAGGCTTTAAAATAATTCTTTTGTTCCTTTCCTAGTTCATACAGAGAGCGTACATGTGGAAGCCGTACGGTCTCTTAAATTAGCATATCTCATGTGCTTGTTGTAATCTGCCACTATTTTGGGCTTGGTGAAACAATTAATTTTTCTTTTTTATATTCAGAAGTTTCATCGTCATTTTTTACATCGTTTTCGTTCTTCAGTAATAAACTCGTCTTTTGGGAATGGCATATTGATTAGCTTATACATTTGTTTTTTATCTTTCCAGCATAAGGCTGTCATTCCGTGTCTTGTGAGAGTTGTACGGCAAGATAGCCTTGCTTCATTTTAGAAGGAGCAAGATCTTTTTGGAAAAATGCTTTTCATTATATCGTATCGTTCCACAGAAGTTAATTCTTTATTTTCTTTTAAAAAGTTACGAAAAAGCTCTAGCACGGAAAAGAAATCCATAAAAATCCTTTATATTTTTTTACACTATCTAACATTATATGTCCAGCATTATATATGATACAGAAGTTGAAAGGTTTGCTTTTAATTTGTCTCTACCCATATCAGCAAATGTCTACTTTTTGAACCCCTACACCGCTTGCGTTTTTTGGAATATAAATAACATTCCCTTAAATAATAACAGCATCAGAAGATAAATTTTCTGTGAGATCATACAATTCTTAAGATGTTCTATCAGAAAAATAAAAATAAACATTTTCTTATTTTCTACAGTCTGTCGTGTGGTGTGGTGTGTAGGGACGGGATAAAACTATCGCATGGAGTATATTTTCAAAATTGGAACTGATTTTTCCTAAATGTCGCCAATGATAAGGAATGCGAGCACAATACAATAACTTTGGCGAAAAATATGCCCACCCAACTGCGAATAAAGGTAAAAAGGGTAAAAAAAAAAATACATCTTGAAAAAAGGGGTGGATGAACTGTCTCTGAATAGTTTAGTACAGTGGTCTTCAAATTTGTTCGATTCACTGAACCCTTAAAGCAGGGGTGGGCAGACTTTTTCAGGGTACAGGCTACTTATTTTTTGAAGGAATTGTGGTCCGCTTAATGTCAATGGCGCACAGAAGAGTGGGGGAGACTAATAATTTATTTTTTGCTCTTTTTGTTGCCGACAATCGACAAAATCAAAAAAAAAATGTTTGGCTGCGTATTGGGGGTATGATACGAGAATGGTAGGCCTTCAACCCTCGACCCCCTCCCTTTAAAAATTCTTGCGTGTGCCACTACCCAATGCCGTAAATGTGGTGAGATAAAGAAACTTAGTTATCATATCTTAATAATAAGTACGGAACACAGACTTACCTACAGAACTAAAATAAACAAATAACATTTTTAAAACCACGTTTAAGGTATCCGACTACGTGTTCGGAACCGTGATTTTGCAAAAGGGTATAAATGGATAATATTTATGATATTTATAGTCATTTAGATTAGAAAATGCATATAAAATTGTTTTAAGAATAGTATTACAATAAAAATTTATTAAATACAATATTTTGACAAAAAATGAACATAGAATTGACCCATTTTCAAAATATTCTCCTTTTGTGAAAAATGCTTCTATTATAATAATATTTTGCCTGTATATAGCTCAGACCTCTGTACAGAGGCTTAACTAGAATTTTTGAAATATATAACTTAGAAGTGGGTTTATTCATGTTTGACGACAACAGATATGCAACAAAAAACGTCGATAATTATTTAAATTGGTTGTAACTCTGAGAATAATGCGAATTTTTCAAAAAAAAAAAAAATAGTTCAGACTCTCTGGAGAAGTCTTTACTTTATATAAGCAAAATATTATTATTTTAGAAGCATTTCTTTATAAAAGGAGAACATTTAGAAAAAAGGTTATTCTAAGTTAATTTTTTGTCAAAATATTGTATTTAAATAAATTTTTTTTGTCAAAATGCCCTTAAAACAATTTTATACATTTGTTCTAATTTAAGTGACACTAAATATCATGAAAATTATCCATTTATGCGCGTTTTTAAAATCACTGTTCCGAACGTAGTGGGATACCTTAACGCAAAAAGGAAGATACGAACTTAATAATAATAGTCCTAAATATAATTATATCAAATGATGCATTTATTATGAAACAATTCAAAATATATTAAAACATAAAACGTTTTTATCTCAAATTAGTTTTCGTTGTCATAGTCAATAGAAGACTTAGCTTACGAACTGTCAGCCAATCTTGAATTTTCCGTATATAATTACTAACTGGTAAATCTGGACGTCCAATTTTCGATGACTTTTTCCAACATTTGTCGCCGTATATCGGCAATAACACGGCGAATGTTGTCTTCCAAATGGTGAAGCGTTTGTGGCTTATCCGCATAGACCAATGACTTTACATAGCCTCACAGAAAATAGTCTAGCGGTGTTAAATCACAAGATCTTGGAGGCCAATTCACAGGTCCAAAACGTGAAATTAGGCGGTCACCAAACGTATCTTTCAATAAATCGATTGTGGCACGAGCTGTGTGACATGTTGCGCCGTCTTGTTGGAACCACAGCTCCTGGACATCATGATTGTTCAATTCAGGAATGAAAAAGTTAGTAATCATGGCTCTATACCAATCACCATTGACTGTAACGTTGTGGCCTTCATCGTTTTTGAAGAAGGATTCCACCAGCCCATAAAGCGCACCAAACAGTCAGTTTTTCTGGATGTAACGGTGTTTCGACATACACTTGTGGATTAGCTTCACTCCAAATGCGGCAGTTTTGTTTGTTGACGTAGCCATTGAACCAGAAGTGCGCTTCATCGCTAAACAAAATTCGCTTATGAAAATCGGGAACAACGGCCATCTCGTTTTGGGCCCATTCGACGAATCTACGCCTTGCTTGATGATTGTTTTGATGAATTGCCAAACCAAACTGAGAATAAATCACTTGACAGCTGTTAAATCAGTTGCCATCTTGGAAAGTAATGCAAACTTAAACTTCTATACCTGGGGAAAAAACACTCTTTACATCCTTCTGAATAGCTTTAAAACGTTTACAGCTGTGTGAGAAGACCAGTGCATTTTGCACGAATTCCTCGTTACTTGACAGGTGCTCAAAATTACGAAGTCTGTCACCAAAGCTTTAGGGTGCGCCATTAATATAACTCTCTCTCTCTCTCTCTACAGACCTTTTATGATTGCGGCACCAAATAATTGAATTAAGTGATACTTGCTCCTGGGGAATGTACTAGGTCTGCAAAAGTAGGAATACCAATACACAGCCCCATTACAGAAAAAAAAAATAATTGAATTAAATGAAAATCTTAATGAGCAATATTAGTTTCAAAATAATTTTTTTAGAAGAAATTTACTAATGTGCAAGTCGCCCCAGCCAGTTTGGTGGCTATGTCCCTCGGGTTGTAACCGAATGGGTTTGGGTTCGAATCCCGAGTAAGACATGGTTGTATCTTCTTCGGGAAAGAAGTCGGTCTTTCGCCTGAAATGGATTACCGTCTTGAAAGGAAAAGCAGCGCACTTTTTTCTTCTTGTTATATGCTGGGATCATCGTTTGTAATAAAGTCTGTATTCTTCTGTGGTTGTTGTGTGGTTGTTCTAATGTTATATGTTTCTGTTCATCTATCTCACGTCTTTCGTATGTATCCCAGTAATAAACACACAACAACTATCTCTTAACTACGAATAGTTACGATTCCTTTTTAAAAGATTCCTTTTAATTCCTAGGATAAATGCGATTATCATTCATCCTTTTTTGTGTAAAGAATACGCTTTATTAATAGGAAATTTTATGAATGGAATACTGATTATTAGTTTATAATTTTTAATCACTGGCAAGCACATATCAGTGAAGAGGGAAGGAGTGAATATTAACGTCGCACTATTCAGCTACTCAAGGGCTTTAACCACATATTGGACTGTTCTTCCAAAGAATTAAATATGTCCTTTAACCCTTTAACTGTCAAGCTACTTTAATGATTTAGGTACAAAGACTGTCAAAAAATTTTATTGCAAAAATCAAATTTTAAGTACAAAATGAAATATACTTAGTATTTAAAAATTGATATTTCGTATTACTTGCATAAAAATGTTTGGGTTTTAAGGGAACTGCGTATTTGCTTCAAGGGGCCGCCACACAGCGTGGCAGTGCTAAAATTCGCTTTCAATAGGGTATTATTTTCTAAAAAGTAGAATAAAATGAATACCTATTAGTAGTTCAATGATTCGGTTTTGTGTGGAATAAATGGAAAAACTTTTTCAAACACAGACCAACTCCACAATTCTTATACCAGAATCGGGTTTCCTTCCCTATCTTTTTTCCATTTGCATTCTTTTTAACATGCTTTTATAAGGTTCACTTGTACGGAATGGAATCTTCGGACTCGACTTTTACACACTTTAAAAGATCAAATAAATTCGAAATTTTGCACACTTGTCAAGGACCGATGACAATATAATAGTTTCATAATTTTGTTCCATTGTCCTGATCAGTATCGTCAAAAATAACGATTTTAAGGACTTCGACATTTGGCGATTATTTCATTACATCGTTTCCAGATTTGATGACCAATTGCATGTACCATTTCCAAATTTGGCGACTAATTCCATACTCCATTTCCAAATTTTGCGACTAATTCCAAATATGGCAAGTGAAAGACCCTACCCCTTAAAAATGTGCAACCTTAAAAATGAAAAAGCTTGTTATTAATACAAATAAAACAAATAAAAAAGTGCTCTTTATGTGAGAAAGGAGAGGGTGGGTGAGTTAGCATTTATTACCATAATAAAAATCAAGTTTTTCTGAAAATGTAAATAATAATAATAATAAAAAGACTTGTGCATGTGAAAAAAAATTTTTTATGTTCTAACTGCTAAATGTTTTTTATTTTTATAAATTTGAACAACAAACTTTACAGCGTCTTGCAAGTTGACGTTTCGCTGGAGTAGGAGGAATATGGGATATAAAATGTCGTTCACTAAGACGGGCAGAGTTATCTACTGTAGGGGGTCTGCCAGTATTTTTTCGTTCAGGATCTGTATCATCATATTTATGTAAAAGCTCTTGTATAACTTGTATTCGGAATGTTAAAAATTTAATACGTTTTCCTACTACATTTTTATAGAGCAAAAATGAGTTCCATAGTACCTTGTCTAGTAAATGTAAAAATATCTTTTTATAATATTTTTGGGGGCGTTTTTAGATTGATGGATGGAAGGATATCTTTTGATCACAGTGATCTACACCACCCATAGTAAATTACCCCCAAAATTATTCCTTATAATACTCGGGCGTGACATTTTGGAGCACTAGTGCCGCGCCAGAGATAATCTCAGGCATAGCAGTTAAAAGGTTAAGAAAATATTAATATTTAGTACCCCTAGAATTTCCCTATTTATAATATTCTATCAGCTCTTTGTGGTCAAACTATGTGAGAATATATACTAAAATATATATTGGCACTTATATGTACCAGTAGGATAATCTAATGAATAAGATGAACCCATTTTTCATGAGCTTACAGAAATCTAATTGAAAAATGTCGTACAACTATCTCATGATGTTATTTATCGCAATTTCAGTAAAATTAAGTGAAATATTATGTTATTTTGTAATTTCCCAGCAGTTTATTTTAACAAAAATAAATGGAAATATAGAAAGTAAATTAAAAAACAATAAGAAAACAGCAGCACTAATTTAATTGAAACCAAAATATAAAATTCATTTCAAATTCAGAGTTAACGTAAGCATTCATTGTTTTTAAAATGATTGTTCCTGTTTATAAAATATATATGTATAAATATCATATACAAATTTTTTAATCTAACGTCTCACATAATAATAAAATAGCAACACACATAAGATATATACGTATATATATGTATATATGAACTCTAGTGGTCGAGTGGTAGCGTATCTCTCTTCTACAACATAGGTCCAGGGCTCAAATCCCGGGCTGGGTAAGGTTAACTCAGGTTTTCATCCCTTAAAGACTGACCACCTGATCGGGACATCTGCTCATGCACCTCAGTGCCCAAGGTTTCGTAAACTGAGTTAGGCTCAGTAATCCTTGGCCCTTATGGGCTGTTGCGCCTGTGAGTTTAGTTTAGTTTATGTGTATATATTGTAAACACATTGTAATAAGTGTTAACTAAATACCGCTTATCCTGAATTGTTTTTAATCATGTAATTTTATACATATATATTTTAATGTTAATTAAATTAATACTTCTATTTACATATTATTTTCTTAATTTACTTAATGTATTTTCGGAAGTTTTAATCATTTAATAGTAAAATAGTAATACATATGCACAAGCACATACACATTATATGAGATTTGTTCTAAATAAGCATTGACTTTAGATATAATTTTGGGTAGAAGTTAGGCTTGTTTTTTTATTGTTTGTAGGGCGGAAAATTATTTTCTTCCCAACTAGCAGCAGAACGAGAAAGTGATAGTGGTTAAACTTTTCTTTATTTCTCTCATCCTTTCCCCTTTTCGGATTTCTGGGTCAATCATGTTTTATTTTTTTTTTAAATGTAGGCAACACATAAAAAAATCCATGAGGTCCATTATTTCAAAAGGATTGAAAATTATTTTCAGTTGAAGAAAAACATTTTAGTTGAAATTCGTATCACGGTTCTCCTTGAAAAACGACCTAGGGCTATGGGCAAGTTGAAAAGAACTGATGGATTGCACTTAACAAAAGATAAAGAAAATGTAAGTATATTGTCCTGTCCTTTGGCTCAAAACTATGACATTATCCACTGATCCAAGGGCTATCTCACTTTATTTCCTGTGAACGAAAATCCTGTGATATACAAATTGAATTAACTGTTGTTTGTGTTAAAAATCACAAAATCATTTTAATTTAATCCCTACTATTAAATCACACACTCTCTATGTATTTATTTATTTATCAATCGTTAATAAAGTACATTTTAAAGTGTTCAATTGAGCTGAAATTTTATGTACATGATTATTTTAGATGACAATACATTAATTTAATTACAATTAATAAAAAATAATTGATTGAATATTTGATTTAAACAGCCACGTTGGCATCATTTTTGGCGACTTGCGTCAAAACTAGAAAAGGTTTTTTTTTCTCACGTTTTAAAGAATTCAGTTGAACTGAAATTTTATATACTCGATTGTTTTGGATGACAATACGATACTTTAATGATAATTAATAAAAATTAATGACCCCTTAATGTTGTGATTCTCTCCTATGTATATACATATTTATATTAATTGTAACTATTTAATAAAAAGTAGCTAAAATAAAATTTTTCTTTGTTGATCTAAGTAGGAATTGACTTAAATTTTTTTAATATTACTTGTGTGTGTGTTTTTTAAGTATACTAACAATAAAGTGCATTTAAAAAGCAAAAAGATCAAAAGATTATAAATATTTAATTAGAGTATTTCATGTAAAAATATAAAATAAATATTTTTTAAATAAAATTATTAAGTATTTAAAATAATTTTTAATTATTTCCGTTAGCTTTAACATGTAAAAGGATATTATATTACCACTTCGAAGCCAAACTCAAAGGTTTTGTTAGAACAAAGGTGTCTAAACAATGATTCGTGAATGATATATGGGAGGGATTCAAACCTCCAAACCTCACCCTTCTGTACATCACTGATAAGAGCTTTACAGAAATTTTGAAGAATTTGAATATACCAGAAACTTTGACCGCAACCCTGAACCAAAAGTTGTGCAGAATACACAGAGCTCTGTCACTTAAAGAAACCAACATAAGTGTAAATATTAAACTTTCCTTAATTTTTTCTGAATGTATTTTTGCTTTACTAAAATAACTATGTATTATCACTTTAAAATTCATATCTATGAATAAATGTTACTGCTTTTATGCACTTCTCTAAATTTAAGAAGCGTGTGACGGATCTTTACGCGACCTTCACACTAATCCTCTTGAGGAATCTTTGGGCTAGCATTCGCGTTAATTCGCAGCCATACCTCTCAAGAAGAAACTCTGATATGGAGATTAGTTCTACTACACTGGTGTGCAAAACTTAAGCAACAATGCAAAAATTAAGCATATAACCATGAAATTGCAGAAAAGGAGGCATGGAGATCAGTACAGGGAACACGTAAGACAGTAGAAGCGTCATGTGTATGCAAATATTAGGAACGAAACGTCAGAAGCGACGTGAGCGTACGCAAAACGCGTGATGTTGGCGCGTGCTGTTCAACAGTAAGATAGAATGAAGGACGCAGACGCAATTCAACATATTCGCTGCAAGTGCCAGTGAGTCAGTTCGTGAAATATGGCTAGAAGAAATCACCTGGACGACTTCACACGTGGAAGAATGATCGGAAAGCTGGAGGAGGGGCATACCGTCACCAGTGTAGCTGCAGAGTTCGGAATCAACAAAAGTGTCGTTTCGCGCGCTTGGAAAGCGTTCCAAACCACAGGTACAGCTGTTAGAAAGGTTGGTGGTGGCCGCCCGAGGACACCAACTGCAGGGGATGATCGATATATCATCCTACAGGCGAAAAGAGGCCGACGGCAGTCAGCAAGCGTCATTGCTCAGCAACTCTCTACAGCAACGGGGCGACAAGTGTCGCGGTTTACTGTGGCCAGACGCCTTGACAAAGGGGGCCTATTCACCCGCCGTCCTGAACGCTGCCTCCCGTTGAAAGTTGACCACCGACACCACCGTTTACAGTGGTGCAGAGACCACAAAAACTGGACAACTGTCAATAGAGTCGTGTCCTCTTTACGTAAGAGAGTCGGTTCAGTACCAGAAGCGATTCTCAACGCGTTTTGATTTGGAGAGAGATCGGGACATGGTTTTATACCAGTAACATCAAGGAAAGACACCATTACGGTGGTCCTGGAGTTCTTGTCTGGAGAGGCATTATGCTGAACGGGCGAACTGAGGACCACATTTTCGATTGAGGGTCTGTAACCGGGGATCGCTATTGTGAGGAGGTACTTCTTCCCCATGTGCGTCTGTTCCGAGGTGCCATTGGCCCAGACTTCATTTTTATGGATGACAATGCACGGCCACATCGGACTCTTGCTGTTGAGGAGCTGCTGGAAAGTGAAGATATCACTCGAATGGATTGGCCAGCGTACTCCCCAGATTTAAATCCCATCGAACATGTGTGGGATGCTTTGGGGAGACGTATTGCAGCACGCTTACATCATCCGGAGAACACCCAACAACTCAAACAGATGCTGATTTAAGAATGGGCACTCCTACCTACCGCAAGAAATGTTGCCCCAGCTGGTTCTGAGTATGCGGAGACGGTGCGAAGCAACCATTGCAGTGAGGGGAGGGCATATACCATATTAAGGAACATCTGCTTGTTCTTCCTGTTGGATAGACCATCATAAGTCACGATACTATGCGTTCAATAAAACTTGTTTTTGTTTGATTCCATACCGTATACATTGTATTCCTTTTTCAGCGCCGATGCTTTCGTCATAATTTACGTACATAATACTCTCCCTCATTTCTGAATTTCATGTCTTTCAGATGATTTTTCGTGAAGTTATGGCAATAAACCCACCTGTTACTTAAGTTTTGCGCACCAGTGTATATAAAGTCAGGGTTTTCTAATTGTAAGATAGAAGGAGCGGAGAAACTGTTGCGGCGTTACGAAGGTGAGATTTAATTGATTTACACCACTTGAGATAAGAACGGAGTTTGCCACTATACTAAATTAAAGGTTTGGGAATTTATAGTCTAAGATAGATTAGGTTAATTTAAACTGATGATTTGCGCTTGTTCATTTAGGGTTTATTGCTTTCTTTATATCACTCCTAAAGCATCCTCTTGTGGTTGAACTTGAATAATAATAAATAATAATTATTATGGATGTTTCTGGTCATACTCCTCCCACACCCTTAGTTAGGCAGGGCGGTGAGGAAGCGACTTCAGGGGGAAGTCGCTCACAAGCGTTTCTTAAAAAATATAAGTGCAAAAGAAAAAAGTATGAATTAATTCTGCCCAAATTTTGGAATTCTGAAATATAGTGAAATACGTTTAATTCGAAAACACTTAAGACAAATATAGGTTAAAATGAAATAATACACAACGGTCCCGAAAAACTACTACGTATTTTCGTGCATTTTTGTTCTCATAAAAAGAAACGAAAATCGCTTAGCATGGAAAGAATTTGTTTTTGGTAATGAACAAAATACGGAAAACACCGAACACTTAAATGAAATGTTTGAGAAAGTTTCTATATTATTGTCTTACTGTATCACACATCAGAAGAATTCGTTGCAGTAGATGATGATCATGTGCGCACACCTCCAATTATGGCAGGCAAAGACATTTTGGAGCTTATTCAAAGAAAAAAATATCATAGTTGCAGATACCGGGGATGAAAATGAAACGAAAAATGCAGCTCCTGCTTCTACGTCATCTGAAATGAGGAACATCATGTAAAGCATGCGCAGTTACTTAGACGCATATTTCAGTGGGGAAACGAATAAAAGAAAGGTCGACATCGACCAATTTGTTGAAAATTTGGTTAAAAAAACAATGAAAAGAAAAATACTAGATAATTTTCCAAAAGCTCAGTAAATGGTTTGTTTTTCAAAACACATAAAAATTTTGAATTAAATTTGATTAAGTTCATGTGAATGTTTTTTTTCTTTGATTTTTATTAAATATATTCTATATATCTATGTAATTAAAAAGTACTCTAATAGACTTAATTTCATTAAATATATATATGTAATAATTCCCCCTAGCATTCTTTTAATTAACTCTTTTAATAATATTCAAATAATCTTTTATAATTATTTGGTTCGAAACTAACACCGTGATCTTAATCGTAATCGACTAATATTATTACATCATAAATCCCTTCACATCCATTGTAACCAATCAGAGCTCTTATTACAAAAATGTCAAGCAGTCTTCACCGTCGGGTATAAAAACTGATGTCTCTGGAAATCCCGCCTCTCTCTCTCTTCACTCGTTTCTCTGTAGTCATGTAGCCGGTTACTTTGTGTTGTAATTTCTTTGTCTGTGTTGTGTCGTCTATGTTCATCGTAATTAATAAGCCTAGATGTTTCAAGATATTCAATAAATTGGAGTTACTAATCTACCAGACTGCCTTGTCTATCTTTCCATAGAAAATGGATTAACATACAGGAAATCACATCACCGGTCACGCCCTACCTATGGTTCGCCATTGTTTAAATCAACCACTCGCCACGGCAAATTATGCACTGCTAAAGTTTTATTACTACATATATATATATTTCTTTTGCAATATCTTTAGCACGAAATTCTTTCACACGAAAAAATATCTCAGTTCGCTCAGTTTCGTGTCAAACGATTTCACTGTTACATCTTATTCACATATCGTATACATGCATTTATTTTATTTTTGTAAATATTATGTATGTGCTTCCTTGTTACAATTTCTTTTTTTAAACGATTTTAACGATTCTATTTGTTAAACGATTTTCACTGTATTTGATTTTTTTATATCCATTGTGAATTTTATATAAATAAATTTGATTCTTTGACACAGAATATAACCTATAGAGGTGATTTAAAGTGAAAAAATTAAATGATCAAAAATGCCCAAAATTCTTGTAAATATAAAAATATATCAATATCTAACTAACCCAAATGTAACTGAGATATATTAATTGATTTATATTTTTAAACGTGCGGTGGTGGCAAAAAGTCCTGAATACACTCATTTTTCTGCCTAATTTTTTAGTTTGACAATTTTTCATTTTGTAATAATCGACTTTCTTAACTATTTTTATTTATTCTAATCGAATTTTTTATGCTGATTTCAAATCTGTTAATAGATCTTATGTAAATTAAATAGTTTTATCGAGAGAGATATTTTACAACACAAAAAAAAGATAAGACAGGAACAAGAGTATTGTATGTAGAGTAATATAAGTGATTGTTATTTCAACCAGTGAAGTACTCCATTATTCCAACTAATCAGAGAGCATTTTTGATAAAGGGTTGAAAGTAGAATGTACAGCATGTTTTAGTGCATTCATTCAAAGCAATTTTGTGGTGAAATTTGATGGGTGTGGGTGAATAATACAGGTAGATTTTTGTTTCTGCCTTATAATGAAAGATAGGAAATAAAAGTTTGAAGGAAGAATGTTATTTATTCTATGCGATTTTGTCTTTCTACTATAGTGGGAATGTTGAAAAATTATCTGAAATAAATTCTATTACGAACAGGAAGCGATGTGGACGATCCGAAAAAAAAAGACTTTACGTGAATACAGGGTAATGCATACGATCTCACTTTAAATAAATTACTTAATTCAATTTAAATTTTGAAATAATGGATTTTTACATCAAATATGAATGTGTGTGCCCACAAATTTTATTTATTTATCCAACACCCGTGCTTGGCTTCTTGACCGTTTGACACCGAGCCTTCCAGTACCGACTGACGAAGTCGTCAGTCGGGTATTCATCGAGTCCAGTGAATTAGAGCAGGTGGTCTCTATCCATTCTGGCATGGCCGCAGAATTCCCAGGCTTCGTTAGCAGCCAGGCCAAGCCAGTGGATGTATGCTCATAAAAAAGTCATGTCCGGTGGTTTGGCGAAAGCGGGCAATAGAGCCTGGACTCTCTCCAGGGGCCTCGGCATCGGACCCACAGTGACCAGAGTTTCCCATGGCTTTCCAAGGCTCTTTGTCTTTTGGATAACGATAGTATAGTTATCAATGAATGTGGAAATAATGCTCTTTGCTTTTCTGAGAGTCAAGGGGACTTCCTGTTGGGATGACTAGGCTCCCTGCTTGGCTTTTTGTTTGGTCATTACCAGGGAGCCCAACAAGGCTTGGGACCCACTGTAAGGCCACAGTCCAGCCATTTGAAATTAGCTCCTCAATTTTAGTTTGGATCATAGATTGTGAGAGGAAGACTACTGGAAATTAGATTACAAGGATTCAAAGCTCGCCCCAAACCATTACTCACTGAATGCTGAGGGCAAAGGATCATTCATTATGGAGTGTTAAAGACTTATATATATATATATATATATAAAGAAAAGGTAATATTTGGTGATGAAAGTCCGTTTTGCATTTCAAGTAACAAAAATAGTGCCTATGTAAGACGACATACTCATGAAGAATTCAGTCCACAGTATCTGAAGCCTACAATAAAGCATTCGAAGGAAGTGAAGATGTGGGTCCGCGTATCTTCTCGTGTTGTTACAAGACTTTACACGGTGAGAGGAACAGAGAAGACCAGGGAATTCTGCAAAATAATACAGAATAATACAAAATAAATTGCTACCAACAAGGGGATCTTTGAAGACCAGTCACAGATTTTTCAAGACGATAATGCTCCATATCACCGTAGACAATAATGTTAATAGTGACGGCCCAGGACAGATTTTGGTTCTCAATCTGGTAAAGAACATATGGAATAACTGAGGTTTTCATATTGGAAGAGGAAAAGATTTCCAAAAAAACGCAAATTAATTGTAGTTTTAATACACTCATGGACAAATAAATTAGCGCACCAAGAAATAATTGCGGGATCGTAACGAAACTTGGCATGAAGGTACATGTCAGGGAGATTAACAAATGATTAGAAATGCAGCGTGATTGCGCATTACGTATAACCGGTAGAGGGCATTTAACATCGTTCTCCGTGAAGTATAAAACAGGTAACCAAAGCTTGTTTGAGTGTGCTGAATCGCTTACAAAGGAAGATCTGAGGTAGACATACTATTACGCTGTTTTCGAAGACAATATGAGCAGCTGTCACAGTTTGAGAGGGGGACAATCATCAACATGATGGAAGCTGGGTGGTCAGCTAGGCGAGTAGCTAGTCAATTAGGCCGCTCTGACTGTGTTGTGAGGAGATGTTGGGACCAGTGGATCCGAGAGATGTCATCCACACGTTGACCAGGCGACGGACGCCCTCATCGATAAGACCCCCCATTATAAGAAATGCATGCGTACAGCCAACTGCTTCATCGGCCGCCATCCAGGCACAGGTAGCACCTTCACTAAGGACCCCTCGAACCATACGAAGGCTCCTAGCTGAAGGACATTTTGGATCGCGGCGCCCATTACGTGTGCTGTCCTTAACGCCCACCCACCAACGCCCCCGTTTGGAGCGGTACCGTGCACGAGGAAACAGGATTGCAGCGGAATGGAACCAGGTTGTCTTTAGCGACGAGTCCAGATTCAATCTCAGCAGTGATGACAATCGTGTTCGTGTGTGGAGACCCCAAGGCGAACGCTTCAATCCTGCCTTTGCTTTACAGCGACACACCGCTGCCACAGCTGGTGTGATGATATGGGGTGCCATTGCCTATAATGCATGGTCACCCCCTAGTATTGATCCGTGGCACCATTGCAGCTCAGCGGTATGTCCCTGACATCCTGCAACCACATGCATTGCCAACGGCTTCCAGGAGCCATTTTTTAACCAGAAAATGCTCGGCCTTACACGGCAAGGGTGTCACAAGACTGTCTCCGCACTGTTACTACCCTTCCTTGGCCTACCCGATCCAAAGATTTGTCTCCAAACGAGCATATCTGGGATCATTTGGGACGGCGAGTTGGGCATCCCACGAGTTTGAACGAACTAGAGGCAAGGTTACAGCAAATATGGAACGAAATGTCTCAAGACATCATACAGATCATGTATGCCTCAAATCCCGATCGTATCGCATCGTGCATTCGAGCTAGAGGGGGTTCAACAGGGTATTAAATCCTCCGTTCTTTTGCCTTTTTCTCTGAAATAAATTATCCTTTTTCTTTGATTTTCTAATCGCTTACTTATATCAAAGTAATCATTACGTATGTAAAATTTCGTTTCATTTTGACTCCTTGGTGCTCTAATTTTTTTGTCCATGAGTGTATTTCTTTCAACCATGATGCTATGAAAGAGCTTCTTGTAAAATTAGTGTATTCCGTGCACAAAATTTGTAGAACCCTAAATAAAGTAAACGGTTGTCCCATTGAATATTGATGTAAAAGTATGTAACAATCATGTAATTCTCAAAGGCCATGTTAAAATTATCGCGTTTGTAAAGTTTTGCATTATTCAACTATGTATGTTATGTTTTTCTATATTGTGTTATTTTGTGCATAGTGTACAATCTCGTGTCCAGGCATCTGTACTGTAAAAATTACTCGTGGAACCAAAAAACTAGAGACAGAAATGAAATCAGTATTAAAATACATTAGAATCAATAACACCATTTAAGATAGTACAATAATTTCATAAAGAAAAAGTATGCAAAATGCAAAATTTGGACAAAAAAAATGTGTTCAGGACTTTTTGCCACCACAGTATTTTAACAAAAAAATCTCTTAGAGATCTTAGAAATAAAAGTTAGTTTCAATACAAAAGGGAAACGTTAATGAAGTTCTCAAAGAGTTTTAGAAATTTGCTCAATAAGTGTTTTTATTTAAATAAATATGAGATTACACACATCGTAATTCTATGAAATACAATTATATAGTTACGTGTAATTACACAAGGTATCGTAAAATTTTAATTATTGTTAAAAATAACCGAGGTAGAAACTCTCTGAATTTTTATTTGTTATTCGTAAGACTTCTCTATGTGGTGAACGACATCAAGTATGGTATTTTCGTTACAATGATGCACTGCTTGAGGGAAAAAACGTTTTACAGGGAAAGTACTCTTTCCTGCATTAACTTGAATCATATTAAGGCAAGCCTTGATGATGTGAGCAGAATTACCAGATTGGCAATTTTATAGCTCTTGGCGACTAATTTGGCAAAAAACAATATAGCCCAGTAACCAACAAGGAAATCGACCATTCTGGAAATTTCCGTAAGAGAGATATCTGAGTTCAGAAGTCAATCAGTCTAGTTCGAAATCTGCTTGTGCGTTGTCTGCAGTAAGACAGAGATACTTTTTCTGCCAGAATTCCGACTGGTGGAACTGTTCTAGGGAAACGCTGTAAAACTTGTTTATAACGAGCCAGTTTTCCCATTGCTACAAACAATTTGTTTTTTAAAAAAATATTTTTTGTGTTTATGTTCTTATTTGTTTTCGTGTAGTCATTTGTTCGTCTTTGTTCATTAATAAATCTGTTAACATTCAATTAATTGGAGTTGTCGGCTGTCTTTTTCTCCCTCACAAATTCGCAACAATTGTTATCAGCTTGAGTTATATAGTTCTTTCAACCTTTCTTGATTTTTCGAAAGCCATAATTTTAAAGCTCAGTAGAATATGCCTAAAACATAGTTCACCTCTTGAATGACGTCATTTATGCTGTCTAATCTCTGACCTCTCTTTGGTTAGTGATAAGGAAAGGTTACTTGTATGCCAAGATACAAATAATAGGTCTGGCGTAACGGAGAACTTTTGGGCCCCCCTGCAAAGTCAGGTTTGGGGCCTCCATGCTGAGTTTTACAAAGGGTAGGCACTTGCGTCAGTCAGGCTTTGGGCCCCTTTAGAACCCTGGGCCCCACGCGATGTGGGGGTTACGGGGGTGCTCGTTACTCCACTGCTGGTATGGTATATTTTCAAAGACACATGGCTTTGATTCCTCAACTACACCTTGAGATGAGTGGGCAAATGTATTGCTTAAAGATGGATGCCTTTGCTGATCACATCACACCGTTTTTTGATCAAATATTTAAGCAGTTTATTCAGCAGTGTGCAATAATAGGTAGTAGGGATGGTATGACTCTTATTTGTGAGTGGTCTGTTAATATAACTTCGCAACAGTTCCAAAAAGTAGACATTATACACTTTCCTGTAAATGTCTGTAGTGAAGCTTTTTTTTTAAGATGAGTCATTTTGCTTCCACTCTTTGCTCATCTCTGGATCATACTGATAGATCCAAGATGAATTGATAGTAACGAAGGGATCCAAAAAAATCATCTTCTCAAAATGTTCAACATTTCCTTTGACTTATCGCACCATGTTTGCTTTCGAAAAGGAGTCAGTAATTATTGAACCCAACATGACTACACCTTTCACAGGTACAATTCTTCGGGAATAATTTTCCACCCACTGCCTTGAATGAGATCGGTCAAATTCATGATTATTTGGATGATTGCTCTTCGGTCTAATTTTAGCTAGTCCTTCGTTTTCTTCACTGTGGCAGCATCGTCCGTGAGTGATGGTCTTTTCCTTGAAGACAAAGATAGATCTGCACTATTCCTTTAATTATTGCAACTGCAGCAAGAATGGAGGGGGTATCTCAACAAAAAGATTGAGTTTCTTTCATATTCTAAGCCAGTGATTCTCAATTTTTTTATTGTTGAGGTACACATTTAACAATTTCAAAATTTGGCTGACAGATTCGCATCGTCAGAGCTCAAGTGTCTCCCTCTAGGGAGGAAACTGGACCTCAAAACTACTCACGGCGATTGGTATCCGCCTTATATGGTGCCGCGCTAAGAAGAGATACCAGCTTCCAGGGAATGTACTAGGTCTACAATGGTGAAACACCAGTCCGCAGCCCATTAGAAATAAAAAAAATAGTGGAACAGTAACAATAATATATATATATATATATATATATATATATATATATATATATATATATATATATATGTAAGAATAATTAAATTAGATTAAAAATTAAATTCCCTATCTAGCACTTAACTCATCTTTCTCCGTTCCCATATTCAAGTATCAAACTAATCACCCATCTATTTCTTCCGAACATATGGCCTAGCCAATAAACATGTCTAATTCCAGATCGTTAGATTTAATAGTCAACATATGTCAGCATTAACTTGCAAGCACCTTCTTCAAAGCAGCGATGCTTACCATATGTTTTTCAAGTGTTATCCACTTGAAACCCCCACTATGGCGTACTTTTTCCTCCTCTCTCGGTATCAGAACAGATGTAGAATTGGTTGAATAAAGACCGTCCCTTTTTCTAACTTTTAATCTGATTCTGTCTCCAAAATCATGACAGAATTAAAGCCGGCAGGATCTTTGTCTGCGATCTTAATGTAAAAAACTAATCTTTTTTATAAAATAATTTAATATAAAAACTAAAGCCAGCGACCATAATAACTGATATGGAGAATTTGACGGAACACCGAATGCACCATATGCCAATATGCTGAAGACGTCGGATTTCCAGAATAAAAAATGGTACGGAAAAAGAAAAAAAAACGCGCTAGTGATCCCCGGAAGAACATCGCTCTTAAACCCCGAGAAGAATGCAGTGTTTACCGCCGAACGTTATTTCTACCGTTGCTGAAGAGACCAGCAAGTTTGCCATGAAAGAACCAACTTTCGAATGACGAAAAAAGAAACAAAACAAAAGTGAAGTCAAGTTGTATTCTTTTTTCTTTACTGAATTTTATTGTTTTGTTAATTATTTTATTCAGCAGTAATCTTATTGCATATCATTTAAGTTTTTTTATTTTGAAATTGTGTGTTTTGATATACCGGCCATATATCAGGATTCACTATTTCTCGAAATTTTCCTTATCTAAAATTAAAATTAATTTAATAACTTGAAGCTTATTTTTGGATATTATACAGTGGATAAGGGAGAATACAATTATTATAATTTTGTATATGTCTCGAAACATTAAGAGGACAAACTTGTTTAGTTTGATATGTACACCTCTCATTGTTTCTTATCAGCATCCCTGAACATCTGTGAGTTGATCACGCAGATTTCTCAGAGAGATGTGTTCAAAATTAAGTAAGGTGATACAGTTTTTATTAGTGAATGTGTGATGCAAGAGAAACTCAAGAATTTTTGTCTATGAAACGAATTTTTAGAAGGTTACGGAAAGATTCAAAATATTGTATGCGATATTGTTAATTTACAGTGAATATTGAGAAAATTTTCATACATACTAAAAGTTATTATTGAAGTGAGTCCACTTTTCCGACTCAAAAATAATAAAAAAGTGCTCTTATATTCTTGTATTCTTTTATTCCTATATTCTTATAATTTTTATATTTTATAACGCATGTGAAATAAAATATTGTTTATTGTGTTGGATAGTGCATAGAAGTTGTGTGTTATACACCGTTTTCATATTATTATTAATTTCATTTTATTAGTGTCTATATTTTTTTTATCCTTTTAAAAAATGTATTTCATATATGCAAAATGTGTGTAACAATATAAGGTATTACTAAGATGGCGCCAGAGTAGATTTTTATACAAAATTATTATTTTAACATTTGTATGACTTCATGTATTTTTATATTTACTATCTTATTGTTTGATATATTATTTTCCAACATAATTTTGTTTGAAAATATCTACCAGCTATAATACGAATCTATTATTATGAAGGAATAGGAGGAAACGCGAGCTCTTTTTCTGGATGTCGAATAGATTTAAACAAGCTAATCTTCAATTATATGTATGGAAAATCATTTTTATCAATTAATTGTCATTGCTGTGTTTGTTGTTATAGTTTCGTTTATTATATTGCATTTTGATTTTAGTATTCCTATTGCTTAAATATTTCTACTGTGTGTAATATGTCTTTCTAAATCATGTTATGTATTGTTTTGTGTTTGTTGAGAATTGATTACGTTTGTAAAGAGAGAAAAAATCACGCCATGACTCCCTTTTAAAATTGGGGGGCAAATGTAAGGATAATTAAATTAGATTAAAAATTAAATTCCCTATCTAGCACTTAACTCATCTTTCTCCGTTACCATATTCAAGTATCAAACTAATCACCCATCTATTTCTTCCGAACATATGGCCTAGCCAATAAACATGTCTAATTCCAGATCGTTAGATTTAATAGTCAACATATGTCAGCATTAACTTGCAAGCACCTTCTTCAAAGCAGCGATACTTACCATATGTTTTTCAAGTGTTATCCACTTGAAACCCCCACCATGGCGTGCTTTTTCCTCCTCTTTCGGTATCAGAACAGATGTAGAATTGGTTGAATAAAGACCGTCCCTTTTTCTAACTTTTAATCTGATTCTGTCTCCAAAATCATGACATATATATATATATATACTAGAGGACCCTACAGACGTTGTCCTGTACACACATCTTAAAGTCAAAAATTCCAAATTTTTATGAATAAGCTTTAACAATCTGGACCGTTTTGAGTAAAATTTGTATTAAAAAGTTATTACAATGTCTAACGTCATTACATGTACGGTTATCACAATTCAATCAATCGATAGTGTGTGAGTATGTGTATACTATGAGCGAAGTTAAATGTAAAGGCTGCGTGAATAAAAACTTAAACTTGTTTTAATTAAAGGTGAAAAAGTTGAGACTCAAACTATTTTATAACAGGTATATTTATTAAATTGTGCATAAACTTAATTTATTCTAATGCCATTAGATGTACAATATTTTTGGTTAATGCTTGAGGGGTATAAACAAATAAATTCGATGGTTTTCTTACTCTTGAACACGCAACATATAATTAATTGGCCGTGAGAAAAGCAATAATTTTCTAAATTTAAGCCACAAATCGTCATTGTTTGACTTTGTGACTTATTAACCCTCTAACCGGATAGCACGGAAAATTCCTCAGTGTAAAGATGCTTCGAAAATGCACTGCACGGATTTTTCTGCCTTCAAGTAACGTTTTCAAAAGCGGATTAGCCGCACTTTTCTGAAATCCTTTCCCCCTTTTAAAGGTTTAACATCTTAAAAGATAATTGGGGACGGTGGAAGCAACACAGCAGGACACTGATAGGAAGTTTTATGGCTCGCAGGAAACCCGTGTTTTGACCCTGGGGCAATCGTAAAAAATCGAGGGGAAATTTCTTTAGACCCCAGGAAGTGTTTATTTGTTACATCGTATTTTAAAAGTTTTGAAAAGTCCCAACACATAAGTAAAATATGTTACAATTCCCTTTTGGTTTAATATTAATTTGAAACTGTAACAAGTTGGGGCGTGTCAATGCAATCTGCTATTTTATATAGTTAGACAAATTATATCTTTTTTAAAGTATATTCTTTCGCTTCATTTTTCTTATTTTAATCAAAGCTTTCAGTTTTTGAAACATGATTATTTTATTATAAGATACCGAAAAAATTAATAAAACACCAAACTCTTTAAAATTTGAAACCTTTTCAATTTTCCAACCACTAAAAATGAATAAATTTAAACTTCATCAAATCATATGAAACATTTTCTTACACTTTGATAAAAATAATAACGAAAAAAAAAACTAATTAAGATTTATTAGTTTTTTTTTTTTTAGATTTCAAAGCCCAAGTGTTCAGGGAAGTTTAAGTACAGTGCCTAGTTATATATTGTTAAAATACACCGAATTATATTTGAATTTTAAGTGCTTGAACTTCAGTTTACATCAAAGACAACATGAATGAAGATTTTCACACATTTTTTTTATAACTTGAATGTTTGAATAAATGGTAATCAAAAATATACGGAAACATTTACAGTAGACATTTATGCATATAAATAAACATAAAAATCCATTTTAAATTCGAGCTATTCAAAAACATTCGAATTATTGTTCAAAAATATCTATTTATACAAAATACCTCAACATTTATCTTTTTTAAAGGCTAACTGAATAAGTAATTAAAATCTGGATATTTTTTGAAATCTCGACCGTATAAAGCTAGAAATTTTATGTTAGAAATTCCATTTAAAATTTCGAAAAAAAAAAAAAAATGCATCGCGCAGTTAAAAATTATTTACCATAAGTTTTAGCAATTGTTTGAGTATAATAAAAATTTTAAATTTTATTATATAGCTTCTTTGGTATCTTTTAATATATTTCGAAGATTTCATACAATTCAGTTGAAAACTGCATGCTAAGAGCAAAAAATATACTAAAAAATTGATGAATATACAATTACAATAAATTTTACATAGAGAAGCAAAAAACTGAGAAGCTAAAGCGTAGGAATGAAAAAAAAATTTTGAGTATATCTGAAGTAGTTTTCGAAATATTTATTTTAAAGTTCAGAAAATTTGTGTGCGTTATGTTATACTTAATATTAATTAAATGGTTAAAATAATATGTTAATATTAGTCATGTAATCGTTTGATGACACATTCATATACTAATAAAATTATCATGGTCATTGATGCGAATGTCAAGAATTTTATGTAATTTTAAATTCAGACATTAAGATATTGATGTAGAAAATATAAAACGACCATCTAAAATACATGAAAATGCAGTCTGCTATAAAATGATCTTGACAGACAAAATCCGGCATTTTCACTTACTATGGCAGAGCCGGCTTAGTCAGGGGCGATCTGGAAAACAGAGAGAGAGAACCGCGGTTTTGATGGATGCCGCTCTAGCTTTTAAAGTTCCCAGGAAAATTATATATATATAAATTACAAATGCAAAAAATAAATCTTGTAATTTTCCATACATTTTTATAACAACGAATTGTGGAATTGGCTTCCAATACATTGTTGTGTTTGACAATATGGGGTAAACCAACCCTACTTTAGAAAGATTTGTACTACTTTTTTCGTAACCGTATTCCTTTTAAAATTAATTCGTACAGCCGAAATACACCTTTTTTGCACCCTTAAAAATTTATGTAAACTATAACGGTTAATTTTAACTTATGCAACTTGTGAAATGTTCATAATTAACCATTTCCGTCTAAACAGTTTACATGAAAAAAAAGTTTGGACTCCCTCATTCATTAGGATTTATATAAGATTCTAACATTAAATTTTATTTTTCACCGAATAGGATCGAGTGGTAGTGTATAGTGCTTCCACACCACAGGTCTGGGGTTCTATTAACGGGCTGCGCAAGGTCGACTCTGCCTTTCATTCCCGCTACATTGGGTCGATAAATGAGTACCAAGCTTGCTTCGGGTCTTAAACACTGAAGGTCTCTCTTCAGACAGACCACCAAATCGGGACATCTGTTCATGCACCTCAGCGTCCAATGGTCACGTGAATTATGATGGGCACAGTAGTTCCTGGCCCTCATGGATTGTTGTGCTTCTGTGTTTGAGTCTTAAGTTTGAGGATTACCTCACTTTGGGGATACCCCTTAGATAAACATGTATTTCCACTAATTTGCAACTAAACATTTTTCTTTCAATTACGTTTATTTCAGAAGGAAGTTTGATTTTTCAAATGTATTTGCTTAATAACATGTATATTTGTGTATTATATTAAAAATTTGATCAATCCAAAATTACATGTTTTTAGCACCTCTAAAAGCTTTTAGGATTTTACAACTGATCTTACAATCCATATACGTTTTATACTAGTATATTTAAAAATGATAAAGACATTTTTACGACTGTGTGAGCTGTTATGCCTCGTTTATAAATATAAAAAATTGCATTCAGCTACAGTTTTTAAAATGTACAGAAATAAGTGGGGAAATAGGATACTTACATATTATGAATATTTTTGACTGCAGTAAGATATATTTATATTTCAGTTTCTTTACAATTTGAATAGAAGTTGTAAGCCATTTTGCGAATAGTTTGATATTGAGTATAAACCCATAGGTTGTTTAATATTGTAAAGTGTTTTACTTTGATACCAGCACACATTAAAATAAGGCTCATTTGCAGTTATATGATCAGCTTCAGTGATATTTAAATTTTCAAAAATAGTCTACACGTACGAAAACATTCTTTCACAACCGCACACCACATCTCATACTATATCTTCCCTACAGCAGGAAATATTTGTGTATACTGAAAAATTTAATACAGGATACATTTCCAAGTGTTAAATTTGTTTTTAAAATTTGGTATGAATACATTGTGGAACTGCCGGTTAACTTCACTGAACAAAATTGTTTTAAGTGTACTGTTTTGAAAGACAAAATTAATTAGGGAGAATTTTTCTCACAAAAGAATTTGTAATGACTGAATTGTGTGAAAAAATGTAGTTATCGATGTGTGACATTTTTCCTTGTAATAAAAGAAACAGAAAGATAAGAAATTTAACTTGAGTAGAAAATGGTTAGAAGTACTGTCATGCGCATTTGAAGAAGTATATCCCCATTAAAATTAAAAATTATTGACTGAATGTGTGTTATGTCCATCACAAATGCCGATGTAGAAAAGATATTTTTATTTAATACAAGGAGTTCGAAAAGGAGAGCACTAGGAATGAAAATTTAGATTTTTTCCGAAAAATATTCAGTTAACATAAAAATATCATTTATATTATTTAAATTTAAATAAATTAAAAGTATTGAAATCATTTTTTATGTTATTCTAAATTAAAAATATAATTGAATAGAGAAAGATCTGTTTTATTTCATAAATATGCACCATTTATTGTCTTAATGTTTAAAATAAAAGATAGGGCCTTTACTCTTTTTACCTCATAACTTTTTTTAAAAATAGGAAAGTGAGCGCGTTTTCTTACTCTCATATTCAAAAATGAACACAGGATGCTTTTTTCTGGTTCAAATCGCAATATCAAAATATTTTTTTTTAATTTTTAAAAAATGACAGAAAAATAAATTTTGTTTGAAGAAAATATAACTATTTTTCAACTTTTAACACGCCATTTATTTCCTGTTTTTTTTACCCTGCATTTTGTTTTAATTTTACTGTGACTGAATCTATGGGGAAAACGACAGAGTACAACTACGGTTTTCATACAAGATTGCCCAAGGCAACTTAACAGCTAGCTGTAAACGATTGATCTCTTGGTTCTTACTTGACAAAGGAACCGAACTAGGTCATAAAATTGTCCCCGTTCGGCCTCCCAAGTTCTAAAAGGGGGAAAGAATTGAAGTCTGTTGCATTTTTGAAGGGAATAGCAAATTAAGAGTAAAACGCTTTCGGAATAACTTTTCAAGAGGAAGGTATCCACTTAGAGGGATAATAGGCATAGCAAATGCCAAGCGAATTGGAAATTGTAAACGTTTAAATGATATAGGTGAATCTGAAGGAATCAATGGGATCCGTGGTAGAAGTACAACTTCACCTTGAAATTTTCCAATTAAAATAGTGGCTTCAAGAATGTTGCCCATGAATTTTTTTATGATTAATGGTCATAAAGGAATTTTCAATCGTTAATAAAATAGACTTTAAAGCGCTCAATTGAGCTGAAATTTTATAAACACGATTATTTTGGATGACAATACAGTAATTTATTTATAATTTAAAAATATCATTCATTAAAACTAATTATTTAAAGA
Source organism: Trichonephila clavipes (assembly GCA_019973935.1). Lineage (NCBI taxonomy): Eukaryota > Metazoa > Arthropoda > Arachnida > Araneae > Nephilidae > Trichonephila > Trichonephila clavipes. The sequence goes on from BMAU01001071.1 coordinate 123,804, forward strand.
ATTACAAATACAGCCACTGTGGCGACTTAGCGACACTTTTGGCGACTTATGTCAAGATTTGAAAAGGTTTTTTTTTTTCTAATGTGTTAAAGCATTGTGTAGAAAGGAAATTTTATATACACGATTGTTTTAGATGACAATACGATACTTCAATGATAATTAATAAAAATTAATTACCACTTAATGTTGTGATTCTGTCATATGCATATACATATTTATTTTAATTGCAACTATTTAAGAAAAAGTAGCTAAAATAAATTTCTTCTGGGTTGATCTAAGTAGGAATTGATTTTAAACTTTTTTTATATTACTTGTGTGTGTGTGTTTATAACAATAGCGTTGTCACAACAATGCAGGTGAACGTTGAGTTGTATTTTTTGAATGTTTTTAATTAATATCTTTTTAACTAATTGCGATATCGGACCGAATTGTGAATCTAAACCATTCTCGAATTTACTTGAACCCACACAAAAAATTTCATCGAAATCGGTCCAGCCGTTTAGGAGGAGTTTAGTGACAAACACACGCACAGAAGATTTTTATATATAAAGATATAAGTTTAAAAGAATTCTACTTATCTATAATGCACTATGTAAAATAGTTTATGATAACAATTTTTTCAGTGTTAAGTAAAATATTATGCACGACAAAGACAACAAAATGTTTTTGAGTATTTAAAATTTATAAGAATATATATTTATATATAAAGCAAAATTTGAGCTAGACGATTTTTGATCATTTTGTTTATATTTGATCACAAAAATGATAATGCTACTCTCATTTGGTCCTCTACATTTAAAAGTCTTGATATTTTTTTCATTTTTATATTGTATGTTTGTTTTATGAAAATGACCACCTGATCGGGACATCTGCTTATGCACCTCAGCGTCCAATTTTCACGTATACTGGAATAGGCACAGTAGGCCTTGGCCCTCATGGACTGTTGCACCATCGAGTTTGAGTTTGCTGAAAATATGAATTCACAGAAATAAAATATAGAAAACTGTAACAATATTTTTAAAACTTTTTTGGCTATTATGAAATAATCGTCTCTAACTTTAATCAGATAGAAGAAATTGACTCTTCCGAGTGTTTTGAAATTAAATTTTGATTATTACAGAGGGAAATTAGTTTTTCCTCTTCATTCAAAGTTCATTCACTTACAGAAGTATCTGTTATCACAAATGGATTACGAAACCAATAACATTTTTTATACCATGAGAACCAATTTTTAATGTATCAGGGATACCCTTAGCTTATTTCTATTAAACGGCAGAATGATTCGGTTCCGGTTTTTATTTTATTTTTTTTCTCAGAGTATAATTAATAATTTTTTAAAAACAATCGCAGCACACTAAAGTGCCGCGGCACAGTGGTAGAGAATCACTGCTCTAAGCCTTTTGTTGCGGTTATTGACCTTGAGAGAGAGAAAATAATTCAACCTCTTAGAAATTTTTTCTTTTGTTGTACAAAGGAAGAGACTCGCCTCCTTCATCTCAGCTGTTGGTTGTGTTTCAAGGCAACACAATAGCCACATTAAAAGTATTTTTTAATTTGTAAAATTTTAACTAAATGCCTTTCTTGTATCTTGTTGCCTTTATTTTTCCAAATTTACACATTCAAACAATTTCTTTAATCTAAAGAAAGAGTTGACTGAATAAGCTTTTTTTAATGTTTGTTTGTGAAAACGTATAGGGGGAAAAAAGATAGAGCCTATATTTCTTCAACTAAAAACTGCAATTCATAACAATTAAAAAAATACATTTTAAGAGTATAAAAGACTTTTACATTTAATACATTTACTTCAGATTCGTTGAAATCAGAGACCAGATAATAACTTTAAGAATTTCCTTATTATAATGTACCCGAAAATAGCTTAGTTACGGATGCAAAAGAATTAATTTCCTAAAATTTTCTATAATGTAGAAAGAAATATAAAAACTAATATATCACGATATATGTAATTTATAACATAGGTAAAGAAGTATTTGGAGAAAATATACACAAATATTCAATTGTGTATTATAAAACACGCGTCATGAAACACATTAAATGTATCTTCATTTTCTTTCCCACTGAACATTATAATAAGGAACTCCTCACAACACGTAATAGTGGATGATAGTAATCTGAACGAAATGTTAATAATAATCCATTAAATAATGTTTTTTTTAATGCAGAATGATTTTAGCACTTTTCGGAATAGCTTTTCGGTACGCTTATTTACTTGAAAAAGCCACAATTGCAGCTGGTTCAAACTTTTATCTTTCGACCGATTTTTTTTTTTTTTGAAAATAGCAATCTGCGTACATCTTAGAAAACATTTGATAAACGAAAGATATTACATTGTTCCACCTGGATGGGAAACAAGTAGTATAAAAAAAAGAAACGAGTCTTACAGTAGTCGCATATGATGTGTAACATCTGACATGTTATCGTAGTAAATACGCAATAGTAACTTATATCCTGAAAAAAAATGAATCGGGTATGATTAGAAATAATTTTCTATCGAATAATCATATCTTGAATGAAAATTTTATTTAGTTGACAAAAGGAGTAATGCAATTTTTTTTTTTTATCAAAAATAATTATTTTTGTTCAATTTGGGGAAGAGTTCAATTTGGGGATCCAATAGACTTATGGCAACTAAAATATGACACACATATTTGTGATTTCAAAGTATTTAAAAACCATTGAAAAACAGCGTCAATAACAGTACCACTGTTAGTTGTCGAAACATTTTGATTTGTGTTCATTTCGAGCTTGAATTCATCATTCAAAAAAGCTATTAGTGGCTCAGCTTCTCGCAAACTGAAGTAAAAGTTAAAATCACCACTCAAAATCATGGGAAGCGAGTGATAATTTTTTTAAAGAGCAGAATCAAAACTTCGGTAAATGGTAGGAGTACAAAATGCAGGAAATCTTTAATTTTTTTAACTGTTTGATTCGATGAAATGTATCCGACCACCAAAATCACTGTTTGTCCATTTTCAAATAAGCATTCTGCCGCTCTTATGTCCCCCAATAACGTGACTAACAATACCCAGTCCACTTGTTTGACGATAAGTAATGCCCATATGAGGAGTCACAACATGTGAGTTTTTCCGTTTGCGATAGATTGCAACACCAGCTGCTCTGTGGCCCGGTCGATTAAATTGTACGCAGCAATCGAAGTTAGGTACCGAAACATGTTCGTCATTATCTAACCACGTCTCTGACAACATGAGTAACGTATAATTTTGTGAAATAACGTCGTCGAAATCTGTTTGGTGAGCCCTGAGACTTTGACAATTGAGCGTAATGATCGCAAGTTTATCCTGGGTGAAGTCTAATAAGACTTGCTGGTACGTGCGAAGTGTATTTGTGGAGTATCGTTGGGTGGATGACCCGAGTACATAGCACTGGCGTAGCTAGTCCTAAGGGGGCCCCGTATTGAAATTTCTTGCACAGTCTTTTTCGAGGCCCCTTAATATATTAACAACTTTTTCCTCATATATGTTGGGGCCTCTGTAGCTTGGGGGCCCCGTATCATTGATACGGCGGTAGCTACGCCTCTGGTAGTCTAGCTCTTCCGAGTTATAACCTCTTACCGTTAAGATTTTGAGTGACTGTGGCGAATTGACTCTTGCCCTTTGTTAATTAAAAAATACTTAAAAGGTAAAATATACATATACGGGCGTAAAAATTAAAATTTAAAACTATTAAAATGCTTTAAGGCTAGAAAAATAGCTTCAAAAACGGTGCAAGCACTCGAGAATGAAAGAAAATTTTGATCAGTGGGTGGGCGGGGTGGGGCCTGACCAATGGGAATGCAGCTTAGAATTCAGTCGTTGTAGAAATGAAAGAAACCTTGAATGGGGGGTTAAGAATAAGTAAGACAGCTTTTTAAAAGCTAATTAAAAAATAAAATACTTAAAGAAAAAATAGGAAAGACCTTGAAAATTTAAATTTGTGAGATGTGGAGAAATAATTTTTCCAAGAAAAATTAAGGTGATTTAAAGTAAACTCGAAAATAGCGGGCTCCACGGATCCGAACCCAATGAAATTCTTTCCAAGTCAGCTACTGTAACCACTAAGCCACGAGGGCTCGAGAAAAGAGGTAAAGTAAGCTTTTAATATGGGTGAGAAGGGTGAAAATAATTTAATTAAGAATTTTAATTGAATAGAGGATCCGAAAGAATGTTCCTGGGTCTGATAAAATTAGGATCAGGGATATATTTTTCAATATTCAAGATCGAAGGATTATTAGAGTTATCAATTTTTTGGTTGCTAATTTTTTGATAAATTGTCTGATAGACATCATTTTGTTCGCGGATCTGAGGTCTTTATTCCTCATGAACCATCGAGATTCTAATATTTGTCGGTACTTGAATGATGCTTTGAGAAGCTTCAACTTGATTGATATGAGTTTTAGCTGCATGTGCCCAGATTGGCGTGGCATACGTTGGTTCACTCCTAGGAGAGCCCACATCCTTGGCGCGAATTACTTTGGTTAGCGATAATTGCGCCATCTTGGTAACACTACTTTTAAACACCACATATGGCAACCCTAACTATTTCTAGCATTTTCGTATTTTGTAGGCGCGCATTTCGAATTTCATTTTGCTGTTGGGCTCCTGGCTGACTACGTGTGTGAGGGAATGTATTTTAGAATTTTTTATTTTGTTGAATGCGAAAGGTAAGAAAGAATTGATTGAATGGTGTATGAAGGAAGGATTGATTGCTTCGAGTTATGAATGTCCTAAATGTAATGATCAGCATGATGTAACATGGTCGGCAATAAAACGCATTCTTCGAAATCGTACCAGACACGCCGAATGTATGTTCAACCATTACCTCGCAGAATAAATATGGCGGCGCTCACACGATCATTCGCTTAGCAATGAGACCTTTAAGGCTTTTTTAAAGTCTGTTGTTACGCTGTACCCTCCACTAGGAAAAGATCAGCAGTAAGAAAGTAAGTGCTGTTTTTATATTTTTTATCTTAAATGTTTAATTCCTGTATTGTTTACATATATTTTCATTACGCATCCACCTTATCCCGCTTTTTTCCCTTGCCGCCATTGTCGGTTTCGCTTGGTTCTCATTGGTCAATTCAAACAGCGTGTTCTTACGTCACATCCTGTTACACACTTCCGTCCCTTTTCGCAAAATCACTCCTACAAATATCCAGCAATCGAGAGGAAAGATGCTACCCATCAAAAATTTCCTAATTAGGTCAACAAAGAAAAACTTCATCTTGGTTACTTTTTATGAAATATGTACAATAAACATAAATATGTATGTACATATGGCAGAATCACAATATTAAGTGATAAAATAGAAAGCGATTTTCCATGCAATTTTTCTTTCAATATGTGGTGTTGAACTATTTTTTGTTTTTGTTTGTTACTATTTATTCATTAATTCAATTTAATTACTTTAATAAAATATTATAGTAAAAACGAAATCATATTCTCAGAAATTAGACCATCCCAGATGGGGTTCGAATCCTCGACCTTTGAATAAGAAGTTCGACGCGCGCTCTAACCATTGTGCTACAGGGGCGCAACGAACCATTTTCCTTTCTATGCTGTTGGACTATTATTTTTGTTGGTTACTATCTATTCATTTTTTAATTTAATGAATAAATTATTTGAAAAAACTGTATTAACATCAAGTATCATCCACTACCAGTTTAAAAAAGTGTATTTGAACTTGAATGGATGAATAGAAAGTATTTTATTAACGATTGAAAATTTGAACAAGGTATGCATATAAATATATGTAGTGAGAGAGTGAACTAATAGTAGGAATTGAAAGAGAGGAAATAGTTACAGAAAAAATTACTCGACCGCTGTGCGAACTTGGTTCATTAAGAGGGCCCGTCAGGTCCATAGGAGAACATGTTAAATTGATGTTCCTTCAAGTTAAGTTATGTGTGTGACTTTTTTTCAGAAACTACTTATTTCTCCTGAATACAATTTTTACAGTAGGTTATGTGTACGATCAATAACACTTTAAGGAAGAATTTTGTCTTTTTGTTACAAATTAAATTACCGTAAAATCCGGCGTATAACGCGCACTTTGAGCACGAAAAAATATGATCGAATTTTACGGGTGCGCGTTATACACCGGATATAAAAATGGTAGCTTCAAAAATAAAAAAAAAATGAGATGAGCTTAAGAAAATATAAGACTTTTATATAGATCAGAATCCTGTTTATTTAAAAGAAATGACATACCTAATGAACTTAGTGTTGTTCTAGAAGTATACAATGTTTTTTTCAAAACTCTGGGATAATACCTCGAATAAATGGCTATAAAACATAAAAGCATTGCACACATACACTTCAGGTTTCTTCGTAAAGGTGGGGGTGTGCGTTATATGCCGGATTTTACGATAATTATAAATTTTTTAAAAATTGTCCAATTTTCCCCCCTAAAATTTAGTTTAAAAAAGTCATATCAAAAAAGGTTTATTAGATATATCTAATTCCCTCCATTAAAATGTGTGAACATGTTAAAAGTCGGCTCACTGAAAATTTGAGGACTATACGATTATTAGTAGTAGTTTTGGGGGAAAAGGTACATATATATATACATACACTGGTGTGCAAAAATTAAGGACGAGACGGTTTTTTCAATATAACTTTGTACAAAAGCTTTCCAAATCAACACATTTAATACCGTAAGATCCCCAATACGTAAAGACATGTGTAATGTAAGCAACACTTACTAAAAGAGAAATCAGAGGGATAAAAAGAAGCTTGATTGAAAAAGTAGCATGGAGCGCAATGCGACTGAAGGCCGAAACATCCCTGTGATGGGTGTCCAGCAAGAAACATCCGGTCTTTAGTAGGGGATATGAATTCCCCTGACTGCTAGGCAGGTTTCACAGCGTCTGCCCATGCTGAGAATGAGGGTGTCAATGAGTTGTTGAGGCATTGCTGCCCATTCGTCTTGCAGCGCCAATCGAAGCTCCCGAATCGTTACTGGTGGTAAGGTACGAGCTGTCAAGCGTCTGCCTAGAAAATCCCATACATGCTCGATGGGATTGAGATCCGGAGATCATGCCGGCCAATCCATACGTTCAATATCCTCACTCTCTAAGAGCTGTTCGGCAGCTACTGTGCGATGACATGGTGCATCGTCGTCCATGAAAAGGAACTGCAGACCCATAGCGCCTCTAAAAAGACGCACATATGAAAGAAGAATCTCGTTACAATAACGGGTCCCGTTGACTGAACCTGCGTCGAAGATGTGAAGGTCTGTACGACTACCAAGCATGATGCCTCCCCAAACGAGAACACCGCGACCTCCATACCTGTCCCTTTCAATGATGTTCGAGGGATGATTGCGGCTTCCCCGCTCTCTCCAGATGAGTATGCGATGAGAATCGCTACTCAAACTGAATCTGCTCTCATCTGTAAAGAGTACTCGTCCCCATTCATTGTCTCTCCAATTCCGGTGTTCCCGGCACCACAGAGAACGCCTTCTCCAATGGGCAGGCGTTAAAGGTACACACCGTACAGGGCGTCGTGCAAACAGACCACCACCGTGTAGTCTTCTGGCCACGGTAAAACGCGATATCGGTCGTCCAGTCGCCTGTGTCGTGTGTCTAGCGATTTCTCCCGCTGTCTGCCGCCTGTGTCTTCTGGCCTGTAAGACAATGTACCGGTCATCTGCGGGTGTGGCTCCTCGTGGACGACCACTACTGAACCCCCGGATAGCTGTTCCTGTAGTTTGAAATTGTCTCCAAAGTCGTGAAACGATGCTGTGAGCAATTGCGAACTCTGCAGCCACACTTGTCACACTGCGGCCTTCCTCCAACTTCCCAATGATTCGACCTCGGGTAAAAGCATCCAGATGTCGTCTAACAGATTGATTATTCGCCATTTGTCGCTGAGGCAGCAACTCGGTGTGATTTTAACTGCTATACGGCGTGCAATCTCTTTGCCAGAAATACTGATCTTACACCGACAACATGCTTTATACTACTCAGACACTCCCCCATTACGACTACCTGCATATCTGCGCATGTGCTACCGTAGATCACCTTACTTAATCTCCTGATTGGTCTTTCTGTCCGCTCTGCCTCTTCGTTCAGCTGATATGCTAATTTTTCGACTTCGTCCTTAATTTTTGCACACCAGTGTATATATAAAGTGAAAAATATTACATTTTGAGAAAACGGGCTTATAAGTAGAGTAAAAGTGAAAATCAATAATTTTTTTAAAATTCATGTGCCAGACCCTCTTAAAAGAATTACATTCAATGAGCTTGTAGTATATGGAATAAATGTAAATACCTCATATATATTTTATTTGATGGTTAGTCGATAGCTATTTAAAAATACTTCGATGGTTTAATTTAAGACGTTTATACTTTCATTCTTAAAAAATAGAGTTTCAAAACATATTTTATTAACTAGTAACTTCAGAAAAATTCTCATCTTTAAGTAGAATAATGTCTTCTTCTTTTAGAAAATTATTAAACTTGGACTGATGATGACACATAAATGTGAAAAATGAAAGCAGGTGCGTTTCAAAGATTGCATTCTTATTTCTACGGTATGTTTGAAATCTCTGCTTTGATTTCAAAATATACTTTTTTTTATTGCAAGGATATATAGACCCGGTATTTCGTCCCCCACCCAAAAATCCAGTCCTCGTGAACGAGACTGTTGGGCTGTTAGTGCAATGATTTATATCCACTAATGATCTATATCCGTATTTCTAACCCGTGGCACATAAGAGCTATAAATGTGACACAATAAAAAAAAATTTTTTTTGGAGACGTTATGAAGTTAGGACAAAAATACTACACATTAAACTTTAATATTTTATTAATTTATAAATGATTAGTTTCTAAGTTTAACACATATTTGTAGGTAAATAAGAATTATATTTTTACTTCTCTGTCTCTCTTCGTGTTTTATTGATTCGTCAGAATTCATTTTTTCACAATTACAATTATTACAATTCCAGGTATGCGTAAGACATTGCTTCCATATCCTCCCAGTTTGAAAATCCAAAATTCATTCGCGTTGTTCTTAACAAGCGCATCTCTTCCTGGATGCCTGGTCTGACTATTGAAAAATTAATTAATACCAGTAAAATTCATGTTGTAATTTTTAAAACTAATTAATTATTTTATCCTCGAGACAAAATTCCAAATATCTTCATTTCCTTGTTGTAATCCATCGTTTCTCATTAATCAAAATATTTTTCAATTTCTACTATTAGTTCACATTTTCTCTTTATATATATTTATCTTGTTCAAATTTTCAAGCGTGATTAAATACTTTTTATTCATTCACTCTAGTTCAGATACATTTTTTAAACTTGTAATGGGTGAGATTTGATGTTAATACAGTTTTGTCGAATATTGATTCATTTATTAAATTTAATTAATTAGTTTTAGTTTTGTATGGGAGAAAAAAATGTGCCACTTAATATTGTGATTCTGTCATATGTATATATATATATATTTGTAGGGTTGGATATGTGCAATGGACAACCCCTCCCCCTGTACTTAGGGTGGAGCAGTCCACACTGTCGTCACACCTCGTCAGGAATGTCCGACTAAAAGGACACACGGGAAAATATGTAGACGGACGTTAGGGACGCTAAGCTTTAGACGTAGGAGAAAGACGTTCTCCTTTGCTGTTCAGTATATAATCTAGATATTTCATCTTGTTAAATAAATCATTTATCATCCTTAGGTTGTAGTCATTTTCCCATATTTTGGGGGCTCGACCTTTCTCTTGCATATTAAGGAAAATCTCCTCTAGACGAGAGGAAAAATTTTTAAGACGCGTTAATATTTTTCTTCAGTGGACGCTACATTGCAAAAAGCGTAAAAACGCGTTGCTGTTGGAATTTCTTTTTCTTGGATTCATTTAGTGCCTCAACTGGATTTGAATTTATTGTACGGACTGCTCCCCAACCCCAGGTAGGCAAAATTTAATTAAACGTATTTTTGTTTGTTTATTTTGGCTTTAAAATAACTGTATTTAGTAGTTTTAACTCAGAGTGTGATAGGAAATTTTGATTACAACCTTGCACCGTCTAAATTTTCAAAGTGATTAATTTTGTATATTAAGATGTCCTGTAAAAAATTAAATTAGGCGATATTCCTATAATTGCTAATTCGTTGAAATGTGGTACAACTCGTGCTGTAAAAACATTAAATTCTATATTAGGATTCACCGAATTTGACCGTTCTTCGAGAAATAAAATAAGAAATTTTTCTACATTCCCTAAAGAGTTTAGAGTTGAAGAACACAAAGAAAAATTTTTAACCGAATTCTCATTGCCTGATTTTATCTCAGTCGCTAATTTATTGCATTTAGACATAGAAACAAATGAGCAAAATTTATGCAATAGTATATTTAAAGCTTTGACGAACTTAGATGAATTCCAACTAACATTAAATAATTCGGAGGCATCCTTTTCTGAAGGCGAAAACGTAGTTTCAAAAACCACGTTTCAAAAATGAATCACGTTAGACAGGAATTTTTCATCGGAAGGGACAGACCAGCATTCCCCTTTTCAACATCCGGTCAGTAAGGCTTCCCTACCCAGCGTTCAAGGTTATTCTTTCATGCCGGCACATCAAAACGTTTCATCTCTTTGTACACAAAATACTTTTCCTCCCTATTCAAACGAGCTTCCCTTACAGAGATGAATACCCAGTTTTGGACTTTATTGCGGGATATTTCGGCGACTAGTAGAAAATTTACCGGGGAAGATTTTTATTCTGTAAATAGTTTCTTTCGCGATATTGAAGAAAATTTTGATTTATTCCCAGCTATCAGTTCTTCTCAAAAATTAATTTTCATGAAACGTCTAGTATGTGGAACTGCTAAATCATTTCTTTTTTTCACAAAGAAATTTAAATACATACGAGTCATTCAAAAAAAGCTTTAATTGAAGAATTTTCGGATTCAGTCACTTCAATAGAAATTCACCGTGAATTAGAAAAAAAGGAAAATGTATAAAACCGAGACTTTAATGCAACATTTTAATTCCATGCGTGAATTAGCAAATAGATGTGATTCAAAAATTGACGAAGCATCAATTATCCAGTACGTAATTAATGGAGTTGATGGGCCTCGTTCAGATAAAATAATCCTATGGTGCAACCTCATTTTCCGAATTTAAGCAGAAATTACGTACCTATGAAACTGTCATTAAAAACATGGGAATACATAACTCTAATTCACCGAATTTTCGTCATTCATATGAAAGCCGAGGACGCGATTTAAAACAACAAACCTTCCAAAAAACCCCACAAAATTTAACGCTTCCGACGCAGCTAGAAATCCCCAACGTTGTTTTAATTGTAATGATATAGGTCATCTATCAAAATCTTGTCCTAATCATTCACGTGGCCCCAGATGCCTCTCATGTAATCTTTATGGTCACAAATCATTTGAATGCCGACGAGCTAATTTAAATAACACTTCTACACCACCTTCTGGTGTAAATGCTGTGCATGAATTGCCTTCTCCTATTAATATGTGTAAAGACGTAACAATTTTTGGGCGTAAACTTAACGGGTTAGTAGACACAGGCAGCAATTTAACACTATTAAGAAATTCTACTTACATAAATATAGATGCACCGCCACTGAAACAAACCAACACATTATTAACAGGTTTTGGTTTTTCATGAATTAATGTGATAGGAACTTTTGATTCTGAAATTACTATCGATGATCAAATTTTTCCTGTTACTATTTCTGTTGTACCAAATTCTTGTACAAATTATGATCTTATAATCGGTTGTGACGTAATTAAATAAGCACATCTAAATATATCGCCTACAGGCGTAAAATTTGCACAAGATTTAAGGCCTTCTGATAATGCAAATGAAAATTTTATTATGACGATTTCTGACGGTTCACCCACATTTGATATCGGTCCAAATGTTTCTCAACATAATCGAGCTGAAGTCGAACAACTGCTATCGACATACACGTCTAAAAAAACAAAAACTGTAAACATTGAGCTTGATATCGCTCTCACTGACGACGAACCGATATTTCATAAGCCCCGACGTTTGCCATTTGCTGAACGAGATATAGTGGACGCTCAAGTTGATGAATGGGTTAAAAATGGAATTGTTGAGCCGTGTTCATCCCCTTACGCTAGTCAAGTTGTGGTAGTAAAGAAAAAAGACGGGAAATCAAGAATTTGCATTGATTATAGACGCTTAAATCGCAAACTTATTAAAGACAACTATCCTCTTCCTTTAATTGACGATATTTTAGATTGTCTCCAAAATGCTAAAATATTTACTACTCTAGATCTAAAAAAATGGATTTTTCCATGTCGCGGTAAATGAAAGGAGCCGTAAATTTACTAGTTTTGTTACTCACAATGGTCAGTATCAATTTAGACGAATGCCTGCCTTTTGGACTGAGTACTTGTCCTTCCACCTTTATGCGGTACATAAATGCCATTTTCCAACATCTGATTTCGAAAAGTATTGTTCTCCCATATATGGATGATGTCGTTATTCCCGCTGCTAATGAGTCCCAAGCCCTTGAATATCTAAAAATTGTTCTAGAAGTAGCTTGTGATTACGGACTTGAAATAAATTTTAAAAAATGTCAATTTTTACATAATACAATTGAGTTTCTTGGCCATATTATAGAAAACGGTAGATTATTTCCTTCCCCTTCAAAAACTAAAGCTGTTATTAATTATACTGATCTTAAAAATATTAAGGACGTTCGCCGATTTCTAGGTCTTACTGGCTATTTTAGAAAGTTTTTACCCTCATATTCGACCATAGCAAAACCTTTGAGTGACCTCCTTCGTAAAGACTCCCTTTTCCAATTTTATGCTGAACAACAGACAGCATTTCAAAAATTAAAATACTTACTTTCGCAACAACCCGTTTTAAGTATTTTTAACCAAAAAATTCTCCCACTGAGATTCACACTGACGCGTCAATCGATGGTTTGGGTGCAGTCCTACTCAAAAATCCATACATGACAACCAGTTTCACCCTGTATTCTACATGTCAAAAAGACATCAGACCATGAACGAAAGTATACTAGTTTTGAACTAGAAGTCCTTGCAGTGGTCGAAGCACTTAAAAAGTTTCGCATCTATGTACTAGGAACATCATTCAAAATTATTACTGACTGTGACGCCCTCGTCAAAACACTAAGTAAAAGAGCTTAACCCCAGGATAGCCAGATGGGTACTTTATCTCCAAGAATTTAATTATACAATAGAACACCGTACAGGCTCAAAGATGGCTCATGTGGATGCTCTCAGTCGACCTCCACATTGTATGCTAATCCAAAATAGTGTTCATCTTCAATTTCTCAAAGCACAACAGGCTGATGACCAAATAACAACAATAAAGACGCTTCTAGAAACAACGCCGTATGACAACTATATCGTAAAAAACAAACTTCTTTACAAAACAGTCAATGGCACCGATTTACTAGTGGTACCTGACGAAATGCAGGCTAACATCATTAAAACTGCACATGAACGTGGACATTTTGCTGTTCTACGCACACAAGATTTAGTTAGCAAAGACTTTTACATCCCACGACTTAAAGACAAAGTTGAAAAATGCATTCAAAACTGTGTTACATGCATTCTCACAAACCGGAATCGTGGTAAACAAGATGGTACGCTTAACCCGATAGAAAAAAACGATTTACCACTCCATACATTTCATGTAGATCATTTGGGTCCCCTAGCGACAAATTCTAAGAAATATAAGCGTGTTTTTGCAGTGATTGACGCATTCAGTAAATTTACATGGCTGTATCCCACTAGATCTACGGACGCTGCAGAAGTCATAAATCGATTAGAAAACCAAAGACATGTCTTCGGAAACCCCGCTAGGATTATCACTGATAAAGGATCCGCATTTACTTCCTCCTCATTTGAAGATTACTGTAAAAAGCAAAACATCGTTCATTTTTCCATTACAACTGGTCTCCCAAGATCTAATGGCCAAATTGAAAAACAAAATTCCACCATCATTGCTGTGCTGTCAAAACTTTCTGTCGACGATCCCGAGAAAGGGTACTCTCACGTACCCCACCTGCAAGAAATCCTGAACTCAACTTTTCAAAGAAGCATCAAGATGACTCCATTTGAGCTCCTTTTCGGCACCAAGATGAAGTCTTGCCAGGACATTGAGATTGTCGAACTTCTTAACGATGAGATTACAGCTCAATTCCAAGAACAACGTGATGCTCTCCGTCAAGATGCCAAAAAGCAAATCTACAAAGTTCAAGATGAGAATCGCCGCACGTACAATCTCCGGCGCAGACAAGCTCATAAATATCAACTACATGACCTAGTAGCAATTAAACGCACTCAGTTTGGTCCAGGCTTAAAACTTAAGCAAAAATACCTCGGACCATACAAAGTTACAAAAGTCAAGCACAATGACACTTATGACGTAGAAAAGTGTAATTTTGTCGACGGACCATCAAAAACGTCTACTTGTGCAGAATTCATGAAACTCTGGCCAAACCAAACTAACTCTACTTGATTTCTGCATTAAAAACTGTTCACAATTTTTCTTCCTGTGAAAGACTTTCGTTATGGACATTAACAACAGACTTTTTATCTATTTATTTATTTTTGATTCCATTTTTATTGAATGACTTTAACATTTTCTTATTTCATTTTAGTACAAATTTAAGTGTTTAGAAGTAGGAGCATCTTGCTTCAATATGTTCCTGTTCCTTATTCCAGATTCTTATTTTAGCCTTGATCTTATTTGTATCGTTAACATAATTTGTTTTACCCCAGTGGTAATGTATGAAATTTTTCTATTTATGAAATATTACTTTAAATCTGTTTATTTTTCAGTATTTTTTGTACTTTTTCTTTGATGATAATTTGTGTTGTGTATAATTCTTTCATCTACTGTGTAACTGTGTACATTTTTAATATTTCATTACTATGTATCTGTGCATTTTATCATTGTATGTAATCAGGCGAGGCGCCTTCCCGGTCATGATGGCCGATGTAGGGTTGGATATGTGCAATGGACAACCCCTCCCCCTGTACTTAGGGTGGAGCAGTCCACACTGACGTCACACCTCGTCAGGAATGTCCGACTAAAAGGACACACGGGAAAATATGTAGACGGACGTTAGGGACGCTAAGCTTTAGACGTAGGAGAAAGACGTTCTCCTTTGCTGTTCAGTATATAATCTAGATATTTCATCTTGTTAAATAAATCATTTATCATCCTTACGTTGTAGTCATTTTCCCATATATTTATATTAATTGTAATATTATTTAATAAAACGTAGCTAAAACAAAAAATTTCTTTGTGACTTAAGTAGGAATTGTCTTTAATGTTTTTATATTACTTATTCAATATAAAATCTTATAATCTTTCACTACTTTCACTATGCAAATTAAAATAAGTGTATATTCTTAATTTCCTATCTTCCTTCCTCAATGGTTCGACACCCCAGGGTGGGTCTTGGGAGTACATTATCCTGTTGAAAGATTGCTCCAGGATGCCTTAAAGGAAGGGAATGACTTCGGGCTGCGGCACTTCACGGACGTATCTGTTGCTATTGATATTACCCTCAAATGTAGCAAATTGGATAATCCATGTTATGAAATCACATCCCAAACCATAACTCCGAGTGTTAGGCCACTATGTCGTTCGATAGCGCTCTCTGGTAAGCAGCGTTCACCGGCGTAGCGTCTAAAACCAATGCGGCAATCATGGTCCAACAAATTGAAGCGTGATTCATCTGAAAAGACAGCTTGGTACCAATCAGCTAGCCAGGCTCTAGGCTCATGAGCCCATTGCAGACGCAGCCGTCGATGGTTTGCTGTGAGGGAGATCTTGTATAATGACACCCTTGCACGCAATCTACGGTGCAACAGACGCCAACGAATTGATGAAGTCGACATTAGTACACCTGTGGCACTAGACCAACGTGCTGCCAACTGCCTGGAGGAAGCTGTACGGTCATTCACCGCCATGCGGAGCAGGTGTCGATAGTCGTGCCCTGACGTCACCTTCCGTCGTCCACTGCCGGTTTTTAGAGTTGTTTGGTGCTCGTCGGTCCACTGCTTCCAAACTCGCATACTGTGGAACTGTTCCGCTGCACTCGAGCTCATACTGCGTGATAGGAAAAATCCTCCTTCTCGAAGGCCGATAATCCTCCCCCGTTCAAACTCCGTAAGTTGTTAGAATTTCTCCTTATTTCATCGTGGAGGCATACTTAAGTCTCACTAAACGTTCACCACTAACAAATAATCATTAACTATTTTCAACGTCCCACTACAACCCTCTATTTATACGTTTTCAGCATCAGTTCAGAGGGCACTGCTCACGCCACGCATGTGCGATGGCTCTGAAACTTTACTATTTTACGTAACATCCTATAAATCATATTTGCTGCAAAGTTTATTTAATTCTGATGATTCCTTCACGGTGTTGCATTGTTTACAAACAGCAGTGTACTTTGATTAAGTTAACAATGTCAGATTCTTTATATGATCGATAGAGCTCTAAATTTGATCTTCTTCGACACGTTCCATTTTCCTGAACTCCTCCAAAAATAAATCTTAAAATCTTCCTTTCGTAGATACCTATCATGTTCTCATCTGTTCGAGACAGGGACCAAGTTTCCCATGCATAAGTTAATACTGATCTTAAAAGACTTTTGTACAACAGAACCTTTGATTTTCTTTTGATTAAATTCGATTTCATATGTTTTCGTATTTTATTAAGACATCTATTAGTCTTAGTAATTCTCTTTTGAATTTCAGTTAATTTCCTAACTACACATCTCAATTTCTTACTTCCCTCGATACCAAGTAAGCATAATTTTGTTTACAGGACTCCCACTAATTTCCATATGGGAGGTAGTATTTGTGCATTCGAGCCCAAATGCAAGAGCCGCAGAACCTTAATGTTAACTATCCTTATAATATTGCCTTTTGGTAAATATATATACCACAAATATTTTTATCTCAATATAATCTTTCAACAATGTGCAGACACAATAATAAAAAGTTGAGATGACACTGAAATAAAATAGGTAGGTATTATGGTGCATATTTCAATTTGGCAAGTAAAAGTCTCAGTAATTACCGATAATATTTCATTCTGTCAACTATATTGAATACCAAAATCAAGTCTCTTCAAAGTAAAGACCAACTGATCAATACAAGGTTACGTATTTTGAAAGCATTTGAAATAAACTATAGAAATCTCATATTAAAGCAGTTTTTTAACATTTCTTTATGTTGGCTTGAGAAAAATGTTCAGCATTGCTTTTCAATTTAATATAGATTTCTGGAAGATTCCTCAAGCTTCTCGGTTTCATTTGCAATCGTCAGAAACGTTTTACCTGTTGATTCTCAAATGTGACAGGGTAATTTTTTTAAAAAAAAACCCGACACTGTTTAGAGCTACTTGGAATTTGATCCAACAACTGCAATGGTACCAAACTTGAAATGGGGACTAACAATGACATGAAAAGTAAGATTCCGTAAAAAATGAAATAAATAAATCAGCTAAAAAAATCGCTGATAGAGCACTGTTATAGTTTACCAAACCGAGAATCAGTATAAAACATGGGTATAAAAGCAAAATTCAATTGTATGCTTTACATGCCTTGAACCGCGCCAGTAATTTGGGCTATAACCCTTTCGCAGGCACAAAGCTAAAATACACTTTTCTGTGATAAAGTAATCGATAAATATAATATTCTCATCCTCTATAAATATTATTTTGTCACAAAAAAAATCTGATCAGGTGCTTTGTTCCTGGGTGGTGGCTAGACGTTATAGCCACTGCCTACTTAGACATTTAACTTACTTTTCAGGGACAGAAATAATGAATCATATTACAATAAACTTTTTATGAAAAATTAGCATTTATGCTAATGACTATTTCAATAACAATTAAATACAAAGTACAAGTGTAATAAAATAATAATAGAATAATTGTACAATATATAGAATACTTACTAAAATATACATTAAAATTTGTATATATCCACATTTTATATTTTATTTAATTTTAGTATAAAAAGTCAGAAATAAAGTAATATTTTTGAGGATTTAAATTAGTTATTTCACAAATCTGATAAGCTATTTACTGTGAAACTTTTCAAAGCAAGTAAGACCATTTGCTTGAAGGCACAGTGGTACGCACAGAAAAACTATAATGAAAGATTTTCGAACCCAAGAATCTCGTACCACATATTGTAAGCAAAGTCTATTAATATTTCTCACCCCCAACATTCTCACGGGATTCTAAGTGCTCTCTCTCGAGTGGAGGAAGGGGGAAAATTTCCAGGTAATCTTTCTGTTCAACGTGAGCAGTAGATAGAGCCTCTATCCACATATAACTTTTTTTTATTACACATTTTTGCTTAATTTATTCATATGAGAGAAAAGTATACTTAAGACTTCTCGAAATTTTTTTTACAGATCAGAATTTTATTTATAGTAATCAAAATACAATTTGTAGATTTACACCGAGAAAAATTGTTTTTAACTATCATCAGAGGACATGAAACGCAAAAAAAGGTATCGTGTTGCCATCTGTATTGATTGTTATGCGTTTTAGCTTCAATTAGCGCATGTGAATAGACTAAATATTCATCACCCGCTTGGAGAAAAAATTTTTTATGTGGCTAGACCTATTAGCCTTTGCCCACGAAAGGGATAAAAGAATACAGACAGCTCCGAAGAACAGTGCCGATTTAAGCTTATTTCGGGCCCTGGGTACAGAAAGCCTCCTTGGCATTGGTGTATCGAAGTTTATAACCAGAAAATCTGCTTAAGTCCAGCTTATCCGGTCCCAGGGCACCCTCCCCAAGTGCTCAATGGATAAACCGGCACTACCGAAGAATATTCTCAGCTGAAGTGTACCAAATCAAATGAATATGTGACTCACATTACTGGAGCGTGCATTATTCGTAAAGTTAAATTATCTGAATCATCTACAGCTCCTCATGAGCTTAGAACCTGACCGCAGCAACGTAAGAGGGCTATCGCTTGAAAGAAGGAATTATAAGAAGTTCGAAAAAACAATCACTGATAATTACGCTCGGGCAGGTGACGTAGACCTATGTCAGAAGACGTGATAACATATGTTACAACTGAAATCGTTGGCAGATCACAGGGAACCGTTGTTAGTACACATATCACAGCCAGTGTGGAACATTCGTTGTGACATGTTGCGTACGGCCGTAGGAAATATTTTGCACAGAATGCACGATGAGAACGGTGGTCATGGGGAATGTGGTCGAATTCCTCTGTGAAGAAGTAACTGAAGTGAATAAAACTTAACATTTCACTGTTATTTTGGATGTGTTATTTTTTATGACATTTTTTTTCCGCATTGTACAGTGCCATAAATATCCCCATCGGCGATTTTTGGAACTAATCCAACGCCTATAAAATACTACTTTTCATGTCACCGTCACCATTCGCTTCCATATCAAGTTTGGGGCCATTTTCTTGGTCAGATCAAGCTACATGTGGCTATGAATAGTGTCAGTTTTAAAAAATCACTCTGTACATAAAGCTAAAAACTGACATAATTTTTTTTAAAAAAAAGTGAACATGAATCTTTACTAAACATATATAAGATATTTTTTTTCAGATAAAAATATCTTTTGTGTCACAATCATGTGTTAATAATGTCGTAAACTACATTTGTAGGCAATTATTTTCAAGGACAAAGCATATGGAGAATGAAGCTATAGGGGAAATATCTAAAGAATCCTTTGAGAAATTACGAATTCAATTACTTCCATAAAATAAATAAATGAAGCTTTAATGTTTTAGAAACAGTGTCAAATCAGTGTTGCTTTCTTATTCTTTACTTTTTTAGTTACAAGAACTAATGAATTTTAAGGTTTTCAAATATAAATTTACTATGCACTACATTTTTCTACTCATCAGTTATCGTTAATGTTATTGTACTTTAGGTGTGAGCAAATACATTTCGTCTAAATGATTGAACATACTTGATACATGCAAAGAAATAGAACAGCAGAATATGTGTCCACGAACTGCAATGATCATCGTTTCATAATATAAGCTGAAAAATAAAATTTACGTCATTATACTTATCATAAGAAGAAAAGGAGCATTTAGAATCACATTTATTCATACTTGTTTACAATACCATTTGTTTCCTCAATTGAACCGATAGTCAAATCCAGGGCAACTTATGATAGCATATATCATAGCTGTTTTTCAACTGTTGATATTTTTAGACGTATCTACAGCAAGCAAATAAAAAAGAAATATGTAAAAAGTAATTATTAAAAATATTTATTCATAGAAGTATTTATTTTAAAATATATAATTTGAAAAATGTATGAAAAATATTATATTAAAACGTTATAATTGTCGATACTTATTTCAGATACGTCAAGTAAATTTATGAAAACAATGTAAAATTTAAAGTAAGGTGATTTTCCTTCCTGTTCTTCTTGTGGGACAGTATTCAATCTTTAAAGAAAGTTTTTCTGTGCTGGCGTTATAAATATTTTAAGTGCATAATGTTTGAACTTAAATTTACAGATAGAAATCAACTGCATGTTCATTAACATGTGTAGCATTTTCTTTACAGGAATCACTTTTGAATATTATTATAATACCTATATTAATGTAAATTCAATTTACTTTCTAGGGGTTCATCTGGGGAAATATATTTTCGAATTGCTTGATTTGAGAACCTCGCCGTGTGAAAAACCATAATATGCCGATTAATATTGCGATTTATCACTAGCTCTGAGGAGGCCCTATATCAAAACTCCTTCGGGGCTCTTTTTTTAAAATATGGGATCCCTGTGTGTTAGTAAACTGTAGCTACACATGTTTGGTCCCCTGTAGCTTGGGAGCCCCGTATAATTTATACGGCTGATACGGCGGTATCTACGCCCCTTCTATTTATACGGATCTGAGGAAAGGAAATAGAGGATATGATATTGTAATGGTAAGCTGGTTAGGAGTGTGATTGTAATGTTTAATAGTAAACTGGTTATACGAAAGAAGTCAGTCAGTAAGTTGAGAAAGATAATAAAAAGTAATTTAACATAATAATCCCTTGGGAGCAATTTTTATTTTCCCACATAATCTCCAGCAACGTCGATGCACTTATCAACAGATCCTTAATTCCAGCTGCATAAAATTCTTTGTGTTGCTGCATCATCCGCAGTGGGACATCATGTTGAATGTCATCGTCATCTGCAAATTGTTTGCCTACAAGATGTTGTTTCTGTGGACCAAACAGATGAAAGCAAATGCCCATTCGATTTTTTTTTCTGCGTTCCACAGTCAGTTGTCGGTTGACCCTACGTGCGCACACTTTTTGGAAATTCAAACGATCATACATTATGTTGCATGCTAAACCATGGTAACATCCTATTGCCGTTGCGATGCTGTCATTTGTCACTCTTCGTTCAGCCCGAATCAATTCTTCCACCTGTTGCTCAGTTGAATTTGTCGCAATCAAAACTGGAAGGAAATCAAAATCTTCATCAACAATTATGAAACGGCCTTACGAAAATTTCTTAACCCAATTATATATATACACTGCTTTACGCGATAAACACTTCTCTCTATGAACAGGTAACATTTCTTTATGAATATTTTTTTATTGAACTCCTTTCGCCCACAAAAATCGGACTAAAGCATGTTGCTCTTCTATTGCACTTTCATTCAGCACTATCATCATTTTTGAAACTGCAAATGATATGTATGCGTGTGAATCTATCTACTTAATATGAATTGAATTTAATGAAATATACGCGGCTATATATATATACATTCTGTCACCATTATTTGGAGATATCTGTTGCTACTTTAAGGTATCCGACTACGTTCGAAACCGTGATTTTAAAAAAGCGCATAAATGGATAATTTTTATGATATTTAGTGTTACTTAAGTTAAATACATGTATAAAATTGTTTTAAGAACATTTTGACAAAAATAATTTATTTAAATACAATATTTTGAAAAAAAAATTAACTTAGAATAACCTTTTTTCAAAAAATGTTCTCCTTTTATAAAAAAAATGCTTCTATAATAATAATATTTTGCTTATATAAAGTAGACTTCTCCAGAGAGTCTGAACAAGGATTTTTGAAAAATTCACATCATTTTCAGAGGTACCACCAATTGAAATAATTATCGGCGAGGTTTTTTTTAATTCCTCCCCTCTCTGTTGCAGTAAAATACATGGATATATAAATCCACTTCTAAATTATATATTTCAAAAATTCTAGTTCAGCCTCTGCACAGAGGTATCTGAGCTATCTACAGACAGCTATATATAGGCAAAATATTATTATAATAGAAGAATTTTTCACAAAAGGAGAATATTTTGAAAATGGGTCATTCTATGTTCATTTTTTTGTCAAAATATTGTACTTAAATAATTTTTTATTGTAATATTATTCTTAAAACAATTTTATCTACATTTTCTAATCTAAGTGACACTAAATATAATAAATATTATCCATTTATCCACTTTTGCAAAATCACGTTTCCGAACGTAGTCGGATACCTTAAATTCTGACATATGCATTTATGACTTAATGAATGACTTACCCTAGTATGTTGTTTTGATTAGAATTGATAAGTTAAAATGTTCGACATGCTACGTGCAAATCGTCTAAGTGTAACTGGTGTTTAAAATATATTCTGGAGTTTAAACCTGTTTGACTGTGCTTCGAAGCTATCTTTTGAATGCTAAATGAATGTATAATTTTTAGCTAGGATTTGAGATTTATTTTGATTTCATTGGATATTTATTATTGAGATATTATAATTAGATTTTAAATAATATATGTTGTTGAATTTTATAAAGTCTTTTGTTTCTTCCCCACTTTACATAATGCGAACTCCGATTCGTTTTAACTTTAATTATTAAATGTATTGATGCAAAAGTTTCTATTTATTTGAAATATGTACAGGCAAAAGTTTAATATATCACACAAATAAGGTAATAGAAAAACTTTTCTCTCAACTAGAGTAAATAGTCCCCCAGGAAGGGAAGAATAATTCTCTACAGAATTAGCTTGGAGATATAATGTGTTGGATCAAAAGAGGGCGTTGCTTCACCCTAAGTTTTAGTGAATTTCTTTCTGTTTATTGGAAAAAACCGATGAACATAAAGAATTTTTTCAATTAGAACGACATAGGATTATAACAGACCAACACTTCTATTCATAAATTCTATTTAAACGCGCTCGAATTTCAGCCTGATCCCGTTAAAGCGTGATTTAGTAACACGAGTCTGCCTAACACGCGATTTTACTGTAACTCCCTTGATAAGCAATCACTTGGGATACCACAAACATTACAATGTCATAATTCTTATTTTTCAACTTATGAAAGTCAAATTAATCTTTTGTTCCGATGATACCATAACTTCCTGTTATTCCTTGTTTTTCTTTCTGTTTTATACACATGAACTTCCGTTTATTAGAAAATGAAACCTTCCAGGTTGAGTTATTTCACTTTTTTTGTAGGAGATCATTTTCAAAATCTTATGGTCAAAGAAATTGTCATCGGTATAGGTTCAAATTTTAAGCCATGCAGATTTTTTTTACTGTTTTAAGTGATTTCCGTAATAATTAAAAATAATGTCGGAAGAATGTAAAGGTAAAGAAAAAGCATATATGATTGAGGAAAAACTTAGTATTATATTGAATGAATTCGAACATTGGCACAATAAGCAGAAATTGTGTCAGGAAATCTACCAGATTAAATTAATGTGGATTGTTAAAAAAAGGAGAAAAACTGTCAGGTTGTTGATGAAAATGATGATAGTGAAAAAGGATTGGCTAGTAAAAAGGTCTAGAACAGAGGAAGGTGTTTCAAAAAATGTTCTGTGGTATCCAATCATACATTCTAAGGACCTCGAAGATATTATCAAGTTATTTTGAGCAGTAGCGATCAAGGATTAGGATACAGAAATTAAGATCTGCCATGTAACAGATTAAGAAAAAGTAAAGGGCCATTAAGAACTATCGTCTAATAGAGGCTGGTTAGTAAAACAATAAACACAATTATTTGCCACCCAGCCAGTATTGGGGATATGACCCTCAGCTTGCAACCGAGTGAGTTCGGGTTCGAATCCTGAGTAAGGCATGGTTGAATTTTCTTCGGGAAAAGAAGTCGGCCTTTCGCCTGTAATGGATTCCCGTCTCGAATGGAAAGCAGCGCACCTCATCTGTTATATACTGGGGTCATCATTTGTAATAAATGGGGTTTTTTTTTATGTTTGTATTGCATGTTTCTGTTCTCTCACTTGTATTTCATATGTATCCCAGTATAAGAAACAAACGAAAACAACAAACAATTATCTTTAAATATTTAAAAGATAAAGGACTTAACCCCTTAACTGATTTGCCAGTACACCGTACGAGTTACCGAAAGCTGGCCACAACTGGTTAGCCCGTAAGCTGCAGGGGTATAGATATTTTCTTCTTTTTATCTTAGATTTGCACATATTTTCAATTCTTTTAGTGAGATTATTAGTGTTAGTATTTTTTTAAGAGATGCAGTTTGTCCATGGTACTGAAATACTTATCAGTACTCTTTCTTTGTGGTAAAAACGGGAAATTTTCATTGAAGGCAGGAATTTAGATTCTCGAAAATATTCGGTAAAGAACAGGGAAACAGCAAGGCAATGTGAAATTTGTTGCTTGAGAAGAAATGTAAATGGAAAGATAATCCAAAAAAGCCGGTATTACCTCTGTCCCCGTCTCTCTGGCACTCTGTCTGTAAGACTTAGTATTTTATTTATATATATATATATATATATATATATATATATATATATATAAAAGGCTTTAAATTGTGTGTCATGTATAAGTTACCGGCAAAGTATCTATAGCAGCATTCAGCAGCATGTCAGCATTCTATGGAATGCCGGAAGTTTTTAGGCAAAGTATGAAATATGAGAATTACTTTGGCTAAAAAATTTGAAAAATTTCCTACTTTGGCAAAGTATTCTATAGAATGACCAAAGCTATTTAGGTAAAGTATGAAATAAGGTGATGATAACGCTTTTATATCGATGACGTACATTTCTAAAAAAATACTAGTGTTATTCTGACAAAGTAGTGAGAGTGCCATTAAAAAATTATTCGAAATACGTAAAGGAAAAGAAAGTTGTACCAAACAAAATTTATGTATTTCTTATTAAGGAAAGCACAATTTTCAAATAAGAACTTAAAATTAAACTATTTATTGTGACATGGTAGGCTTGGATGTCATTTTGAATTCTATAGAATGCCGGATTTCATACTTTGCCGATAACATGTATATGCATACACACGCGCAATCCTCAACGGTTTGAAAAGGAGGTACGAACGTGAAACTTTTTTGTAAGTATGAGAGAAACTTTTTTAATATGTATGAAGCCTTCTTCGTAACATGCAGAGTGTAATTAAAAAAAGCAAACATTTAGGAGTTTTCCCGTTCCACAATTATAAAATAAAAAATGTGAAAACTTTAAAATTGAAAATTAAAATAAAATTGTTCTTTTTTCACATTCTGTTTAGTATTTTCCTTAGTTGTGTACTATAAAAAAAAATGTGCCTTTTTGGAACATTTTGAGCAAAAAAATTGACCACTTAAGGGGTTAATGTATTTTTTAAAGTTTTAAAAAGAATTATTTTCTTTTCTTTTATAAGAAATTCGAAATCACACACACACGAAAAATTCATATCGATGTTTGAATTGACTTGCAGGATATTTAGCCAGCAATTTATTACACATGGACCTAAACTACCACGTGTTGACGGGATCAAACTATTAGTACAAAAAAAAATAATATTATTATATTAACTCTAAAAAAATCTTTTTAACCAAATTTTTTATTTTATAAATTGAAGAAAACATTTATTGATAAAAAATTTTATTACTGATAATAATTTAACTTAACCATTTATTGGCTTTGCGAAAACGAAACATTAAATTCTAAATTTTTTTAAACATTCTTCTGCTTATTTTTTAATTAAACTAAAATTTAATTTTGATTTTTATCACAGGTGTAGTTAGTTCTGAGTGGCCCCCGTATATTAATCAGTACTGTAAATGTTGTTAAATACACAATTAAGTTTGATTAATTATGACAGTTAAATATTAACCCTTTAAACAAGTTTCAGTTCTTCAAAACACGAATGTAAAATCCTTTGATCTAGATGTGAAAATTTTGCGAATTGGAAATAAAGGTAATTTATAATCAACACAATTAAAGTATGAGAATCAAGAACGTAGGTAACGCCGTGTCAACGATACGGGGACCCAAAATGTGTAACATTCTTTTATTTCTTTTTTAAAAAAATGGCCCCCAAGGAATTTTCTTTCTTTTTCTATACAATAAATAGCATTTCAGATACACACATTTATTCAGAATATACAAATGTTAATTATATTTCACCTGACAGGTATATTTTTTTAAAAAAATTTCATAATTGAAAATTTATATATTTGCGTTGTGTTTAGAAAATTTAACTACACAACTTAGTTATTATTCAAACGTGTAATTCCCAAACTTCCTTAATGCGTTTGATTCGAAAGTGGAGTTATTTTTATTTGAAATCCGTAAAAATCCAAAGGAAAAGCTTGGTTAGCATATTTAGCTGCAGAAATAATTTACGATTTTCTTAAGGTATATGTTTCAAAGTAATATGCGTGTAAGTTATGTAAAGACCCTCTCCCCCTTAACAAAATCGAAATGCTTTTGTGAAGAGCTATTCGTAATAATTCCATTCTGCAAAACCAATAAATTAAACTGGATGCATCTGAAAATATAATTTGAGTTTTTAACCCTTTATCTACCGACGGTACTTATAAGTACCACTCACTTTAAAATTACATAGAATAATCAATTTTACGAATACTCTGGAATATTCTTTTAAATCCACTCTTCCAAGATATATGGCAGAATGGGTTCTATGATGAGTATTTTAGCGGGGAAGGCGAATAGTTTTATAGCAGAAATTGCGTTTTCAGCTGACATTTTGATCGGATTGCGAAGATTGCCATTTTTGTTCCGAAAAAGTAGTTAATGTCAAAAGGTAAGTGTCTTTTTTTCTCTGTTTGTATGTTAATAAAGATCTTAGAATATGATTTGATTGTTTATTTTAAGTGAACAGTATATATACTTAATTTTACTGTTGAATATCTTTAATAAATCAGTTAGCTCTTGCGGATTAAATTTCCCAACGTTGAGTATTTTTTTTTATGTATATCCCTTAATTTTCAATTTAGTGATTCAAAAAAAAAATATTGCATGAAAAAAACTGCAGTAAATAATAATGCGGTAGATGAAGGGTTAAAGACAACAGCAAAAACTTTCCTAATTGACAATTTTCTTTCGTGCGCTTTCTAGATTTTTGAAAATTTGCTTCCTTAAACATTCAT
The DNA here is from genome assembly GCA_019973935.1 of Trichonephila clavipes. Lineage (NCBI taxonomy): Eukaryota > Metazoa > Arthropoda > Arachnida > Araneae > Nephilidae > Trichonephila > Trichonephila clavipes. Next base: position 151,220 of record BMAU01001071.1, read on the forward strand.
TTTATCATTTCTTTATCATATTTGTCTGTAAGACTATTTCAATTCAGATTTCGAAAAATTGCATTTACAAATCTTTCATCTATTTCCTGAAGTCTTAATGAATCGTCTTTCAAGGACAACTTTTCAGTACAATCTTCTCGTTTTACAGGGAAACGCTTCTCTTCCGGATCTATATTCACGTTTTAGAATAATTGGCAACTTCAGACCAAAAATTGTCTCAAGGTCGATAACATAGTCTGCATATTTCTGTATTATCTGACAGAAGTTATCTGTTTTTAAGATCGTTCCGTGGAGTGTAAATTTTAATTCCGGGGAGATTTAGAGTTATTTTTCTAGGACGATTAATAGAGCATATGTACATCGTACTCGTGTTCTACAATTTCGATATAATTCACATTTTCTACGAATAGGTTACAAGCCTGTAGAATAAATTAAAGCTTAAAAAAACGAAAAATCGCGCTTTTATAGGGTGTGTGTGAATCGAGCTAAAAAGTAAAAAAATAATTCTTAATATAAGAATAATAGGATTAACGAGAAAATTAATGTCTCTGGGATAAAAGCGTGGGGTGCTCTATATTAATTGTTATAATTTCTTTCTAGTTCTATTCTGAAATGCTGAATTAGTGTAAAAATGCAGTACAAAGCACCCCCCACCCGCTTTTACCACAATGACATTTTTTTCTCGGTAATCATTTTATTCTTATATTAAAAATTATTTTTTTACTTTTTAGTTCAATTCACTATAAAAGCGTGTTTTTTAGTTTTTTTTAAAACTATAATTTATTTTTCATTTTTTAGTTATATCTTCAATAAAAGCCTGTCCTTTTAGTTTTTAAAACTGTAATTTATTCTTTGTTGAATTTATCCTTGAGTTTGATATTTGGAGCCGGAATAATTATGTGGCTGCAGGAATTAGTCTTGCTGTTCAATGGATATTAATTAATGGGTTTGAAGGGTATTTATTCGTTCCGTTTACGGGACCTCGGATGAGTCCCATATCGTTATATTTCAAAGACTCCGTCTCTATAGATGCAGGTCTAACTAATGTGTGTTAAGAAGAAATATTAAATGTCAATCGTATTATCACCTTTTAAACGTATTGCTCTAATGTTAATTCGTATCATCACTTCTGAACGCATTGCTTTATAAAAATAAAAAGTATTTAGCAGTTACATATCAAAAACTGTTATTATTTATATGCACGAGTCTTTTTATTATTTCCATTTTCAGAAAAACTAAGCACCCACCCTACCCTTTTTCACATAATGAACACTTTTTTTGTTTTATTTGTATTAACCAGAAGCCTATTTGCGGTTTTAGGGTTGCGCCTTAATCTTTTAGTCGCTAAATTTCGAATTAGTCACCAAATCTGAAAATGGTTTATGCAATTAGTCGCCAAATCTGGAAACGATATAATGAATTAGTCGCCAAATCTTGAAATCCTTATTTTCGAGGATCCTGATCAGGACAATGAAACAAATTATGAAATTATTGTATTGTCATCGATCCTTGACAAGTGTGCAAAATTTCGAATTAATCTGACCTTCGAAAGTGGGTAAATATCGAGTTCAAAGATTCCATTACGTACAAGAGAAACTTATAAAAGCATGTTAAAAAGAATATTGATTATTAAATTTATGAAAATTATATATTTTAAAACATCTTAAGGAAATGTAAATTACGTCATAATATTTTAAGCACATCAATACAGTCTGTTTCTGTGCGGTCCCTTTTTCATGGATTTTATTTTTGTGCGATTTTTTCTGTGCTATCTTTTTTTATACGGTATATGAATTTCAAAGGCTCTGGCACCACTGAAATGCTTTCTATCAATGTTCCAGTGGCGTAACGGAGAATGTTAGGACCCCCATCATAAGTCAGGTTTCGTGCTTTTATTATTTTATAAATTGGGTAAAAACATACTTGGTGTTAGTCATTCCTTGCCCCTCCCCCGATAGGTGGGGGTTACGGGGTGTACGTTGCTCCATATACACTTCACGACGCTCTATTCATTTGTTATAAACAGTCTCCCGTCGTTTAGTTGCTTTCTCTCAAAGCGCCATCAGCCTGAACTTGATTCAAAGTGATGCTTTCAATAACAGCGGCATTATCACTAATTTGATGGATTATATGAAGACGGAAAAGAAGAATACGATTCTTTGAGAGTGGATAAAATATATGCAAGGAAGGATACAACTTTTCAATAATTTGGAAAAGAATTTTCTTAAGGTATCCGACTACGTTCGGAACCGTGATTTGCAAAAGCGCATAAATGGATAATTTTCATGATATTTAGTGTCACTTAGATTAGAATATATGCATAAAATTGTTTTAAGGACATTTTGACAAAAAAAAATTTGTTTAAATATATTTTGGCAAAAAATTAACTTAGAATAATCTTTTTTCCAAATGTTCTTCTTTTGTAAAAAATGGTTCTATTATAATAATATTTTGCCTGTATATACCTCAGACCTCTCTACAGAGGCTCAACTAGAATTTTTGAAAAATTTACCTTATTTTCAGAGTTACCACCAATTGAAATAATTATTGACGTTTTTCTTAAAATTTTCCCCCTCTGTTGCCGTAAAATCTGAATAAACCCACTTCTAAGTTATATATTTCAAAAATTCTAGTTGAGCCTCTGTAGAGAGGTCTGAGCTATATACAGGCAAAATATTATTATAATAGAAGCGTTTTTCACAAAAGGAGAACATTTGGAAAAAAGATTATTCTAAGTTAATTTTTTGCCAAAATATTATATTTAAATAATTTTTTTTTGTTAAAATGTCCTTAAAACAATTTTGCACTGAGTGACACTAAATATCATGAAAATTATCCATTTCTGCGCTTTTTTAAAATCGCGGTTCCGAACGTAGTCGGTTACCTTAAAATAGATACCAATTCCGAAAAGAGTATGAAATTTCAAAAAGAGCTTCGATCATGCATATCTGGTTATCGTGACATTTACAAGCATCTGACCAACCAACCTTCATCGCAAAAACTTACCTCTTACTTTATGCTGCCATGAATAAATGAATTGAAATTGCATCTTCAAGTTGACGAAAGCTATTTTGAACTTATTCGTCACAGGAAAATGAGCGCTTTGGATTGCGATTAGTAGCAGCGAATTATGCATATGTATTTCGAAAACGTCTCCATGTATACAACGAGACACTAAATGTTTTAAAAATGTTTCGATGTGTTTTTATCCCATAAATTTAATTATTTATTTTGTTATGGAAGTACATTCTCATAAATTTCGTAAATAATGGACGTATTTTATAAGTGCGACTTATTTTATGCGGTCTTCCCCACCGCATAAAAAATAAATTTCTGTAGTATTTCGACGAAGTTGTTTGTTATCTGTAAGAAATTATGAAATATTTTCGAATATTTTTTGTGCGATTTATTTTTATGCGATTCCTATCTACCGCCCGCACTAAAACAGGTTTTACTGTGTATGTTCGTATTACATTACGTATGCAAAACGTTGAGCCCTAAGTAATCTAAATTTTAACCACATAAAGTAAAAATCGTTTAACATGAAGCTGAGAGTACTGAAATTTTTTTCGTGCTAAGAGATATAGCAAAAAAAAAAAGTTTATAAGAGTATATTTTATTCTCATACTAGATATATACACATGCATGTGTATTTAATAAAAATCAATAAAAATAAAACATTCAGAAGTACTTAAGGTATCCGACTACGTTCGGAACCGTGGTTTTGCAAAAGCGTATAAATGGATAATATTTATGATATTTAGTGTCATTTAGATTAGAAAATGTATATAGAATTATTTTAAGAATAGTATTACAATAAAAAATTATTTAAGTACAATATTTTGACAAAAAAAATGAACATAGAATGACCCACTTTCAAAATATTCTCCTTTAGTGAAAAATGCTTCTATTATAATAATATTTTGCCTGTATATAGCTCAGAACTATGTACAGAGGCTCAACTAGAATTTTTGAAATATATATCTTAGAAGTGGGTTTATCCATGTTTTACGACAACAGAGGGCAGAAATTTTAAGAAAACACGCCGATAATTGTTTCAAATGGTTGTACCTCTGAAAATAATGTGAATTTTTCAAAAAAAAAAATAGTTCAGACTCTCTCGAGAAGTCTTTACTTTATTTTACTTTATATAAGCAGAATATTATTATTTTGGAAGCAAGGAGAACATTTTGAAAAAAAAGGTTATTCTAAGTTAATATTTTGCCGAAATATTGTATTTAAATAATTTTTTTTTGTCAAAATGTCTTTAAACCAATTTTATACATGTATTCTAATATTAGTGACACTAAATGTCATGGAAATTATCCATTTATGCGCATTTTTAAAATCACGGTTCCGAACGTAGTCGGATACCTTAATGAGATTTAATACCAAATTTTCGTTTTTTGAAACAGAAAACATTTATTGAGTTTTTGAAAAATAATCTGATATTTTTCTTCGCATTGTCTTTTTTAGAATCAAATTCTCACTAATTATTCGGTGTAGTCAATTTTGTTGTTCATTTTACCATTGGAATGTGCGTTTAAATAATTGAACTAATTTTTCATAATGTTCCTCATTTCGGATAACGTGGGAACAGTATCTGCGTCATTCATTTCGTTTTCGTCGTCGGAATCTGTATCAATGATATTTTTTTAGCTTTGAATTAACTCCAAAATGTCTTTGTCTACCATAATGGGGCTGCACACATATTATCATTATTTACTGCATCGGATTCTTCCGATAATACAGTAGGGCATATCAATCATACAGAAACTTTCTAAAACATTTCACTAAGTGTCTGGTGTTTTCTGTATTTTGTTCACTCCCAGAAGGGAAATCTTTTCGTATTAAGCGATTTTCGTTTCGTGCTAAGAAAAAAAATGCATGAAAATACGTAGTAGTGTGTCGGGACCGTTGTACATTACTTTGTGTTAACCGATATTTTGTCTTAAGCGTTTTCTCGCTTAACGTATTTCACTGTACTAGAGGGAGCAAATGAAAGAATTTCTGAAAGAAATTAAAAAGATTGTAATAAAAATAGAATCATTTAATAATAAATAAATAAAAACTGTTTTCTTAATTTGAAAAAACTTTACTTTTCTTAAGTTATTAAAAAAATAAGATTTGCGGGATCTCATTTATGATTCAAATAATATTTTCAACTTCATTTAAAATACATTAGTGTCTTGCAAACTTCATTTGTCCTTGTCTGCGGTTTGTTATTGAAACCCTATTTTCCATTTTATCTTCCAAGAAATTAATTAATCACTTCCGAGATTTACATAAACTGAAATTTTGGAAAGAAATATTAAATGCTTTTACGCGTAATTACAACAATTTCATCTTCCCCGAAATTTAAAAAAAAAATTCTCTTGAATGTTATTTATGTTTGTGTATTATTATCATTCGATACTTTTCTTATAATTAAGAGGGCTATTTTTAAATATAAAAAAAACCTTATAACGCACAACGATGATACAAGTTTGTTAGAAGTTTTTTTCTTCCACTGAAGTATTTTTGTTTTCCTCTTTCTTTGTAATTTTTCCAGCTTTTTTCACACTTTCTGTCTCTCCGCAGAAATTAACTCATCGATGAGTATTTTATCAATCTATTTACGTACAGTGAAAATCGCTGAACTCGAAACTGAAGGGACTGAAATATTTTTTCGTGTTCAAGAATATTGCAAAAATACCCATATATCAACAAAAGTAAGTTTATTAGAATTTATTTTATACACACTGATATGAATATATGCATGCATTCAATAAAAATCAATGAAACAAAAACATTTACAATAAATTAAAGAAATTTATTATAAAATTTTCAAATTTTTTCAAAAACAAAACATTTATTGAGTTTTTGGAAAATAATCTGATATTTTCTTTGCATTGTTTTTTTAGTATCAAATTGTCAACAAATTGTTCGACATAATTCAATTTGTTATTTATTTTACCTTTGAAATGTGTGCCTAAATGACTGCGCATACACTTCCATGAAGTTCCTCATTTCAAATAATATGGGAACAGGAGCAGCATTTTCAACTTCGGAATCTGTATCGATGATGTTTTTTCAGCTTTGAACAAACTTCAAAATGTTTTTGTCTGCCATAATCGGGAATGTACACACGTTATTATCATCTACAGCAATGAATTCTTCCGTTTTTACAATAGGACAGTCCGGTCCGGCTGGTGTTTTCCGTATTTTGTTTATTCCCAGAAGGGAAATCTTTCCGTGTTCAGCTATTCTCATTTCGTGGAAAAAGAAAAAAATTGCATAAAATACACCTTAGCTTGTCAGGACTGTTGTATTTCCTCGTGTTAACCGATATTTCGTCTTAAACGTTTTCTCGTTAAACGTATTTCTCTGTATATATCTGTGTCATTGACTTCCAAATGCATAACATTGTCCAGTATATTTACATTATAAACTTCATGCGATTATGTCCTTCTAAAGTAATTATTGTGATAAATAGTCAAGAACTTTTTTTTCTCAGAAAAATCTTCCCGCAACTGATTTATAAAGCGTAGACAACAAGTCTTTTTAGTCTCGTTGAAAAAAAAAATATTGGTAATGAAATGACGCTTAAAAATTGTTCTGAAAATTAAAATTTTTTCATTGGAATATAGTGAAATAGAATTCTTTTTAAGATGTCCTTAAATCCATCAAGATTGGTTGTTTGAGGCTTGCGGGCCACATCTCTGCCGAATGAGCCCCTCATCCTTGACGTTCAGAATTTTTAATTATAAACCTATTGGAACACGATGACGTAACGCATACCCCCGCATTGTGAGGGAAACAAGATTCTAGGGGCCCCAAAGCACTGGCGTAGCTGGTTCTAAGTGAGCCCTGTATCAAAATTCCTTGGATTGGAGGGCCCTAAACATTATTTACAGTTTTTCTTACACATGTTGAGGCCCCTTTAGCTTGGGGGCCCTGTATCATTAATACGGTTGATACAGTGGTAGCTACGCCCTTGGCCCAAAGCCTGACTGACGCCAAGTACGCAACCTTTGTAAGACCCGGCTTGGGGCCCAAAACCTGATTTTGCAGAGGAGCCCTAATATTTACCGTTACACCACTGTTGGAACTAGGAAAAAATTGAGATGGGCTGATTATGTGGAGAACAATTTTGAAGTTTTAAGAGTAACTAGTTGGAGAACTGTTTCTAAGCAAGAAATCGGAATGGAAGAGGGTTCTTGAGAAGGCCTTGGCCCACCCAGGGCTTTTATGTCAATAGAAGAAGAATCCTTTTTAAAATATTTATATTAGGAAAGGAAGAATTCTCCTATAAAATTGGTAGAAAGAAAGCTGTATTTATTCATATTCACCAGAGGTGGCCAACACGCGGCACACGTGCCGGGATGTGGCACGGCGGAGTTGTAACCGTGGTACACGAAGACTTACTGAGAAATTTAAAAAATTGAAAAGATAATGAATAACAATTTTGTTTGCAATTTTATTTATAAATGAGGTTGTCTCAGACACTCCTCTCCCCCCCCCTTAAAATTTGGATCCACATAGTTTCGTAGATAAATGTTTTCTCTTTTGAACCGAAAATCAAAAAAATCGCTTAAAATTAACTGATGTTCAGTTAAAACAACCTAATTTTAACAGCATCTTTAAGGGGTAATCCTTATATAGATGACTTGGTAAAAAAAAATTACTAATTCAAAAGTCTATTAAGTACTGCCTGTTTGATATTTATTTATGCTTCAATAAAGGTTCGTTATTGGTCTTCCAAACGTATAACAAGAATGGAATGAGCAATGTGCTCAACATTTTCACCTGATTGATTGATTGTTTATCACCGTAGCACACACAGAAGCTACACTAGGGCTATTGGAAACGAATCTTTTATTTTTGAGCCTCTGTCAAAGGACGACGCTTGAGCTAGCACACCACGCTCCAAAACTCCCCACCTCATCAAATTATCGCTGCACTGGAGCTATTGATAATGGACCTAGTAATTTTGAACCATAGGGAAGAGACGAGGACGACACCTGAGCTGGAATACCCTCTCTTAACTTCCCCACCACACCAACTGGAGGACGTTTGAGCCTCGGCAGATTTAACGTGCAATGGCTTCCTCTACACGAGTGGTCTTCAGCGGCACTGGGCTCGAACTCTTGACACGCCAGCCACGAGTCCATGACCTTGATCACTTGTCTACTGCGGCCATAATGCTATTCGCCTGTAGTCGTGTGTGATGCATGGCATTAGAAAACATTTCCACCTGAAATCTTTTTGAAATCATAATACAAAAAAAAGTGCCGAGATGCGCAATGCTCAGAAGTGCATTTATTACTTTTCTTCTTCATTCCTTATTGAAATGTGCCTCATAATAGAACAAAGCGAATAGATGTGAATGTTAGACTTAAAACACAGTTCTTTACATTTGACTTGAACAAAAAATTTATTTGTTCTTATAAATATTAAAATTTTGAAGGAATTTGAACAATGGGGGAATCTAAAATAAGACAAATACAATGAAGAAATTTATGTCTTTATACTTAGTTTCTGAAATTGATCAAATTATTTAGAGACACTCTTTCGAATTCTCTTACACAACTTTAGAAAAGTAATATTTATATAAAAAAAATACCGTAAAATCCGGCGTATAACGTGCACCCCCTTTTTTATATAGAAAAATGAAATGTACGTGGGCAATGCTCTTATGTTTTGAAGCCGTATTTTCGAGATATTACTCCAACCTTTAGAAAAAAAATATATATTTCTAGAACTATAACCCTTTTAATTCATAAAGGTACGTCATTTCTTTTAAATAAACAATATTTCGATCTATGTAGAAGTCTAATTTTTTTCTATGCTCATCTTTCTTTCTTTTTTTTTTTTTTTTTTTTTTTTTGTATCCGACGTATAACACTCATCCCTAAATTTCGATCTTATTTTTTGTGTTCAAGGTGCGCGTGCGCATTATACGTCGGATTTTACGATAAGTAAAATAATTTCGACACTATACATGTTTCCAAAAAAAGTTTAAAATTTTTACAATAATATACAGCTACTAACTTTTCTGTTTTTAATGGAAATTCATAATTCTTTAAAACTACATTATTAAATTCATTTCTCCTTTTAATCTGAAATATAAATTAATTTTTGGATGATTATTTAACAGTTGATGATAGCTCGAAAATTTGACTCAACGTCAAATCTGCTTCATGATGCTCTTTAAAAGTTTCCAGAGGGGAAAAAAAAACGTGTCATTATATTCCATACTGTAAGTAAAAAAAAAAAAAAAAAAGAACTAAGAGCATTGAAATTAATTGCCCAATTTTGGTACTATCTCTTTAAGTCTATTGCTGAAATCCCTAATGGACTTATGGGTTGAAAAAGTAATCTTACGACAACAGAAATCTAACGAAAACATCAAATAAGAAGACCCTGCAGATTAAACCTGTTTCAAACTTTTTCTTTCTTTTTTATTTAAAAAAAAAAGAAGAAAGTACCCCACAATATGAAGCATAAAACGTCCTTGAGAACAATATTAAAAAAAAAAAACGAAATAAAAGAAAAAGGAAGAAAATTTCCAGCACGCAATTATTATTTGTTAGTTTCCATAAATTTCTTTCGATACTCTCCTAGAACTTAATACCAAGGCTTCAGAGTCATCTAGGACCGCAAAAGTGACATGCTGATAATACAGCTTAAATGATTGGTTGGCGCTGCCGAAAACTGGTTGGAATGAGGTCTTTTGAGGCCCTGCATTAGGGGGCGCATAAACACTGCTTCTAACGATAAATATTTTCTTTGTCTACCTCAAAAAAAAAAAAGTTCCATCGGCGGGAACTCAGAGCTATGTAGAGCGAGGTCATTTAGATGTAAGTTCTAGAAGCCCTACAAATTAGGAATTAAACACAGAACGCTTGCGGTAACAGGGTACGAAAAAAATCGCTTGCACCTTGAGAGGAAAGAAAATTATACTACTTAATCCCCTAAAATGTGTGTTAGTCATAATTTTTCTCTCGTTTTTATCTTTAATTAATATTTGTTTTCATGCATTTATTGATTTTTTTATGTTTAAATGTTTACCATCAAAAACATTAAGCATGTGCGATCTAAAAGGTTATTAAATCAACCAGAATGTTTAAAAAAAGTAAAATTTGTTGCAAGGAATCATGTTATAACATATACAAAAATAAAATAAAGGCATGCATACGGTATAAGAACTAAATGTAGTAATTAGACCAGCGTTTCTCAAACTGTGGGGGATGTGACAACTCTACGTGGAGGGCGCGAGCATATTGAAAAGTCGAAAACAGAAGGCTATTTATAAAAATTAATTCGCTGAAAGTAAGCAAACAAAATACATTCTGACATAATAAAAAAAATAAAATACGTATTTACACAGATGTATTACACTTATAAATGTATCAGTGCTACACAATGTGTTTTATAATTAATTTAACAATACTAAGTTAAGGACAAGTTTAATAATTACCACTGACCCCATGGGATTGTCATACATAACGTTATATACAAAAAGTAACACTTATATTGATCATTTGTACGGTTTATAATAAATTAACTGTAAAAGTTACACTATTACCTTCCCAATGTCAATCGTTATCCACGTAGGCGCACGTATAAGATGTATTGAGGGGGGAATAAGGAAGGAAATAAAATTAAATAAGTAAATCCTTTGCAAACAGTGAACGACATTTATTGCATTCCAAAACCTTCAAAAAGTTTTATGAGTAACAGAGAACAGAAAAGATCATATTTTGGAAAGACGTATATTTGCGTCAGGGAAAACGAATGCTTTGGCTGAGCGAGACGTTTATATAAACCTGTCGCACCTTAGAGGCTAAAGTCGTAGCGTAGTTTTAGCACCAAAGTATAGTATTGTTGAATTCAATGCATTGTTATTGTATAAGGGGGGCGCGATGAAAATTATGATTGAATATTGGGTCGCGAATATTGAAACTTTGAGTAGCAGTGAATTAGATATATCATGGAAGTATACGCCTTAATCTGCAGGGTTAGAGGAGCTTCAGAGTAAAATTAAACATTGGGCTATATTAACTTCCTGTAAGATATGAGCAATTTAAAATTTGTTCTTTTTAATGAGCAAAAAATCTTCACGAATTCATTAAATTAGCTTTGCTCAGAGACATAACTATATAGGTTTTTTTATCGCCCGAATTCTTTCGCCTCCTCCTCAGTGGTGTAATGAAAAATATTAACCTCCCCTGCAATGTTAGGTTTTGAGCCCCAAGTCGACCCTTACAAAGGATTATTTCCTTGGCGTCACTTAGGCTTTGGAACCCCTAGAATCCTGCCCTCTCCCTAGGTTGCGGCGGGGCTACGCCACTGCTCCTCCTGATAAGATGATAGTCCTAAGGTATCCGGCTAAGTTCGGAACCGTGATTTAAAAAAAGGGTATAAATGGATAATTTTCATGATATTTAGTGTCACTTAGATTAGAATACACGTGTAGTGGTATCTAAATAAACCAGTACTTAGACATCACGTGAAGACGATCGTCTTGGCGTGATCGATAAAGTACTCTGGCGTTCGTATTTTCCCACATTGGTGACCCTGGTCTGAAGTACGAAAACGCAACTTTCTGAACTGTCGTGGCGCCATCTACTGGAAGAAAAATAAATTTAAAAAATAATAATAAATAAGAGAAGAAAAATAAATTTAAAAAAATAAATATGAATAAAAACACATATATATACTATCTCTCCGAAACAAACAATCGATCACCTTTCTCTCATCTCAGCAAGAAAAATAAAATAAATAATAAGAAGAAAAATAAAAAAAAATAGAGAGAGAGAGAATAAAACATAAATAAATAAAAACATGCTCTCCCCCCAAAAAAAAACGAACAGGAAAAATCGTTCGCCTATCCACCTCACTGGTCGGAGAGTAGTGTAGTGGTATCTAAATAAATCAATACTTAGACAACACGCGAAGACGATCGTTTTGGCGTGATCGATAAAGTACTGGCGTTCGGAACGGAAGGTGTCTGGTTCGAATCCATCTCACACATGTATAAAATTATTTTAAGGACATTATGACAAAAAAAAAATATTTAAATACAATATTTTGGCAAAAAGTTAACTTAGAATAATCTTTTTTAAAACGTTCTCCTTTTATAAAAAATGCTTCTATAATAATAATATTTTGCTTATATAAAGACTTCTCTCCAGAGAGTCGGGGAACTAGTATTTTTGAAAAATTCACATTATTTTCAGAGTTACTACCAACTGAAATAATTATCGACGTTTTTTTTTTCTTAAAATTTCTCCCGTCTGTTGTAGTAAAATAGGGATAAATCCACTTCTGAGTTGTATATTTAAAAAATTCTAGTTCAGCTTCTTTGCAGAGGTCTGAGCTATAAACAGGCACAAAATATTATTATAATAGAAGCATTTTTCATAAAAGGAGAATGTTTTAAAAATGGGTCATTCTATGTTCATTTTTTGTCAAAATATTATACTTAAATAATTTTTTATTGTATTAATATTCTTAAAACAACTTTATATACGTTTTCTAATCTGAGGGACACTAAATATCATAAATATTATCCATTTATACGCTTTTGCAAAATCACGGTTCTGAACAAAGTTAGCCAACGGCTATGTTTTCAAAAACTACCTTTGTCCAACAGATGGCGTTGTTTGCAACTCGGATGACGTCAAAGTATTGTTTGTAAAAAGATAACCTTTCGTTACTATAGCAACGGGATGTGGTTAAGAAATGATTGACGGATATAGTCGGTTTCAGAGCACATGCGCAGTTGCAGTAAAATAAACAAACTATTCAAAACTATACGGGGTGCAGTGTTGGTTGAATGAGAAAGGGAAAAAAAGAAAGTTTTGTAAGAGTGTGCTGTGTGTTTTAGAATTTCCGCGGAAATGGGTGCGCAGTCTTTTTTTTAATCCGTGCAAATATTTTGGGATATCC